>LR738709.1:213866783-213898796 GCA_902687465.1 Secale cereale
GGGGTGACGATGGTAATTTCATGTGCTTGGAAGTAATGACGCACCTTCCTCGAGGCCATAAGGAGGCTGAAGAGCAATTTCTGCACGCCGGAGTACCTTGACCTAGCCCCCTGTAATAGGGAGCTAACAAAGTAAATCGGGTGCTGCATCATCTTCTTCTTCTGCATAACTCCATTTGATTGTGTCGCTTCGGCCCCAGTGGCATCAGGTTCCGTCGTTGCTATCGCTTCCTTATTGACCTCCCTCTGGGCCACTAGCGCAGCACTGACAACTTGGTTCGTTGCCACTAAATACAGTAGCAATGGCTCTTATGGTTTAGGCGCGACCAATATCGGTGTAGAGGAGAGGTATTTGTTCAAGTCTTGAAGTGCCGCTTCGGCTTCTGGGTTCCACTCCATTGGGCCCACCTTTTCAAAATCTTGAAAAAGGGGAGGGTGTGCTCGGTAGATTTGAAGATGAATTTGCCCATGGCGGCAACGCAACCAGCAAGCCAACGCACATCCTTGATCCGCCTGGGTGCTTCAATCTGCTTGATGGCCTTGATCTTGTCTGGATTTGCCTCAATTCCATGTCGTGACACGAAGAAACCGAGAAGCTTGCCGGACGGGATGCCGAAGACACACTTCTCAGGGTTCAGCATAAGGTTGATCTTGCGCAGATTCGTGAACGTCTCTTCCAAATCTTGTACGAGCGTTGCTTTGTCCTTGGTTTTAACCACTATATCATCCATATAAGCTTCCATATTTCTATGTAGCTAAGGCTCAAAACCAATCTGGATTGCTCTTGCAAATGTTGAGCCAACACTCTTCAACCCGAAAGGCATCCGTATAAAACAATACGTACCACATGGGGTGATGAATGCTGTCTTCTCTTCATCTTCTATCGTTATGAAGATCTGATGGTAGCCTGAGTAAGCGTCGAGGAATGATAACAAGTCACATCCAGCCGTGGAGTCCACAACCTGGTCGATGCGGGGCAATGGGAAAGGATCTTTTGGACAAGCCTTATTGATGTTTGTGTAATCTATACACACCCTCCACTTCCCATTTGCCTTACGCACTACCACCGGATTGGCCAACCACGTTGAATGGAGCACTCCTGTCACTAAGCCTGCTACCTCTAACTTCCTGGTCTCCTCCCTGATGAACTCTTGCCACTCCAGAGCTTGCTTCCTGACCTTCTACTTGACAGGTCGCGCATGAGGGCAGACAACAAGATGGTGCTCAATCACTTCCCTGGGAACGCCAGTGATGTCAGATGCTTGCCATGCAAACACGTCGACATTCGCCCGCAGGAAGGCAATGAGCGTGTCTTCATATTTGTTGTCGAGGGCGGAGCTTATGGTGAAAGCCCCTCCTGTGCCACCCTCCTTGACGGACACCCACTTGATTTCTGGTGGAGCAGCTCTAGATTTCTTGCTTTTGCTGGTGTAGCTCTCTGGCATGTTCTCGATGGGAGCACTACACTCCGAAGAGGAGCACTTGCCGGAGTAGGCGCGAGAGGCCTTACCGGTCTTCTTTCCTCCCGGGGCTTCAGTGGCTGGAGCAAGCGCCTTGGCGGTAGTTGCTGCAACTGCCTCCCGGTAAAGCTGATCAACGCAGATTAGCGCATCCTTCTTGTCGGAGGGGACGGTGATGATGGACATCGACCCAGGCATCTTCAGCGTGTTGTAGGTGTAATGCAACGCCGCCATGAATTTGTCCAACGCTGGGCGGCCGAGGATCCCGTTGTAAGGCAAGGGGATCTCGGCAACATCAAAAACAATCCTCTCCATCCTGTAGTTTAGCTCGCCCCCGAATGTCACGGGCAGCGTGACTTTACCCTTGGGCTGACTTCTTCCTGGGTTGACACCTTGAAACGTGCCCATCTCCTCGAGGTCTCCATCAGGGATTTGCAGCCTTTTGATCACGACGGGCCAGATCAAGTTCAGGCTGGCCCCGCCATCAACCAGCATCATCGTCACCTTGAGGTTGTGTATCGTTGGTGAGACCAACAATGGCAAACACCCGACAGCAGTCATCCGGTCAGGGTGATCCTCGGTGTCAAAGATGATAGGAGTGCTGGACCACCTCAGCGGCTTCTGGGCATCGAACGACGGCTCCGCTGCTATGATCTCATGCGCCCACTGTTTAAGTTGGCGGTGGGAGGTGTGCAGGGAGGCACCGCCGTTGACACACATGGCCTCTGTGGCCTTCTTAAACTCTTGATCGCCGGACTCGTCGTCCTCATCACGATCATCATCTTCTCGCTTCTTGTCATGGCCCCAGGCGGGTCGTTCTTGTTGGTTATCTTTGCCGTCGCGGCCAGGCTGGCCGCACCGTTTCTTACCAGATCCTTTAGCACCATCTTGGCCTTTCTCCTTGTCTCGCATTTCGTACTCGGCCTTTTGCTTCTCTGCGAGCTGCTCCACTTGTCGGCAGTTATGGAGGTCATGGCCTTTGGTGCGGTGGATCTTGCGGTACTCGTTGTCGGAGCTTCCTGGCTTGTCGGCGGCCGCCAACGCCCGGCAACACACCCGGCGATTTCTTTGCCGTGGTCGTCTGCCTTGGTTTTCTTGGCGGTGTCGATGTTGACGGATCCCTTGACTTCAAGCACAGCCTTGCCCTTGCATTTCCTATTGCGGCATCGACCCTTTTTCGTTAGGGCGACGGCATCTTCGTCCGAGGAACCGGTTTCCACACCGGCGTCTTCGCCGGGGTACTTCCTTCCCTCTTCAGCCCGGGCGCATCTGTCAGCTAGAACGTAGAGTTCGGCCACATCCTTGAGTTTATTCATCACCAGCTCCTCACGCATCTTACGGTTGCGCATGTTCTGGCGGAACGCGCTGATGATGGCGGCAGGATGAACGTCTGGGATGTTGTACTACACTCGGCTGAACCTCTATATGTACTTGCGCATGCTTTCACCTTCCTTCTGGGGGATGACATGCAAATCGCTTGCTTGGCCATGAGCTTGGTGGCCTCCCGTAAAGGCGCCAACAAACTCATGGAACAAATCCGACCAGGAAGAATGGAATCCGCAGGCTAGTGCATCAACCATGACATGATGTTGTGTTTTGGTGCCAACGGGAAATAATTGGCAAGCACCTTATTGTCGCGCACCCCAGCAGCCTGCATCGCGATGGTGTAGATGCTGAGGAACTCTGACGGGTTAGTTTTTCCATTGTACTTCTCGCCGACGTCGGGCTTGAAGGTGCGGTGGGTGGGCCACTGGAAACGCCGTAGCTCATGGGTAATGGCCGGACAGCCTACCTCGTAAGGTAAGCCTCCAGATCCTCCCGGTGTTGGGTTGTCCGCAGCAGGCCCTGTCGCCTATCCGACTGGTAGCGTGCCTCGCGTCGGCGCTCGATAGTGGTTGCATGCTCTCGAAGAATTTGGCGCTGATCACGGTGGGTCCGTGGGTCGGACGATGCTATGGATACGTCGTCGCAAGCGTCGTCTCGACGAGCCGGCACACGTGGTAGCTCGCGAGGAGGAGGAGTATGCACTATGGCTGCGGCGCCTCCAGTCCTTCCACCGCTGGCGTGTGGTGGCTCGACAGAGCGTCGGCCAGAAGTCCCCGTCGTCGTGGTTCGTCTTTGTTGGCGATGGCAATGAGGCTACGAATGGTAGCTCTCCACTCATCAAGATTCTCCACAGCAGGAGGGAAGTCGAGGAGAAACTGCGCACGCGCTAAGGCTTCCGCTGGTGTGGGTGGCGGGGAGAGCTTCGTGGATCGAGACGCGCTGCGACTTCTAACCATGTTAGAAGGAGCTCTATCACGGTCCCGCAGCTGCACACCATCCTCGCCAGCGCATCGTTAAGCATGTTGACCTTCTGCATCTCGTGACTGATGCGCATGGCTCTTCCTGCGGCGGTGCCCGGGGTCCTCCGTGCGGCGACGCTGCTCATCGCACACGACCTGGGAGGAACGTGCCGTCGGCGCCGCTGTGGGCGTCTTGGAAGTCTCCGCATCGCCCGTGCGTGGTATGACGCCGCCCTTGGAGGGCCCCGCGCCGCCTGCGGGGGCCCCGGCTCCCCCCTTGGACTTGGTGGCATGTGGCTCGTCGTCTCGCGCATGAACGACACCGCTCTCCAGGCTTCGGCTGCTGGAATGACGCGGGTGTTCATGGGTCGCGCCTCAGCTCCCATCCGCGAATACCCTGTCGCCAGCCTGCGCCGGCAAGGGCCGTTCGTGTCAGGCCCAAGATGCAATTCTATCCCGATCACGTGACACATACGTGATTGGGGCACAACCGCATTTTGAGCTCTTAGCAAGATGGATATCATTACATCGTACCATTACATACATACATGGGGGATACAACAATACATACAAGCCTCATGAATACAACAACATCAATACAAGGCATCCGACTACGGATGCAAACATGAAAAGCACAACGACATCCATCTGCTATCCCAGGCTGCCGACCAGGAACCTAACCCAAGACTGAAGAGAAGAAGAATAAAGAACTCCAACGCAAAGAACATCGCTCTCGCGTCAAGACATCGGAAACCTGCACCTGCAACTGTTGTTGTAGTATCTATGAGACACGAGGACTCAGCAATCCCATAACCATGGGTAACAAGACTAGCAAAGCTTAATGCGAATGGAAGAGGTAAAGTGGTGAGGTTGCAGCAGCGACTAAGCAATATGTGGTGGCTAACTTACGAGTACAAGAATAAGATGAGCATCTACGCAAGCGGCCGCAAACTAGTAATGATCGCTAAAGATCCTAAACTACCTACGAGTCAAACATAACCACACCGTGTTCTCTTCTCAAAGTGAAAAGAGACGACAGTCACGGTTACTCATGCAGTTGTGTGTTTTATCTCGGATCCTCTGTCAAGTTTTCTACAACCGGACATTAACAAATTCCAATCTGCCACATAACCGTGGGCACGACTTTCGAAAGATCATAACCCTGCAGGGGTGTCCCAACTTAGCCCATCACAAGCTCTCATGATCAGCAGAAGTAATAATAATATTACCCCTTATCTTAGGGAAGGCCCGATCAGACTCAGAATTCCCGGTGCACAAGACATTTTGACAATAGTAAAACAAGTCCACCAAGACCTCGCGGTGTGTCGACACCCTGATAGTATCCGCGAGTATCTCGTCTCAGGCCAGGACCGGATGGGTGATTCTACGAGTAAAACCAAACCTCGGGTTTCACGTAGGTGGCCCCGCAGAACCCCCGTTTGGGACCAACACCATCAGCACTGGCCCCCCTGCTATGTAGAAAGAATCCTCGGGTAGCTCTAACTCCCTATGCAATTAATTAATTAATTAAGTTTTTATTATGAGCAAATTAAAACCAATGTTGGGCCTTGTTGGAGGAGTTTTATTCAAAGACGAACTGTCAAGGGGTCCCCATATACCCAACCGTGTAAGGAACGCAAAATCAAGGAACATAACGCCGGTTTATCGGCTCCTAAGGTGGCATGAGTGGAACAAAACACCGAGCAAAAGGCCAAGCCTTCCACCCATTGCCAAGTATATAGGTGTGTTAATAATAATATTAGATATTGTGATATTCCAACAACAAGTTCCAACATGGAACGATCTTCATCTTCACCTGCAACTAACAACGCTATAAGAGGGGCCGAGCAAGCGGGTAACATAGCCAAACAATGGTTTTGCTGGGAAGGTGTCAAAGGTTAGAGGTTTCATGGCAACAAGGAGAGGGGCTGACAATAATGACGGGTAGCGCGACATATAACGATAGCATCGAGACATCTAGCATAGCAATGATAGTTAAGGTATCCAAAGTGATGGTCATCTTGCCTAAGATCGCGCAAGGAAGAAGAACGAGTCCATGAAGAAGACGAACAGGCGTAGAAGAACCAAGCGTAGTCGAAAGAATCCTCACGATCGCAACGGAAAAGAACTAGCGAGAATAAAAATCACACAACATGGTAAACACACCACTCAAGAACATGACATGATGCTCAAACAAGTCTGATGCATGACAAGATTAAATATGCATGGAATGGCAAGGTGCAACAAACAATACTATAAATTAAGTGGAGCTCAATATGCAATGAGTTGCATATTGACAAAACACCACATTCAAGTATTTAGTTCGCTCTTGTTCATAAACATAACAATATTAAATGTTGATTAACATGGCAAGGGGTGAAGCATAAGTAAACTAACTATTTAGGCAAGTTTAAATGAGGCCGGAAACACAAATAACAACTCCGGAAAATTCCCATATGCATATTATGAATTTGGTACTGTTCTGCCTAAAAACATATTTTATTGTTGTTAAACAGCAAAATTATGCGCACCAAGTTAATCTACACATTTTTCCACCCCATTTACATATAAAGTTTATTAAATTTGGAGCTATGGTTATTTAGTTATGAATTAAGCCATTTTAACATGTTATTTTCATAAAATTAGACAAATAGCAAGTTTAAACATTTTTAACATGCATGGCAGCTGGAAATTATTAATCTACACCGAATTCTAAGAAACTTTCATATATAAAGTTTTTACATATGATGCATAGCTATTTAGTTATTAACAATTTAAAACAAGGGCAATTTTGAAATTATGCAAAAGAAAAAAACAACAACAGGGGGACACGGGCTGGGCCAGCCACTCTCACTGATGAGGGGGGCCCGGGGGCTGAGGTGGCAGGAGTGTGGGTGCACAGAGGCCTGTGTGTACAGAGAGGATGACAAGTGGGGCCTAATGTCATAAAGAGGGGGAAAACAATCTGGGAAAAGGTGGGTTTTGGGTTCGGGTTTATGTGTGCACCCGGGGAGATTTGAACCCGGGTGTCCCCGTTAAAATTCTATGGCCCGAACCACTCAGCTACTGCTTCTGTTGTTGATAGGATGGGGCAAGGCTTGTTTTGAACTAGACCCAGGGGGGACGGGATTTCTTCTCCACAACGACAAAGAAAACATCGACGGCACTGGCGGCCAACAGTGAAACGGCGGGTGTGCGGGATAGGGCACAGTGAGGATGCAAGGGCGCATGAGCGAACGAGTGCTGCTAGCCAGTGTCGTGTGCGTGCGCGAGTGGCGGAGCAAGGTCTTCGAGAAGGAGCTCGAGCAGGAGCTCGTCTCGGACATGGCAACGAGGCACGGCGAAGCTGTGGCCGTGGCAGCCATGGGGCGAGAAGCGAGGCGTGCTGCGGTGTGGCGTGCGCGTGTGCAGGAGTGGCGTGCACATGTACAGGAGCTAGCGCGAGGCCGAGCCTGGCCTGGCCATGGCTATAGCCATTGCTGCCGGCTGCAGGACTCGTGCGTGGGCTGCGGCGGTTTGGCGCTAGATCATCCATCAAGTCGAGCTTAACTAAACCAACATGGAGAACAACAAACAGAAACAGATCGCGCCATGGATGAGCACGCTCGGCAGTGTGCGCGTGTGCATGGGTGGTGCTGCGTGTGTAAGAAAGAGGCGGAACAGAGGAGCCACGGCAAGAGCTTGAGCTTCTCATATACAGCCATGGCGGACAAACTTGGTCGCGACGGAATCGGCGCTACGCGGATGCAATGGAGCCGGGGGAAAGGGGCTGGGATAAACGGCGGCTCACCAGGGGCCTGAGTGACACGACAAGGAGACCAGGGAGGCGACGAAGAAGCTGAGGCGAGCCGCTGATTGCCGCAGGTGTACGGGTGCCGCATGAAGACGAAGCAGGGGAAGAATACCTTGATGGGGAGGTGCTCCTGGTCTTGGGAGGCCGCTTGAGTGCCCGAGGAAGACGGCGGTGAAGCACGTGGTGACCCTCGAGGAAGAAGACGACGACGAGCTGCGAGGATCACCCCGAAGAAGAGCTCGGGCTCTCCTCGGCCATGGCGTTGGTGTGGCATGGAGAAAACTAACCGGCGGCTGGAGAGGGAGGAGAAGGGGAAAATAGAGAGTGGAGGAACCCTAGTGTCGAGAGCAAGCTTTATAGGGCGCGACGGAGGAGCTCCGGCCGTCAAATCGATCGGACTGTCGACGTGGCGTCCCTGGATGCCCTACTGTAGAGAAGAGGAAGACGATCCACAGGAGTTGTTGCTGGTGGGCTAGCTGGGCTGATGGAGGTAAGTGAGATGGGCTGGTTGAAGGGAAAAGGCCCAGGTGGCTTCAGATAAGGTGAGGCTTTCCTTTTCCTTTAGTTCTGCCCATAAATACACAACCGCCAAAAAGGTAAAAGCTTAGGGATATCGGGGATTAATCTTACATAAGTAAGAATATTTATAGACTCCTGGAATTATGAAGGATTTGAATAAATTGGTTTGGGCATTTTTAAGGACAGAAAATAATTCAAGTCTGAATTAAGTTCAAACTTGAGCCATTTTTGAATCCAACGAAACAAGTCCAAAATGGATGAAAATTTGACAAAGAGGTGTAAGGCATGGAGTAAGATTATCAGGAAAATAAATGAACATTAATAAAGGAGGCAATTGATGTCAATTGCAAAAACATGAAAGAGAGAAGAAGGAAGGAGGTGATGATGCATGGCCATAGTTTGAGAGAGATAGCAAGGGGTGATGCACACACATCAACTAGAGCAACACACAACATATATAAGGGGCAATGCACAAGATGGTCATGGCAATCAACATAATGCAATATGACAATGAGATGGGCATGGCAATGCAATATAACCGATGATGAACATGATGCAAGAAGCAAAATACGACAATGGCATCCATTAACGTCATGGCAACAAACAATTGAAACACCCAACGTCGACAAAAATAACTGGAAGGTAGCTAGAGCATCGGTCTCGGGGCATCACAACAGTCCACTACTAACAAGAGATCTCGTCCCGAGATCTTAGGAACGAGACGGAAGGTAAAAGGAAGAAGGTGAAATCAAAGAACCTTGAGAGGCTGAACAGTTTGAAAGAACGAACACGAGGGAGGAGAACGAAGTTGCAAACACTTTGTTAGACAAGAGGAACAAGGAATACAACGAGAATCAATTAGGTTGAAAGGCACGAAACAAGAGTTGGAGGAACAAGAATGAATTCGAAACCACTCCGGTTAATAAGAGAAAGAAATGGATTTCCATGAAGGAATTCGGGCAGCACGCCGGCTGAAACTGAAAGAAATAGAACATCGGTTGAACATGAATGGAAAGGAACAAGAACTTGAAAAGATGGAACAATCCATCACGAGATGAACAAGAAAATTTTGCTAGCACTCCAGTTGCATATGAATTGAAAGAAGAATAACTTGAGAGATGGAATAATATTTGACGAGAGGAACAACATAATGCCTCCGGAAAGAATTGAAAGGATGGAATGAAAGAACGGAGAAGAAGATGACAACTTACACCACGAATGAATTTGAAAGAGAATCTTGAAGAGAAAGGTTTGAATGGAGTTGTTGAGAAAATCAACAACAAAAGAATAAGCTTGTCGTGGACTTATAGAAATCATCCCGAAACTTGAGGTGAATTATTGCTGCAACCAAAGTGTTGATGAGCTGAGAAGAGCGAAGAATGCAAAACTCCAGTAAAAAGAATACGGAGGGCCAGTGGGTGCTTGATTAGCTGGCCCAGGAACCACGTATTGCCACGTGGGTGCCTGCCTGGGCCAGCGGGTTGGCCACCGAGCTGGGGCGGCGACGGGCCGGCAAGGGCTTGCTGCAGTCTTGCTCCTGTTCCTGGCAAGGGTCTTGCCGGGACCTCCGTGAGCATCCCGCGTCAAGAGGCTTGCTGGGGCTTTGGGGTGACTTCGGCAAGGAGCCTTGCCGGGGCCTCGTGGGCATCCTCCGCAAGGAGCCTTGCGATCGCCATGTCTTCTGGTTCTTATCTTGGGAGTCATAGATCTTTGTCTTCACAAAGATCTGCATGCCATCACGCGGGCGCTTCCCGAGCCTTGGCTCCAATGTTTGTTGATTACGTTGGAGTTCTTAGGTCCAAGGGTGGCCGCGACGGAGGCATTTGGGCGAATCGCCCCGGCAAGGGCTCAGGCCGCCCCAACAAGGGCTCAGGCCGCCCCGGCAAGAGCTCTTGCCGGGGGCGAGCCTATCTCCTTGCTTGGTCTTCTCGTACCGCCGTCTTGGTGTTGTTCTGGAAACTCTGCGTCTCTGGCTTCCCTCCTCTGCTTTGTTATGTTTGGTCACAGGCGTGGCTCTGACTGCCCGTGCACAAGTAAGGGGTAAAAGCGTGAGCCCCTACTTTTGTACACCAACAAGCAGTGTCTGAAATATTTTAGGATCTGCTGGTTAATAGTAACTGGTACATCCAAGCAGCTCATGAAGAATATTGTGAGTGAAGCTAAAACAACTTTAACCATTAACAATCTGCCTGCATAGGTCATAAAATTGGCAATACCAGCTAGTATTTTTGCAACCCTGTTAACCAGTGGGAGACATTGTTCCACTATTTGTTTGTGTAGTCCTAAAGGAAGCCCAAGGTATGTGAATGGAAAGTGTCCCATCTGACAATTAAGAGTTCCTGCAAAGATTTGTGCCCTCTCCTCTTGAATATTAATAGGGACCATGATGGACTTCTGATAGTTTACTTTGAGACCAGTGGCAGATGCAAAAGTGTTCAGTAGGGCTTTAAGGTAGAGCAGTTGTCTGGAATCAGCTTGCATTATCAACAAGGTGTCATCTGCATACAGGACAATTGGAAAATCAGGGCAGGAGTGTATTTGCAGTGGTGTATGGATAAGGCCCAGTCCCATTGCTTTATTAATAACTAATTGTAGAAGGTCTGTAGCTATGACAAACAACAGTGGGGATAGAGGGTCTCCTTGTGGTAGTCCCCTTCTATAGTAGATTTTCTTACCTGGCACTCCATTCAACAGCACAACAGTTGAAGCTGAGTTAAAGATCATTTCTATCCATGAGATCCATTTATTGCCAAAACCTTTAGCTCTGAGGATGTCAATAATTGCTTGATGTTCAATTGTATCAAATGCTTTTTCAAAGTCTAGCTTTAGCACAAGCAATTCTTCTCTAGATTTCAGACACTGGTGGATATATTCATAAGACCACCCCAAGCAATCTTGAATAACCTTGTCTTTGAGAAAACCAGATTGGTTGATGTGAATCATTTGCAGAATAACCTTTTGCAATATGTTTGCTAGAGGTTTAGTGATGATCTTAAGCAGCCCATTAAGCAAAGAAATTGGCCTAAAATCACTGGGAGTGAGAAGAGCATTATGTTAGGTATTAGTGTGATATATGAAGTGTTGATGATCTCAAGAGAAATATTACCTTCATTGAAGGCATGAACCAATTTTCTTACATCAGCTCCTATAATGTCCCAACATGCTTTTAAAAATTCATTATTGAATCCATATGGCCCAGGAAATTTGTCAGTTGGCAGCTCCTTAACAACATTATTAATTTCATCATCTCAAAATGGTTGTTCAATGTCTCTGAAAATATCTGGGCTTATCTGATTAGCAAGAAGGTCTTGCAAATCAAAATGCATAGTGTGTACCTCAAATTTTCCTAATATCCTTTTGAAGGATTCCCAAAGTATACCTGCCTTGCCAGCATGATTTGTTATTTCAATGTGGTCATCATTAAGGAGCATAGAATTTTTATTATGTCTGTAATTAATGGATGCTCTTGTATGGAATTTTTTTTTGTATTTTCATCTCCAAATTTGACTCTTTAACTTTTCCTCTATGTTTCCAGTAAATTTTCTGGTTCTTCAGAATAGTCAACAAGTGTTATTTGAGCACAGCTCTACAGTTCCACTCCATTGTGTCCAATCTTCTAAATTCTTCAAAGAAATCCAGGAGGAAAATACATTCTTTAATGTCTGCAATCTGCTTCTTAAGGCATGTCAAGCTCTTTGCCCATAATTTTAAAGCCCTCCTCAGATTCTTGAATTTTGCATTGATCATTTAGCAGGATTTGTGTAACCCACAGGAATGTCCCAAGCTGCTTTAACAACCTCCTTAAGGGAACTGTGCTTCAACCAGAAATTCTCAAATCCAAACACTTCTGCTTTGGGAAGTGAAGTGCCCACTCTAATCAAACAGGGCAGATGGTCAGATATAGGTATTGCAAGGGGAAGGGAAGTTGTATCTGGATATGAGATCATCCATGAGGCTGAAGTAAAGAACCAATCAAGCTTTTCTAACAATGGGTTTTCCTGCATGTTATTCCAACTATATTGCCTCCCTTTTAAAGGTAATTCCAGCAAACCCAGGTTACTAATAGCTTCATTAAAAAGAAGCATTTGGTTCACATCCCCCCTGGGTTGTTTCTGTCACTTGGAGATCTGATAAAATTGAAGTCACCCATCACTATCCAATCCACCTCGGGGGGCATTTGAATATTACTAAACCACTTTAAGAAATCAGATTTATCTTCCTAATTACTAGGACCATATATGTTCGTCAAAACCCAAGACTAGTTGGAGGTGTTGCAAGTTAGTTTCACTGAGAGAGAAAACCTGTTTGGAACAAAACTTCTCCTTGGAATAGAGAACTAACCCAGGCAATAATAATTCCACCAGAAGCCCCAACAGAGGGCAGGTATTCAAATTTATTAAATCTGTGTGGGCAAAAGTTATGAACATAAGCTAGATCAAACACCTCTCTTTTGGTCTCCTGTAAACAAATAATCCCAGCTGCAGTTTCCTCAATTTTTTGCTTTAAAGCTAACCATTTTGCTCTGAACCGATGCCCCTAATGCTCCAGTTTAATACTCCCTCCATCCCAAAATAAGTGACGCAAAAGTGACTCCACTTTGCACTAAAGTTAGTACAAAGTGGAGTCACTTTTGCGTCACTTATTTTGAGACGGAGGGAGTATGTTCCAAGATCTATTATTAATCATATTGAGAAATCTTAGATATTATATTGCTGTCAAAGACCACCCCTTGACAGACCACAACAAACCAGACAGTGTACTTGCATATAAACTAGTTGCAGCACATAACATGTATAGATCCAGGTTTCCAAGTCATTTGCTTACATATCTCCCATATATAGAAATCATTACAACAAAAGCAACAAAGACTGCATAGATAAGTGCCAAGCAAGTACATATCAAAATGCTTCTGGAAATACTTAAAGCCCATAGTCTGGAATACTATCTTAGGAATAGTCTTCCTATGTTTCTTGGCTTCCCAGCCACCATATATAGTGATGGGACTAATCATTCTGCACTAGAGTTGGAATTGTTCTTCTCCTTGGCCATGGAACTCTTCGCCTCCCCATCTGTCTCCTTGATTTTGGCCCTCTTGGCTAGGTGCTCTTGCAGATCCTCCCCAGCCAACTTGCAAAAAGAGCGAATTCCAACAAAACATAAATGTAATAGATCTTGCTAAGTATTACGTATGACAGCGGATTCCTGTCACAACGAACACATGCATTGTAACCATATGTCATTCACCCTAACATAGTGCCCAAAGTTGGATAATCGTGGATGCACCAAATTATAACAGCACACAGAAAGAAATCAGCTGGTGGGCTGCTATATAGGTCTCGAGTGAGAACACCCCTCCATAGTTGTTGAAGTTCCTCCACAAGAGACTCCATGAATAAATCAAAATCCTTTCGAGGACTTTTTGGATCTGTGATGAGCAAGGCCATCATGTAGTTTGATTCTTTGGTGCGGACATTTGGTGGCATGTTGTAAGCGATAACAAGCACTGGCCACATGCTATATGTGGTGCTCTGGTGGCGAAATGGGTTAAATCCATCTGTAGCCAAGCCAAGTCTCATGTTTCTCGGGTCAGCAAAAAACTCTTTGTTTTTCTGATTGAAGCTTTTCCAGTCACTACCATGAGATGGACGGCTCATTACATTCTGAACTCTGTACTCCTGGTTCCTAAAATGCCACAGTACATCCTCTCTTGTTTCAGCATCATGAAACAACCTGTGCAATCTTAGTATAACTGGAAAATATCTCAGAACACTATGAGGAATCCTCTTCACAGCATCGCCATCTTTCCATCTTGATGATTTGCATTTTGGGCATTCACTTAAGTTGGCATAATCCTTCTGGAACGGAACACAATTATTCCTACAAACATGGATCATATCATATCCAATTCCAACTACATGAAGGAAATTCTTCATTTTACTATAGGTGTGTGGCAGCTCAGACGCAGCTGTGAAAGATTTGCGGAAAGCAGCCAACATCTTATCGAATGATTTGTTGGTCCTCTGCTCAGATGTCTTCACCTGAAGAAAGGTGACCATAGCTGAGAATATTGACATCTTATTTCCTGGGGTGACAACCATGTTGCATTGTTCCAACATGCGGGCCCACCATTTTTCTTGTGCAGGTGAAAGTTCACGAAATGCACGAGCATTTCGTAGCATTGTTTTAATGTTAGTCGAACTCACTGGCTCCGCCACCACGACCTCATACTCCTCTTCCGCCTGAGCATCAGGCAGATCAAGATGGTGATCTGCTGCTTCCACATAGTTCGTAACATTGACGTTCACGGCTTCACCATGATGAACCCACCTAGTATATGTTACCGACATCCCATACAAGTGTAGATGATTTTGCACAGTTGACTGGGGTATTGTAATTGAATGCATACAACTACTACATGGGCATAGCACATCTAATTTCGGACAACCGTACTTAGCTCTGATAAAATGCATGAAGTTTTCAACCCCCTCAACATATGCAGCAGAGAATTTTCGAGCAGAAGTTATCCAAGTTATGTCCATCCGTTAGACATACAAATTAGTTCTTCTACTAGATATTACACAAAAAATATATATGTATTCTATGAAGTCCTGAAAAATACCTAGCTCGATGTCTAAAGCTATGGCAAGATATTTGGACAAGCAGATCTAAGTAACAAAATATATGTATAGCTAATTCAGCAAACAGATTTGAGTGCTTAGTTATGGCAAGATGTTGCAGTAGTCAATGAGGCCGAGCACACAGTCATCGAAGGCCATCTCAGCAACAAAGATCGAGTATAAAACGGTGTAGAGCTATTTCACCTAACAGAATGGCTACTAGACCATGGCAATGTACGTCACCATAAATATATGGCAGGATATTTTAGCAACTAATTGGGCGTGGCATGCCATCTCTGCTAAGCAGATTAAGTGCAGAATAGGGCAAGGAAGCTACTTAAGTAGAGCATATTGACTGTAAACTACTTCGGCAATCAGTGAGATTAACAGCATCTATCAGCTAAGATTCAGTATACTCCGACATTCACATGGACTTAGTCTTGAATCCGCGTACCGTGGGAGAAGCTGACAACCGTGTGTCTCCACAAGAACGTCGCCAGCGGTGGCGGGGCGGCTAGAAGAGGACAGTATACGAGAGCGTACTTTGGGAGCGAGTGGATCACCGTGCGTCCCCTCGACGAACTGCAGTGCCGACGTACCGGCGCGGAGGGGAGGGCGGCTTTGGCAGAGCGAATGGAGTGGAGGGGGGCGGGGGGAGGGGGGTTTGGGGAATATTATTGGCTAGTTGGCCGAAGCGCGGTTGAATTTGGGAATTGGGGTGAATTTGGGGGGGGGAGGATTTCACGCGGTTGGCGGGGGAGTTTGGCGCATGGTAGGTTTCTCCAAGTGCAGTCCCACGTGTTCGTGAAGAGGCAAGCCAAAGGGCGTTCCGTTTGCGTGAGCCGTGTGCAGGACTAACCGTGTGAGGGGTGCAATGCGACCGCGATAGGCGTTCTTTAAGTGTACCGCCTTTTTTCCTTTTAAACTTGGTGCTTCGCCCCCTAAAAAAACATGGTGCTTCGCGCGATTCGTCGATACTACTACTAGTAATGCGGTAATCCCGACTAAAACGGCGTGGCCGGGTCTTTTCCCGCGCGATATGCTGGGAGGTTGGCTTAGTTGGTTTTTTGGACGAGTAACGCGACAACTACGTAACCCCAGTTACGTAATTAACATAATGTGAACGTGTGAGCTATTGATTGGAGATTTGGGGAGGGAGGGGCCCACCACCATGAAAATCAGGGGGGGAGAGAGAGGCAATATATGTTAACCCTTTCATACGTTCCCGTAGATGTAGAAAGATGTGAAATGCGTGAATGTGTAGTGGACATACTATTGGAGTGCCTAAGATAAATTATGTATGTAGACCCTATGTGTTTATTTACATCGCATGTTAGCTTTGTCTCGGGTCAAACCTTCTAAGTTTATACACACAAAAACGAATCATCATTCCATATATTTTCATACTCCTACAATATATCTTACTAGTGTGAGGACTTAGTCATGAGGCCAACACATCTACGTAGTAGCTTGAGAGGTGTTGATCGGAATCGAGAGACGCAACACAAGACAAGGTTTTAGACAGCTTCGGGCCCCAGGAAACAGCATCTCAGTTTCTGGCTAGGTCTCATTATGATCATGAGGGAGTCGCCATATCAGCCGGCTCTCCTGTAGTTGTGTCTAGCCCTAGAGATTATTTCTTCTTCCTTCTCCCCCTTGGGGAACCTTGCCCCTCCTTATATAAGTTGAAGGGTCAGCTTACATGTAGAGTCCTAGTAGGATTAAGACTAGTCTATTCTCTATTACAAGTCGGATACAAGTCCGGGTCTTGATTCCTTGTAAGGGAAATATTACCCATGCCTTTCCTATTAAGCCGGCCCACCATAATATGAGTCGGCCTTCTGGGCCTTAGGCCTCATCATCCATCTGAAACAGTTGTTGGGTCACCAATGAGTCACCAGGCCCGGCCGGGTCATTAGTGAGTCACTAGTCCTCGGGCGGTTTACCAATGAAACACCAAGTCCCAGCCTGGTCATATCTCCGGCCGGGTCATACCGCGGGGTATATCCTCAACATTAGCCCCTAGTTTAATTTGAATTTAACCATGTTAAATTGATCCTGCAAAATAAACACAAGTACAAATTTGACAGGCGGTGCTCTGGGTTAAAAGTTTTTTCTGAACCGGCACCTACTTATCGTTAAGTCCTTGTCATTTCCTTCTTGATATGTGTCCATGACCTCATAGCAATTTTCTCTTAGCGGAAATGTTCAAACCTTGCCAATGCAAAAAATTCACACTTCTTTTAAAGAAATACGGGTCAACAGGCCAACTTCATAGTCAATATGCTGACATTGGTCTCTTGTAGAGAAATATTATAAAAATATTGGACTCAAGATATTCATCTGATGATCCGCCGGCTTAAGGATGTAGAGGTTGGCGAGTTGTGATCACCAAATTTGCCGGGTTATAGAATTTGACCATATCGGGTCATAATTGCTACAGACACTGGGTGACATAATTGGTCTTCCTGTGTATCTTCGGGCTAAGTCTTTATTCCCTGTGATGACTTGTTTCTTGCACTTGCAAATATAACTTCCAATGATTGAGTCGGCTACTAGGCCTTTCTTATGCATAGCTTTAGAGGAGATAAACTTTTTCAATTTCTCCACTAAAAAATATGACACCTAGTTTTTTCAAAACCGTAATTTGAAGATGCGTTTCCTTTATATGCATATCACCTGTAGCCCCCAAGTCTTAAAAGGGGAATGTAGTGAGGGTTTTAAGACTTGCTTCAATATAAATGATCCCACTTTGGAAATACAGGTTGTTCATCTGAGTGACCAGTCATAGACTAAATGCTTTGTATTACACATATGTAGCCCCCTAGGGTCGGCTCATCAATATTTGATGGCCGATTCTTCAATTTGGACCTTATAATGTGTTGAAACAACTGAGCGATGTAGCCCCCAAGTGTCGGCTTGTCTTGCCTGTAGCAACCTGGGACGTGATAACTATCTTATGCCTTATTAAACTTCAACCAGTGTTGCACCCAAGGGCCGGGTCATTATGCAATAATGAGCAGGGACTTCTGCATATATGATTATATAGACTTTGACATGAGCAATTAGTAGCCCCCAAGGGCCGTCTCATCACCATGTGATGGGTCAGGACTTCAATGAGGCAAGTTAAAAATGACTTTGCATTAGCCCCCAAGTGCCATGGTGCATGCTTGCATCGACATGGGACTTGCATACTTGATGTAATCTTTATTTGAATAATGTAGCCCCAAGTGCCGGGTCGTATGCCTGCAGTGACTCGAGACTAGATAAAACCATACCCATTGTCCAGATGATGTTGCAGTAAGTCTTTGCATATTCAATATTGAACCATGCTCTCTGATGTAAACCAATATTCTTGGATAAATAAATAATAGCCATTGCTTCTGAAGCGGCTTGGAAAATCTCAATCATAATATTGGTTATAATCATAAAAATCCAGCCATGTTGGCTATTAAATATTTGAATAATATAATCCGGCGGCTCTTGGCCGATGGCGACTTAATGCGCATCCATTGTACTCTACGATTTTTGTAACCCAACGGCTTATAGACTTTGTAAAAGTCAGGAACTGATAACCCATCCATGGCGGCTCATAGTCATGTCCAGTTTTTGACAAGATCACTTTGGCGGCTCATAGCCTCAATAAACTCAATATCGATCAATATAACCCAGAGCCGGATAACCCGTCAATATCTTCAGATAGCCAGATGATGAGTTTAAATGCAATGATTCATATGAGCAATAGCAGTATTCTTACTTATGTGTAAAGCTATGCATGTCCTACACAATGTTTAAATAACATATGCCCTGGCGACTTAACGTCAAAAGCCAGGGCGGGTAATAACCGAAACATAATATAGTCTTATGCAATTATAGAAAAGACAAAAATTAAGGCCATTCAAGCAAAAATATACAAGTAACTTAACGTCGAAAGCCCAGGCGGGTTATTAAACCTCGCATACTCATATAACCAGGAAAACATACATGTAGAATTGGCTCATATTGTCGGCTTATATCACCACATACAGTGAGGGTGATAACCAAAATATTTATAAGCGCATGATTCCCACGGCGCAATTCAAAGTGTACTGGCGACTTAACGTGCATAGCCAGAGCGGATTATCATACCGCAAATATTCATACAATTAATGAAAGACATACCTGTAGATTGACACCATGGTAATGCCTTGATAATTATAATCCGAAGCCAGTATCAACTTGGAGTCAGGAAATATCATCATTTTGATTGTGCATGGCAAAAATACCCCGGTGACTTAACATCTGCTATCAGGGCGGGTTATTAACCCAAGACTCTCAAATATGAGTCATAGAATCAAGGCTACATGGCATAGAAAATTGGCTCAAATTGCCGGCTTACATCGCCATATGTAGTGAGGTGATAACTCAAAGACTTATAACACATCACTTTCAATTGCGCAGTCCAAGTATATAGGAGACTCAACGTCCAAAGCCAGAACGAGTTATCAAAACCTGACATATTCAGAAAACAAGTATAATCATACCTCTAACATCAATTCAGACTGCTGGCTTCCACCGCCGTGTGCAGCTAAAAGTGACAACTCAAATATGATCAATCGCATAATTTTCAATGGCATAATGTCAAATCTTCTGGTGACTTAACGTCCAAAGCCAGGGCGGGTTATCAAAAACCTCGCATATTCATAGAACAAGTAAATAACATACCTGTGCATGTTATTCATACTACCAGCTTACAATGCCATATCCAATGAGGGCAATAATCCAATGACTTATTAGCACATGTTTCCAATGGCGCAATCCAAAATATGCCGACGACTTAACATCCAAAGCCAGACAAGGTTAATAAACTCCGGATAGATTCATATATGAACCATAAGGTGTCATAGCCCTCATCGGTTTTCAACCATGTATTAACATGTCACAAGAGATGAACCTAAAAAATGTTCAAATCAAATATAAATCAAAAGACAAAAAACAAGGCGTTCATGGCTGCCAAATGCTGAAATCAAGTGCTGTCAAAGGGCCGCACAACCGCTGGGTTAGACCTTCACTCAACTTTATAAGCCAGGCCTCACATGACCAATCGTCGTTTTAACTTTGACAAGTTAAGGGTCTGTATAAGATTGACTTGTCAATGTATGGTGAGTCATTCCAGTCAATCTGGCGGAGTGGCAGACTTAAAAAGGCAGGATAACCTAGGTTTTTAGGTGAATACACCTGGCTTCCAAGCCTATTACAAGGGTCAAAAAACTCTTGTCCCTTGAACAAAGAGCCCCCAAGTAACATTTCATTCCAAGCGTACAAGCCGAAGGAATAGGGTAATTCACATATATGCTCAATGAGAAAGAAGCCCCCAAGTGATCATAATAAGAGAAGTCATAAGGCATGATACTCATGTTTGAACCGCGCATCATTCACAACAAAAAAATACACTTCCGTGATGATACGTGTTTGTCACAGTAGGTCACGTTTTCTGTCATGCATGTACATCCATGACGATTTTATGACAGAATCAAGATAGTCATACCTGTGCTGTCATAGAAGTGTTCCATGACATTACCAAAATTATCATCACGGAAGTGTCCACTTCCATGACGATAAATCGCGCGTCACAGAAGTGCTTTCGTTAAGGGTGACCGACACGTGGCGTCCACCGTAACGGAACGCCGTTAAGCTACCAGGTCCGATTTTGGATCCAATAACCCGTTAACAGCCCCGACCAATGGGGATTTTCCGCATGTAAAATCCTCATTGGCTGGAGGGAACACGTGTCGGCTCGCCGTTGGAACAGATGTCATCCACTCATTGGACCCATAGCGCCTATGATACGTCGACTCATGGCACGGCCCAATAGAGGCCCATTCCTGTGAAAAGGCCGGCCCATTTGACTTGGTCAAAAGATGGCGGGCCGACCCACAGCTAGCCTGTTAACGGCATGTTCGCATATAGCCCATTTACAGCCCGCTAACCCAGGGCCTGTTTATAGCCTATCCGAATTAGGCCCAGTAGCGTCATCTACTCATTGGACCCAAAGCGCCTATGATACGTCGACACGTGGCACGACCCAACAGAGGCCCATTCCTGTGAAAAGGCCGGTCCGTTTGACTTGGTCAAAAGGTGGCGGGCCGGCCCACGGCAAGCCTGTTAACAGCTTGTCTGCGTATAGCCCATTTACAGCCCGCTAAACCAGGGCCCATTTACGGCCTATGTGAATTAGGCCCAGTAGCGCCATCTGGGTCGTCCAATATAATTCTAGCCCGTTTTAACCTCCGGCCCATGTATGGCCCATGACGTCTTTTGGCCCATATGAGGCCCTTAGTAACAGTCGCCCATTAACAGCCCGTGGTAAAATTGGCCCGTAATGAACAGTGTATCACTTTATACCCATTAATGTCCCATTATTCTGTTGGGTCGTTTCCAGCCCATGTTATCTTTCGGCCTTCTCAGGGCCCATTTATTCTTGGGCTCATTTCCAGCATTCGTTTACTTTCGGCCCGTTACTATCATTTTTTGCTTGTGGGCCAAATTCAGCCCGTTGTTATAGTCGGCCCGTTTGTGGCCCGTTAATACGTTGGGCCATTTTCACAGCATCATCAAATACGACCTACTAACAGCCCGTTATGGTCAGCCCATAAAACGTACGCTTTCCACTCTAGCCCGTTTACGGCCCGTACAAGGCCCATAGATGAGACGGCCGGTAGAAGGCCCATGGATCGTACGGGACGTAGAAGGCCCATTAACCCGACGGCCCATAGAAGGCCCATTGATCCGAAGGCCCATGGATCCGCTGGCCCATAGAAGGCCCATGGATCCGACAGCCGATAGAAGGTCCACGGATCCAACAGCCCATAAAAGGCCCACGAATTCGACGGCCATAGAAGGCCATGGGTCGTCCGTCCCATAGATGGCCCATGGATCATACTGCCTGCGGAGGGCCATGGTCACTACAACGTTTGGGCGAGTTGGCCCCCATTTGAACGATATAGCATATTCAAAGAATTATCCTACTCTATACTATCACCTCTAAAAATCATACACTATACAATAAATAGACTAAGGTATAGAAACGTAGAATAATCCTACACTATACAATAAAGAAATTACAGCCGATTATACCCACTAGGCATTATGGTTCGGCACCAGTGATAATAAAGCATACACAAAGAGCAAATTACATACACTGGGCAAATACAGCTCATACATCATGGACGCGCATCAACATAACTTACCATTTGAATTATAATCTCTTCAGAAAATAGGATTGGCCGGATTTAGATAGTACAAATTTCAGTCTAAAAAATCTCCAACTCATTCATTGTTACCTCAGTGTCTTGTTTCATTTTTTGACTCCTACATCTAATACCTGCATGTCCAGTCTCAACTTGTTGATTGTACGTTCAGAATCATGTACACGTTGTCTTGTCACCTCTAGTTGATGCTTAAGAACATCAGCACATTCCAATACCAATCCATAATCATTCGATAATGGCCATGACGCACTGCTCGCAGATCTTTGTGTTGATGTCACTTCATCCTGAAATGTTGAGTACACATGACTAGGAAAAAATATAGTTACAAAAGTGAAGCGAGGAAGACAGACTATTTTGTACTCCCTTCGTTCCTAAATATAAGTCTTTCTAGAGATTTCAACAAGTGCCTACATACGGAGCAAAATGAGTGAATCTACGCTCTAAAATATGTCTACATACATATGTATGTTATAGTCCATTTGAAATGTCTAAAAAGACATATATTTAGGAACGGAGGGAGTACATGGCAAAACAGGACTAACAATAATGTTACACGTCATGAAGCATAAGCAGGTGATATTTTAAAAATTATAAAAAGGTAGTCAGTGCAGCCTGCATACAGAAATCTCTCTTAGCTCACCAAAGGAGCATGATGTTGGGGCCCAATCCAAAACACAGATAAGTTACAAATTTAGACAGCATGTTGCGTAGAAGTAAGCAAGCAGTTGGCCATTCTGTAGCTCAATTAAAGTCTTAGGGAGCATAATGAACAGCAGAGGATTTCATACAAACATACTACTGCAAGCAAAACTATGCAATCATTAGCCTAATATAAACTACATTGTGAGCCTCATTCAATAATAGTTGGTTAATAGACTTCAAAGCTTCAGGCACACTTCGGCAGAGTATTTAAATGGTAAGGCCTTTAATTATGTCAACTAATAGTTATACAAGTACCCAACATCAGGCATCATTCTTTGGGAATCTCATTAACTGAGGACAAATAAAGCAATTGAAAAGAGCAAACTAACTATGCCTGAAACAAACAAGGAATTGAACTGTTGAGTTGGATACAGTGACTTACCTTAACAGGTTGAAGAGGCTCAGCGCAGCTCCTACTTCTCTTGCAAGGCTCCTTCCTAAAATGTTGTACTTTGAAATCCTCAATCTTATCTTCATCGCACCCCCTCTTCAAGGTGACACAAACTAGTTACTCGTCTCCTTGGAGGATAAATATGAATACTTTCCTGTCTGTGAACACAAAAGGATAAGATTCTAACAAAACAACACCACATAATGAAACATGCCTCATCTCTTGCACTTGCACACAATGAAATGAGCATTTACTATGTATGCACTATGTAAAACTAGGCATACCTTCGAACTGGATCTCCAGCTACTCTTGGAGAGCCTACTTTAGTGTACATCTAAACCTTTATGTCACCTATGAGTTAGAAAATGCCCCACTACAGCAGCCCTTAGTGCTTAAATCGTTGATAAGCTCTGTTAGAGTGTTAGGTCAAGAACAACAAGTAATCAAAGCAAATAGTGATGGTCATGCATTTTTGTTTAAATTAGGCAATGTGATCTCTATGGAAAACATTGACCGAAGTAGATTGTACCAAGTAGATGGTATCTTTGTATTTGCATTTTGAGCAAATAGTGATGGTTTGTTTTCCTATCATATTAATTACTGCACTGGGTTCAATTTGTGATGTTTGCAAGTCAAATTAATTTTCATATGGGCAGCAAAATGAAAAAATATAATGCAATCTAGACTTTTCATTGATCATACCAAAGATAAGCTGAAAGCGCAATGAAGAGAACTGGTTGGCTTATTACACGAAGCTTATATTCACAGGTGCTTATTTTCTTAGGATAACTCGTAATAATTGTCCCCAAGAAACTTGGCCAATAGAACTGACATACAAATAACATGTCACAATGATTGCAATGGAGGAGTGACGTACCATAGCACACTGTATAGGCTCACTGTTGGCTCTCCTTTTTTTGCGATGCTGCATGAAATTGCCACATACATCTTGTACTTTTTCATTGTATAACCCTATCTGCAAGTTGACACAGCTAATTTCAGACATCTCTACATGATAATACATTGCATATCCATTGCACATATTTATACCACCAATTAATGATTGTGTGCGTAGCATAAACTAGCCATGACTCTGTGTGCTGGACTAGCAGGAACTCTAAGGGAGCCTAATGTAGTGTACTCGAATTCCTACATGCCACCTATGATTTTGTGTAATGTACTGCCTCTGTTCCTAAATATATGTCTATGTAGAGATTCCAGTATGGACCACATACAGATGTATATAGATGCATTTTCGAGTGTAGATTCACTCATTTTGCTCCGTATGTAGCCTATAGTGGAATCTCTAGAAAGACTTATATTTAGGAACAGAGATACGATGTAGTATAATGTATGACATCTATATATCTAATTTAGCAGCCAATAGTAGAAATCATTGTCTGCACAAAGGGATTACTGGTCGAAAATCCTAGAAAGCACGCTGGCAGGCATAGAACAATACAAGAGAGAGACACGCTTAGAAGATCATAGCAATGCCTTGGTCTAGGATCTTGGTTGGCCAAGCTGTTAGATCCAGAGGAAACATCGTCCTTGTAGTTTTTGCCAGCTGCATAACAGGTAACAGCGACCTGTTAGTATATTTGAAGTACATCGGGCAGGTGATGCTGGACGGGTTTAAAGGTGACAAGTACCTAGGCTATGGCAGGTGCTTGGCAACTTGCCATACGATGGGAATTAGGTTAGAAACGTCAAGGGTGATGATGCTGCGCTGGCTGCCGGGGTCCGGTACGGAGATATAGAACCGTTGAGTAGGGTGTTTGTGGAGCGGCTTCGGTAGGGTGGACTACGGTGTGGGCGAAGCGGATCTGTGGCCGTGGACGAGGGCGTAGGTGAAGCTGCTCCGGTGGTTGTGTTAAGGATGGTGTCGACAATGCGGATCTGCGGCCGTGGACAGGGCGTCACAAGCCGCTCCGGGAGGTTGGATGTGGGTGCGAGGAAGCGAATCTGAGGCCGTGGACTTGTGAGTTGGCAAAGCGGCCCCGGTAGGGTTGAAAATGGTATAGGCGAAGCTACTCTGGTGGGGTTGACGATGGTGTCGGCGAAGCGGCTCCGGTAGGGTTGAGGACGGTGTCGGCGAAGAGGATCAGAGGCCGTCGACTGGGGCATCGGTGGGGTGGCTCCAGGGGGGTGTGGACGAAGCGTCTTTGGTGGGGAGTACAAATGAGCCACTGCAGATGCGATGTGGTTGACGAGACTACCAGCGAAGCAGATCCGGCGCCGTGGACAAGGCTGGCACTGAATGTCCTGTGGTACAATGGTGGATGAACAGTCTACTTGTTTCTAGGGGAGGTGGGAGGGGTAGATACGGCCGCAGAAGCAGATCCGGCGAGGTGGACGCCGCTGGCAGTGAATGGGCTCAAGTACGCCGGTGGATGAGTAGTCTAGGGTTTCGAGAGGGGAGGGGAGAAAGGCCGATGATGTACGGACGGCGTGATGTGAGATGCTCTGGTGCAGTGGAGTTAGTCGTTTTTGCGGGAGGGGAGAGGAAATGGGGGTGCCCTGTAGTGGGGGGAACCGGAAGTTACCAAAGCAGCCCCGACCTATTATGTAGATGAGGGCGGTATTGTAACTGTTGGTCTCCGTGCACCAAGGACAAAAGGGGAATTTCGCATGCTAAAGACCAAGGTAGCGGAAATTTTAGAAGGTGGCGGGAGATTTTGCCGCTCGCGGGATCGTTCGTATCCAGTATCAACTAGCGGGAAGGTCATGCGAGACTATGTACACGGGGCACACGTCAGCAGTTAATAATTGGTGTGAAGTCCACCCCAGAAAAAATTACAATAACTCGGGATGATGCGCCGATAACTTGGATGTTCACACGGGCGCGGCCAATCGTACTGGTGTAGTGGCGCGTTCACAAAAAAGGGATCAAACGCTCAGCCTATGTATTTCTCGTGTAAATAGATAATTTAGTGCAATTGGTTATTTACTTTAAACATAATGCATTGACGTGTTAGTGTAGAGGCGCACAAAAAGAAATGGATATTGTAGTCCGCTACTTAAAAGTGTTACCTCATATGATTACATAGCCTCCATTTCATAAAATGCGTACCCGTTGAATTCATATATGAATATTACATATATTACTTCATAATAGAACCTTAAATCATCCAAGACTAATGATTTTGAATGCAAGAGTAACAATGGTGCATGTACATGATAGTTACATTTGGTTGTTTGAAGAAACATCACTATAACTTTGGCATGCACAACTGAAAAGGTTTATTTAAATAGAAAAAAATCTGATATGTGAGTGTCCAATCTTTATACCGTTGAATCAATATTGTACCTATGGCCACGATACGAAGTAGATATTGATTTATGTTCAAGCGATGCACATCCACGATCGCTAGATAGTATTACGTGAATGAATTGTGCAATCTCTCTCACACGTATACATATCTCATTTCCCTGTGGGCATCAGAATCACTCACGCGCACTTCGTGTATTTCTCTCCCTCCGTCAAGGTTAGAATTCGTCTTTCTACCCTGTCCTACAAATCTCTCACACAGAAACACACACGCTCTCTCTGTCGGACACGCCCACCCCTTTAATTCCGCCCACCCACAGCCACTATTGTCTCAAAGTATAGTAATGTCTCTCACACATATGCCTAAGGTTAACTCGAGTTCCAGAACCATATGAATACATACAGTGGGATTCCAATAGAGAACCTTTTGTTTTGAGATTTCTCTCTCTCTCTCTCTCTCTCTCTCTCTCTCTCTCTCTCTCTCTCTCCCTCCCTCTATCTCTCTCTCACACACGTGCGCGCGCGCACACACACACATTGTTTCTCGCTTCATTTTTTCCGGCACTTGCATGCACATAATTTTGTTCATCCTCGAGATGCTTTAAGTATGCCTCGCACAAATGCTATCTACCTATCCCTTAATATAGCTAGATATTTGTCACACAAACTCCTTCTCCCTACTAGCAAGATGCCCATGCGTTGCACCGAACATCAAGATGCATTTGTATGAGTAGTTTAGCTTGTGGGGGGAAAGGATGAACGAGGGAATGCCTTATTTGCAAATGCGGAGAGGGGTGTGGGTATCTTTTTGCAAAATTGGCACAGTTTCCTTCCTATCCATCGGGTATAAATTGGATGGCCTATATTGCAGGATGGCAGGAACACCATCATCACCAACTCTATTTTTTATAAGAGTAGGGATATGTAAGTGTCACTGCCTCCCCCCCCCCGACACACACGCCCACACCCACACAACCACACACACACACACACACACACACACACACTTCCCAACACCGAAGGAGTAGGGTGACACCTCGATCTTTATACTAATCTATCGGCTGGCTTCTCTCTCAAACAAACACACACGCGCACAAACTACCCAACACCGAAGGAGTAGGGCGGCACCACATTCTTGATAGTAATCTATCTACTACTCTTTCAAACACACACACACATACACACACACTCGCTAGTTGTGCCTCTGTGCCTACCGCGCACACTCTCGATACGTCTTTTTCTCCCTCCCCTCCCCCACCCCAACAATGAAAGCAGAAGGGTGACAACTCGATTTGATCGTAATCTGTCAATTGGTTTCCCTCTCGAACATTGTGTCTTTGTGCCTCGCTCAGTAGCCCCCTCGATATGTACACTTCTCACGCGCGCACATCTGTAGTGACGATGACGCTGAACCCAGTGTGCCTCGTTTGTACCGGCCTCATGTGATAGTTTTGACCCTGTTTTCTGTTAATTAACAAGGCAGCCTTTTCTTTTTACTACTAGAGAATCTGAAATCATTCGGGGCGGACATAAAATATATCACTTCAACCCAATTATCACAGTAACTATTTTAAAAGAAACTAGCTAGATATGTGTCACACAAACTCCTTCTCCCTACTAGCAAGATGCCCATGCGTTGCACCAAATATCAAGATGCATTTGTATGAGTAGTTTATCTTGTGAGAGAAAAGGATGAACGAGGGAAGGCCGTATTTGCAAACGTGGAGAGGGGTGTGGGTATATTTTTGCAAAATTTCCATAGTTTTCTTCCTATCGTTAGATATAAATCCGACGGCCTATATTGCAGGATGGCACGCACACCATCATCACCAACTCTGTTTTCTACTCCCTCCGTTCCTAAATATTTGTCTTTTTAGAGATTAAAATATGTCTACATACACATACATATCTGGTAGTCCATTTGAAATCTGAAAAAGACAAATATTTAGGAACGGATGGAGTATAAGAGTAGACATGGACATATATCTCCAGCATGATCTACAACAAAAATGTGCTGGACTGGTTAGCGTCGAATGCTCGCAACGCGATGACATGAGTTCGGATTTTGTCTTTAACTTTAGATTTTTATATTATATATTACTTATTTAATATATACTTCTTTCGCTAATGTACTCACAGTGGAACCCACAGAGTACTTAGAATACAAGATTAAGGATGGACTTGTTTCTTTTTAACTTTCTATACGAAGCTGTAGCCACGCTGCAAGTCACGTGTACACTGTACATGCAATTAACTTTTTATAGAGGGACAATCATACACGCAATTATCTCAAATGGATTGGATGTCACTCTATTATTTCCAGCATAAGAGCATCTCCAACGACAGCCGGCAAATTTCCTCCCGCTTCCTTCCGCGGAGGACGACATCAAAAGCCAGCGGCATACATTTTCACAACACTAACCAACCTGATGAAATTCGTTCAAACACGGACTGATTTCATATAAGCATGAAGGATTTCGTATAAAAAAGCTGGATCTTCATATAAACATGATGGATTTTATTACATTTACATGAACTAAGCGGTGCCAATCCGGCTCTGTAGGTATAATTAATATTCCCTAAGTCAGCTGGAGAGGGAGTACATAATCTAAATGGAGATGGAGTACATAATCTAAATGGTTGCCCGCGGATCCCTTTGTCTTCCTCATGTCGGGAAGACACTTTGCGGGGTCGACGAAGGTTCTCGGAAGAGACGAAGAAGCAAAGAAACCACCTGAATGCGCAGTCGTCGCCTTGGCGGTGGCCTTCATGGGACCCAAGTGGCGGTGGCCTCCCGTGTTCTACTTCTCCTCAATGATGGCGGCGGACACGGAGAAGCTGGCCACCGACTCGTCGCTCTCCGCGCACCCGGCTTCTGTCTCTGCCTGCATGGCGTTGCCGCAGGCACAGGAGGCGCTCCCACAGACACGGGAGGCGCTCACTGTCTGTCTGGCCTCGTGTAAATAGAGGGCGGACGACAGGAGCTTGGCCGGCGTCTGGCCTCGTTTAGAGCATGGTTAATAATATAGCCAGCTGCTCGCTATAACATGTTGGCATGTTATTTATAGCCAATGTAATAGCTAACACGTAATAGTTGGCTATAAGAAAGTACTCCACCCTGTCAACATACGTCCCAGCTTCCAGTCTCACAAAGCTTCTTGGACCTCGTGCTATAGCCGGCTGTAAGTCTACAGCCCGCTTTCCCTCTCTCTCCTCATCTCTCTCTTCCAACTAAGCAATAATAAAATATTTAAATCCTTACAGCCCACTTACATCACCCTATTAGGCCCTGTATGAATAGGGTGGAGGACAAAGTCAAAACCTACAGGCTTGAAATTGGAGGATTTTTTCTAACTAGCGGTGCTCAGAACGCAGGAAGCTATGCTAGCTGTACAGGAGATAAAATGCACTTATGGCTGGATTAAAAAAAATCAAGGGCAACCTGCTGTGCATGCGACTGGGTGAATCGTTGTTAGTACATGTGAACATAGACCACATACACCACCACCGTTTTAGCAACACAGGTCCATGCATGGTCCATGTAAACCAGGTGTACGCCACTTCTGGAGCCAGACATGTCAAATCTAGTGCTCCTGCACTGGGCCAGTTCGCCTCGAGCCTACGCGAAAAATGAACTTCCGGCAGATGTTTCAGTTCCCATGAAAAGCTCAGGTTAAGAAGAATTTCCTTTGAAATTGACTGGGTTGTTTCCTTTGTACCGAACGCTCCTAAATAAAAAAATACTGAAGGAAAGGAAACCACCACAATTCCTGCAAAATTCATTCGTCCCGAACAGTGCCTTATACTTGCTCTTAAACTGAGGGCGAACGGGAGGAGCTCGGCCGGTGTTGCGTTTAATTCTGGCCCGCTCAGGAACGGTCGTGTGGCCGGAGTAGATTTCTTGGTTTCCATGCGGGTTTTACAGAGGGTTTTGATGGAGGCGAGGAGGCGTGTTCAGCCGAGCGTGCAGCGGGCGGCGCAGTACTATTCGATTTGAAAGCGGGCGGCGCAGTTCCCGATACGGCTTTAATGCACACGAGGGAGGGAGTAGCGGTTCCCAAAATGTTGAACGGTCAATGCATCCTCCTTCAATTAATGCATGAGGGAAGTAATGGGAGGAGGACCGAGAAAAGAGGCTGCACGATGTGAATGCAATGTAGTTTGCCCTCATATAAAGGCGCCCCTCCATTCCAATGCATCTTCCACATCGTATGCACCTAAGCATTTTCCTAAGCACCTACACTAAGTGCAAAAGAGCTCACTCCAGACCCATGGCAGCGATGCGCGCGAGGGGCTGTGCCAGATGGTCCACGATGTCGGCCTGCGGCATGGCACCGAGGTTCATCTCCAGACGGTGTTGCAGACCGGCTGGTGGATGGCCGCCTTCGACGCCAACTACAACTCTCAGTTGGACCAGATGATCGTTGCCACCACCAACAAGATCACCGTCCTCAAGAAGCTCGCGGACGACATCGCCGTACTCCTCCAGCCAGCGCGCCCAGGCTCCTCATTGCCTGCCACTCTAATCGGCCTCCATGGCTGGAACCTCTTTGAAGCACTGGTGGCCCTGCGACTGCCCGCTGACGCCGCGAAGAATGTCCACCTGGAGGTCGCGCTCGCTGCGAGGCACCTCGCCCTACAAGAATTCTTCGACCTACACATCCATGTGTACGAGCAAATCATGTACATAGGTATCTACAAGGCCAGTGAGGACGCTACGACGTTGGCCTTCCTCAACCGGCTGGAAGCCTTGGATGCCTTTCCTGAGAAGCACCTCGTCCTCGCCACAAAAGCCACCGCTCCTTAGCCGCCGGTGGGTGGCCCAGCGCACTAAGTTGAGGAGGAGGAGGTCGTACGTTGATGGATGCATCTTTCTTCTTGCCTTTTGTAACCACCACTGCGATTGCATCATCACCATGGCCTTAATTCTTATTGTGCCATTGCATTCTCGTTCCAGTCAATACCGACATGTGCGATCCCTTTGCCTAATTATATGCATCACTGTAACTAGTACTCCATCCGTCAATTTATAAGTTGTGCTTACCTTTTCCATCAACTTCGTGCAACACGCGGGTATCTTGCTAGAAACAATGGAACATGTCGGACCGCATGTGACCAAACCGACAATGCACCAACCTAGCTACTATGCACCCTGTTTATCTGGCGGAAATAGCCCCACCCTAGTGTTTCCAATCGTTATTTCTATCTAGCGATCGTGCCAAGGAGCAGCACCAAAATGTTACAACTTATACATGTTTCTCTACTCCTATACATTCCTATAAAAGACTCAGTTGGTGATGGTGGTGTGTTTGCTATACATCGTTTCTGACCATTAGATATGCATCTAACAGCTGTGAGGTAAGTTGTGGCATTTTTGCAACAATAGCCCACTTCTTTGCTCCAACTTGCGGAAAACACCTTATTATCTTGAAAGCAACCACATCCCTCCCTCACCTCATCAAAACAGCCTATGAAATATATATATACTCCTATAAAAGACTCAGTTGGTAATGGTGGTGTGTCTGCCATCCGTCGTTTCTGACCATTAGATCTGCATCTAACGACTGTGAGGTAAGTTGTGGCATTTTTGCAACAATAGCCCACTTCTTTGCTCCAATTTGCAGAAAACCCCTTATTATCTTGAAAGCAACCACATCCCTCCCTAACCTCATCAAAACAGCCTGAGAAATATATATATATATATACTCCTATAAAACACTTAGTAG
>LR738709.1:213899005-213971955 GCA_902687465.1 Secale cereale
CTCCCTCACCTCATCAAAACAGCCTGAGAAATATATATATATATATACTCCTATAACAGACTCAGTTGGTGATGGTGGTGTGTTTGCCATCCGTCATTTCCGACCATTAGATCTGCATCTAACGGCTATGAGGTAAGTTGTGGCATTTTTTCAGCAATAGCCCACCTCTCTGCTCCAATTTACAGAAAACCGCTTATTATCTTGAAAGCAACCACATCCCTCCCTCACCTAATCAAAACAGCGTGAGAAATTTATATATACTCCTATAAAAGACTCAGTTGGTGATGGTGGTGTGTCTGCCATCCGTCGTTTCAAACCATTAGATCTGCATCTAACGACCGTGCGGTAACTTGTGGCATTTTTGCAACAATAGCCCACTTCTCTGCTCCAATTTGCAGAAAACCCCTTATTATCTTGAAAGCAGCCACATCCTTCCCTCACGTCATCAAAACAGCATGACAAATATATATATACTCCTATAAAAGACTCAGCAGGTGATGGTGGTGTGTCTGCCATGCGTCGTTTCTGACCATTAGATCTGCATCTAACGGCCGTGAGGTAAATTGTGGCATTTTTGGAACAATAGCCCACTTCTCTGCTCCAATTTGCAGAAAACCCCTTATTATCTTGAAAGCAACCACATCCCTACCTCACCTCATCAAGACAGGCTGAGAAATATATATATATACTCCTATAAAAGACTCAGTTGGTGATGGTGGTGTGTCTGCCATTCGTCGTTTCTGACCATTAGATCTGCATCTAACGGCTGTGAGGTAAGTTGTGGCATTTTTGCAACAATAGCCCACTTCTCTGCTCCAACTTGCGGAAAACCCCTAATTATCTTGAAAGCAACCACATCCCTCCCTCACCTCATCAAAATAGCGTGAGAAATATATATATACTCATATAAAAGACTCAGTTGGTGATGGTGCTGTGTCTGCTATCCGTCGGTTCTCACCATTTGATCTGCATCTAACGGCCGTGAGGTAAGTTGTGGTATTTTTGCAACAATAGCCTCCCTGCTCCAATTTTCAGAAAACCCCTTATTATCTTGAAAGCAACCACATCCCTCCCTCACCTCATCAAAACAGCCTGAGAAATATATATATACTCCTATAAAAGACTCAGTTGGTGATGGTGGTGTGTCTGTCATCCGTCGTTTCTGACGATTAGATCTGCATCTAACGGCTATGAGGTAAGTTGTGCATTATTTCAACAATTGCCCACTTCTCGGCTCCAATTTGCATAAAACCGCTTATTATCTTGAAAGCAACCACATCCCTCCCTCATCTCATCAAAACAGCGTGAGAAATATATATATACTCCTATAAAAGACTCAGTTGATGATGGTGGTGTGTCTGCCATCCGTCATTTCTGACCATTAGATCTGCATCTAACGGCCGTGCGGTAAGTTGTGGCATTTTTTTAATAATAGCCCACTTCTTTACTCCAATTTGCCGAAAACCCCTTATTATCTTGAAAGCAACAACATGCCTCCCTCACCTCATCAAAACATCGTGAGCACTATATATATACTCCTATAAAAGACTAAGTAGGTGATGGTGGTGTGTCTGCCATCCGTCGTTTCTGACCATTAGATCTGCATCTAACGGCCGTGAGGTAAGTTGTGGCATTTTTGCAACAATAGCCCACTTTTCGGCTCCAATTTGCAGAAAACCCCTTATTATCTTGAAAGCAACCACAATCCTCCCTCACCTCATCAAAACGGCCTGTGAAATATATATATATACTCCTATAAAAAACTCAGTAGGTGATGGTGGCGTCTCTACCATCCGTCGTTTCTGACCATTAGATCTGCATCTAATGGCTGTGAGGTAAGTTGTGGCATTTTTGCAACAATAGCACACTTCTCTGCTCCAATTTGTAGAAAACCCTTATTATCTTGAAAGCAACCACATCCCTCCCTCACCTCATCAAAACAGCCTGAGAAATATATATATACTCCTATAAAAGTCTCAGTAGGTGATGGTGGCGTGTCTGCCATCCGTCTTTTTTGACCATTAGATCTGCATCTAACGGCTGTGAGGTAAGTTGTGGCATTTTTGCAACAATAGCCCACTTCTCAGCTCCAATTTGTAGAAAACCCATTATCATCTTGAAAGCAATCACATCCCTCCCTCACCTCATCAAAACAACCTGAGAAATATATATACTCCTATAAAAGATTTAGTTGGTGATCGTGGTGTGTCTGCCATCCGTCGTTTCTGACCATTATATCTGCATCTAATGGCTGTGAGGTAGGTTGTGGCATTTTTGCAACAATAGCCCACTTCTCTGGTCCAATTTGCAGAAAACCCCTTATTATCTTGAAAGCAACCACATCCCCCCCCCTCACCTCATCAAAACATCCTGAGAAATATATTTTGAGTGAAAATTACTCCCTCCGTTCCTAAATATTTGTCTTTCTAGGAACGGAGGGAGTAATATATTAGGAGTATATCAAAACAAGAGTGATTTCTTTCAAGTTTGTGAACAAGTACTACTATTCTACTACTTTGGATCCGTCGCAATGCACAGGCACATTGCTAGTAAAAGGAAAAGGCCTGCCGCGTTCGCGTCGCACTCCCCCCCCCCCCCCCACACGCCCGAGAATCGGGAGTACTCCACGGCCCGTACGGCACGACACATAGCTTAGGGAAGGCGTGTTGCCTAGCATTTTCACTTTCATATGGGACCGCCATTGAGCAAACCGACTATTGGCAAACCGCTCCCCGCTCGCCGCCGGGTTTGAAACAGAAATGAGGGGAAGATCTAGCTGTAGCACGGAAGCCAAGAAATTTGGTGTCAGATGGGGCTCATTGATAGAGTAGGAGCATTCCGTACTACTCTACTCCTACTAGTAGCACTATACAACTAGTACTACCACTATACAACTAGTAGGTACGAGCAAGTCACATCATCATATGAACAAAAAATGGGACGATCTTGTTTTGGGTTGTTTATCTTTTTTTTTTGTCAACATAGTATGAATAATATGATGTGGGGGGCACCCATGAAGCTTATGTGGCTTGGTTGCTGGATGAAAATTCGATGGTGCGGGATGTGTGGTGTCATGGGTGCGTGCATCGTTGTAGGAATTGCGTGTGGCTGTGGTAGAAACTTGATGCTCGCCGCATTTAAGGTGGCCCACATGTCATGCACACAAAGGCAGAGGGGCGGTGCTACCGAGAGGGGTGAGGCGCATGTCGGGGGACGTGGTGCTGTGGGTTGGAGCGACGTCGTGGGAATCGCGAGTGGCAGTGGATGAAACGTGATGGTCGCCGCAGTTGAACTTCCATGGACAAGCTATCATGTCTACGGACACATGGATTGCATACCAATCCCTAGAAGGAGTAGTACAGAGAGCTAGGTGGATAAATAGTTCCTTATAGTCAAGCGGACCCACGCTACTACTTGTTCCAAAGACATGCACACCATCGAAATAGTCCATCTATATCAATATACATAGAGTGGGAATATTTTTTTACAAGAGAGGGAATAGTTCATCCATCCATAATGCCCTGCTGCTGGTGCAACATCTTCTTCTTCTTCTTCTTCTTCTTCTTCTCATTTTCTGTGGGAGACGGCTTTGCAACAAGCTCTCTGGACCTTGCAGCTATCTCGAAACTCACACGGGCATCGAGGGCAGCATATTTTATCTGCTCGTACGTCAAGGGATAATTCTCCAATCCGGACGACCTTAATGCCAACGTCTCATCACCCTTCTGAAGATTTGTTCCTAGCACAAAATTTGCTATGTCGAATAGGGATGGTGTCGGTTCATCACAATCTTCTACAAGAATTTTTATTCTGGTTTGTAGGTCAGCGATGCTATTCAAATCAAGGTTGTACGGCTCCAACTTCTGTTTGTCCCCTGCGATGGCTGCCCCACAGAAGTATATGTCCTCCTAAGACAAGAAATCATGAAGCTCACCTGGTATGGAGGGCGCGTGTATGATGTGGTACACCAAAACATCATCTTCGAGGCACAGCTGAAGGACGGTGGCACGTTGGATCTTCCCAGTGGCACGCTCCGTGTACTCTGCGTCGAGACCGATGACATTCAACTCCACCATTTGGAGGGAGTTGGATACATTGTTGGTCCACTTACGAACAACCCTTGGGTGGTCGGTAACTGTGGCAACTATGCTCAACGAGTCTTCGACAAGGACATGTTGGACGCTAAAAACCTGCATCTCGATCTCTTTCACCATTTGGAACCGCTGGACCGGAGGGCTATGTTTTGGAGAATTAGGATTAGATGGCTAGTCTAACTGAAGAAGATGATTATTTATAGGGGCTTCAGAATTAATCTAGGAGGATGTGAAGAGGTAAAAAAATGTGAATGCAGCGTGGTTTGGATGCAAATGAAGATCAAGGAGTAGTGAAGAAGCCGAGGAAAATCGGTTCCCAATGGAGAAGTAAATGGTAGAAGTGGCCTACAGGCAGTTGATTAGACGGCTAGGTAGACTAAACGAAAAGGCTACGCGGGTAGGCTAAGGAGTGGGGCCTGTCCCTGTACGTGCCCATCCTTCCATCGCTACATCTGCCACTGGCAAGTTGAGGTCACTCTTTCGAATCACCGTGGTGAGACATTTTATGATTCTTTTTTATTGCTGCACCCCTCCTAACAGGTGGGACCTACGCAAACGAGAATTTGGTTCTGCTCGCAATATGGATGATACTTGGAGGATGAAGTGAACCCAGAGGCATGCTAGCACGGGATTACTACTTATGTTCCTACTACTCCTACTAGTAGTAGTAGTACAACTGTGGTACACTTGATGGTCAAAATACTATTATTCATCCGGTCCTCACACTGAAGTGACAAGACCCTGCGCCCGAGGTGACAGCAGTCCAGGCGGCGTGTTCGGGTTACCAAAGACAGCCTCACCTTGTGCATAGTGTAGTCACTATCACCGCCGCTGTATAGCATGCCTCGCCTCGTCTCCGTCTCCCCTAGCACCACTCCATCTCCATCTTCGTCTCGCCGGAGATCCTCAGGTCACTCTTCATTATCTCACTGTGCCCTCACATACCCTCGCCTCACTCGCCTCCCCCAGTACCACTATTCCCTTGCTAGCCGCTCCGGCATCGACAACCTTCTCCCCCGTAAACTAAGCCCCCCAAAGCCTCATCTTCCAAACTCCACCATGGCCGAACCCGAACAGCGCAGGATCCATATGAGCCGCGATTGGAGCAATCTCCCCAGTGACGTCCTCGACCTCTGTTGTTCGTGTATGGATATGTTGAGCGCCTTGCGGCCGGCTGCATGCTCGAGGGGCATGCACACGACCATCATTGAAGCGAGGCCAAAGCTTTTCAAGACACCCTGCTTGCTGCTATCTGGTCTTGCGAGATTGGCTCACCATGATACGGAGGCGTACGTGATGCCCCTCGACTTCAATCCGATCTCCATTAGCCGAAACTTCTTTGAAGGTATGTAGTGGGTCGCCGTACATCATTTCCCTTGACTTTGATCCGATTACCATTGCCCTAAACTTCTTGGCAAGTATGTACTGGGTCGGCATGAACTCCCACTGGATGGCTGCCTTCAGAGAAGACGGTAATAAGTTGGTGCTCGTGAACTTCCAGACCTCCCATGAGATTATCCTTCCTCCGTTGGATTATATAGAGTTTTACCATCGCGGTCCTAGTCATCTAGATTACCACGTTAGTTGGATGGACCTTGTTTTGTAGAAGAATGTAATCTGCCAAGTGCCCACACGACATGCGATTACGTAGACTTCAAGCTAATTGCCTTATTTGACCGCGGACTCGCCTATCTTGACGCCGGTGCCTTCTTTAGCTGGAGACAACTCAGTTCGCAGTGGATCATCGTCAAAGCTGATACACACTTCTGCGATGCTATTGAACACAATGGCATCATCTACGCGATCGACAAAGCAGATGGCACAACGTATTGTTGCTACAACGCATGTAAGTTGTTTCCGTCTCATGTTAATGATGATGCCATGACACTATTTGAACTTTTTGTGATGATTGGCATATACCTGTTTGAGCAGAATTTGAGTAGAACTATGGCAATGTATTAGAGACGCCGTAAATCAGCTATATTTGGAATGAGTTAATTCATGCGATTGTGATCATGTCATTACAGCCAATTTGTACCCCTGAATAATCAAACGGTTAGGAATATATGGATATTCTCCTTATTTCAAAGTATTCTATATACTACTACTAAATATGAGTGTGTATCAATGGCCATGTTAGTTTCCTCATTTTCATGATGTAGAAACATGCACCATACTGTTGGTTTCATCTAACCATACATTGGGGAAGTAAATGTGCATATGGAGACCTCTATATTTGGAAGTACTAAAATCATGTAATGCTTACCATGTGTACATACCTATATTCGCCCTTCAACAATCAATGGCTAGAATAATTTCCTCACAAAATTTTTGCCCACAGAACACGAGTACATAACAATGCATGGTCTGTTAGTTACCTTGAAGGTTTTGCTTGTGAGGATAGAACATGATTCCATAACGTGCATGACATGGTAGTTTCCTATGAAGAATCGATTGCGAGATAACATGAGTATAACCATGCATGGCACTTCTATATTTTCGAACCCAGTATACATTTCCCTGTATTTTCCTCCCAGTTACAATAGGGACATATCAATGTTGTTTCTTGCATTATCCTATTCATACTCTGAACAATGTTGCTCTTAGATTAACAATGCCTATCCTTTTTGATATGATGCAGTGTCCCTACAGTTACTGCCCTTTGTAATCACACCACCTTTGCCAACAACAGGGAAGCACAACTGGTTCCTCGCTCGATCAGACGATGGCAAAAGACTGATGATCACTCGGACACATGAGCCAGAAAAGTTATATTGCACAACCCCCACTGTATACAAGCACCATGAAATATGTGAGTATCTGGACAGTGGTTGTTATGTCTGTGAGTAACAGGATTTTTTAGTTGGAGGCGGGTAAACTGCCTTGGTTCACACTCTCTGTTTCTCGGACTCAATTATCCGATTAACTAGGAGATCACCGTTGGCAAGGACCTTGATGGCAGAGAGGCTCTGTTTGCTACGGAAAACGGTGTCTACACGGCAAGCCCTAGGAGTTCGGGAGCAAACTCCCCTGATTGTCAACAATAGAGCCTGCAGCCAAAAGAAGGTGAGAACGACAAAGGTATCCGGATTAACTTTGATCCTTGGATGTCTCAATTACGACAGGCAGTGATGTGGTTCAAGCCTTCAGGTTGATAGGTAATTGGGCTGTTGCGTCGAAAGGGTGGAGTACTGGTGTCTCCGGATCATTGGCCACTGAAGCGGGGCTGCAAATTATGATGGTGTTGGATCATCTCTTCGAATGACTTTGTTGTCTTTGCTGGTGGTTCTGGATGGGTAGTTCTTTCTTTTGTTATGCATATTCCTTGTCATTTGGTCATCCTCGTCTATGTCACTCTTACTATGTAATAGTTGGCTCTGTTTAGAATGTCATTCTCGCCTGGATCACGAGAGTCTGAGCGCTGCAGATGGGTGCGTTTTGGTGGTGTAGCAAGACTTCTTATGAACTATCATGTCTTGTTGTTTATGTCAGTAGTAGTCAGTAGTCAGTGTTTGAATGTTGTATATATTGTTGTTTCGAACTGTTTATTGTCTCGAACTACTGGTGGGCTAAATTAGGGCATCACCATTCTCCAGTGTTCAGAGTGTATCTCCTTCTTTCAAGTTATATAATTTTAGCTTAGTGTCTTTTCGATGATGTACACTTGTTTGGGCCAGTGAGGTGTCGTTGAATATGGGCCGAGTAGTAACGCAAAGCCAAACAGGTCAATTATGACTCTCAGGCTGGGATCTCAAAAGATCCTCAAAAAAAGGTCGGGCTCTCCAAAAAATAATGAATAAGGACTCTTAGGCCGACATGTGGGCGCCACCGGTGTTTTCGTTCACTTGCGCGCAGAGAGCATATTGGCGCGTGTTCGAAATTCAAGCTACCTTTCATCCCCAATCTCCCGCCCCTCCCCCACCTCTGGAATCTCGATTCCTACTCTATTTCCCCCAAATCCCCCTCATGTACTCCCTGTACTCAAGCTCACTATCATGTCGCCGGTAAATGCGGATCTCCGAGACGGAGATCGTGAGGTCCGTCCTGCCTTCGGTCGCTACGTGCTATCGCTCAACAGTGGCTTGGCGGCGCTTGACGACCAGTTTGCCGACAAAGTTCTGGTGGTAACCATTAACGGCGACCGGCCTCCCGTCTCGCCGGACGACCTTGTCAAAGCTCTTGGCATTGTGCATGGCATCCAAATAAGTGACTTGCTCGTTGAAGTCTGTCTACCACTGGCTGATTTCTTCGTCAGGTTCCAGACAACTTTCGACTGCAATCGTGTGTTCGAATCTTCCCGGCGTTTGTTCTGCGATGGCTTGCTGGTGAGCTTCGATCGGTGGCACCCAGGATGGGGCTCGGTGCCCTCTGAGCTTAAGTTTTTAACAAAGCTTACCTTCCACGGCATGCCTCGACATGCTTGGAATAGCGAGTCCATGAATGATCTTATCAACGACCTTGGAGGTGAGCTCGTAAGTAGTATTGTTCCTCCAGACAGCTGGGCTCTGACGGTTATGGCATGGATGAAGAAGCCGTCCATCATACCGAAGGTGATTGGTGTTGAGATGCCGGTGCAGGAACGGGGGTTGTACTATTCGTCGCCACCAAGGCCGCCGCGGACCACATTAAGGATGTACCTATATCGAGTGTTCGTGCATGTCGAAGAAGTGGTCAATCCATCAATCGAAGTCCTGCCGCCGCCGCTGGTGCCAGGGTCCGTCGACGACGTCCATTACAGGAGTCAACATCAGACTTTACCCGTGTTGCTCGGAACGATGGATGGCACAGGGCCTACTCCATCGCGCGGCGAAGGCCACTTCTTCTTCGGGAGAAGAGGCAAGGCTGGCTGCCTGGATGTGCTCTAATTTGAGGTAACAACTGAATCTTGTCAGATACTAGTTAAATCCGAGCTATGGGTGTGAAGCACTGATGTGCCAGTACATTTGATTATGACCTGTTCTAATTTTGTACCTAAACTTTTTTAGAAAGGGCTATACGTCAACTTAATGTGCTAGCAGAACTTATTGTGTCATCTGTTTGTTTTCTTTGCACAACATTCAAGATATTTCCCTGTCATTGATAAAGACGATGAACCGTTATGTATGAGTTCGTTGGTTTCAACGTAGACCTACCCATAGCGATCCACTACTTCCATCCTGATTGTGCCGCCTGCGTGAAATTTTTGTATGCAAGTTCAGTGTGCTATGATGTTCTATGTGATTGCGTCAACTATATAAGTTTTTACTGAGCATGAACAATGCATATGGCTGATAGATGTATTTACGAGCATCGACCGATGGGTCTCTCTCTCTCTCACACATAAACACACACACACACACACGCACAAGTGGGACCCATTGAATTATTTCTTTGCTCGTGATAGCTTTTAATTAGGTTCCATCGTAATCTACTCCCTCTGTAAACTAATGTAAGAGTGTTTAGAATACTAAAATAGTGATCTAAACACTCTTATATTAGTTTACAAAGGGAGTAACTTTTTTCTTATGTTATTAATTGAGCTCAGTGACTCCAAAAAGTCGTACAGAAGCCTTGTTTGGGACTTTTCGGCATCGCTGAATGTGGACTGAGTAGCCTTGTTAGGTTGTACTGTACTACACATGACTTTTTTTCAACATCAGCAATGCAACTGGGCCGACAGTTGTACACAATATCCGGGTCAACTTGCTATTCTTCGCCCCGCTGGGCTGCAAACTTTCCTAGGAGGTATGCATTAGGCTTAACAAGAAAATGGACTTTAAGAAACAATAAATGGGATGTAATTATAATAACTGGGCAGTAACTATAAGAAAATGCACCAAACGCGTAATTAGTTTAAAAATATATTATTTTTGGAATTTGAAAATTTTAAATTCATTACTTATTACACGCGCAATATTTCGTTGGATTTTAACATAATACAACTTTATTTTGAAGTTATATTTAATTTGACTAGAAATTTCGGATCCCATAAAAATGTGGGATTTTCTTTTGAATTCTGTTTTGAGTGGTTGGTTGAAATTATTAATCGTTGTGCTAGCTAGAAAATGGGTTGTACTTTTAACAAACTGTAAATGGGCTGTGGTAAATTCCATTAGAATTAAAAAATGGGCTGTACATCCTTACAAATCGCAGATGGGCCATATGTTCTCTACCACACACTTGTTGGCCATCTAAGTTGACGCATCCCCTAAAAAAACTAAGTTGACGCGTATGCAAGGCTTTGTCAACAACACACGGTTCTGGCAGCTGTGGCCGTTGGATGTCCATCCAACGGATGTCGTGCTTCTTCTTCAATCTCGGATATTCTTGCTTCAGCCGCCCAAAAAATGATTCCTCCCCCTGACATCTGTGGCGCACCGTTTTGAAGGCTGACCTGTGGGCCTACTAAGTTGACGCGTACCAAGGGCTTTGTCAACTTAGTCAATATAAACGATTCTAGCTGCAGTGACCGTACGATGTCCATCCTACGGCCGTAGTGCTCCTTCAACCTCTGGTCTTCTTCCTCCAGCCGCCCTAAGCAGCGCCGGTCGTGCCGCGTGCTCCTGCCTCCCATGGCCGGCTTTGATGCCGCGGAGGCCTCACCGCCCCCTACTACTCCCACCGCTGGCCAGGCCATCCCTCTACTCACCCACACCCCCTGTTATTCCACGGGGATGGCAGCCTCACACGGTCACACTGTAGCCGAACCAGTGAACCCTCGTACTCCTCTCTGCGCGGGCTTCCACTGTCGCGTCTTCCCCAGCTCTGTGTCGTTCCCTTTCTAGGCATCGCCATCGTCCACCGCCCTGGTGCTCTCGACGCGGCGTGGTCAACGTGGTCAAGGAACGGCTTCCATCGGACATGGACTGTAGGTGGAGAGGCTGAGAGCTGGGTCCACGACGGCAGAAAGGAAGTGCCTCCTTATTACGAGGAAAATAATGATTCATCCACCTGATAGCAAGGGACCCACGGGACGGGCCACCGTATTTCGTGTGAAAACGTTTCCCCCTGACTGCTGGGACCCAGCGGAGGGGCCACCGTATTGCGCGAAAAAAACGACCCCCCCCCCACTGCCAGCTCGGACCCACCGGAAGGGCCTCCTTATTGCGCACAAAAAAATGAATACTCCCCCTGCTGGTTGGGATCCACCTTGGTGGGAGGCTGACTTGTGGGCCTACCAAGTTGATAGGGACGGAGTGCTTTGTCAACTTAGTCAATATAAATGATTCTAGCTGGAGTGACCGTACAATGTCCATCCAACGACCGTAGTGCTTCTTCAACCTCTGGTCTTCTTGCTCTAGTCGCCCCAAGCAGCGTCGGTCGTGCCGCGTGCTCCTGCCTCCCGTGGCCAGCTGTGATGCCGCGGAGGCCTCACCGCCCCCTACTACTCCCACCGCTGGCCAGGCCATCCCTCTACTCACCCACAACCCCTGTTATTCTGCGGCGACGGCAGCCTCACACTGCAGCGAACCAGTGAACCATCATACTCTACGCATGGGCATCCACTACCGTGTCTTCCTCGGCTCCGCGTCGTCCCCTTCCCAGGCCTCCACATCGTCCACCGCCCTGGTGCTCTCGGCGCGGTGTGGTCAACGTGGTCAAGGAACGGCTTCCATCGGATGTGGACTGTACGTGCAGAGGCTGACACCTGGTTCCACGACGGCAGCATGGAAGTGCTTCCTTATTATGCGCAAAATAATTATTCCTCCACCTGACAGCAGGACTCACCGGACGGACCACCGTATTTTGCGAAAAAATGTTTCCCCCATGACAACTAGGACCCAGCGGACGGGCCACCGTATTACGCGAAAAAAACGTCCCCCCCCCCACTGCCAGCTCGGACCCACCGGAAGCGCCTCCTTATTACGCACAAAAAATGAATACTCCCCCTGCTGGTTGGGACCCACCTTGGTGGGAGGCTGACTTGTGGGCCTACTAAGTTGATAGGGACGGAGTGCTTTGTCAACTTAGTCAATATAAATGATTCTACCTAGAGTGACCGTACGATGTCCATCCAACGACCGTAGTGCTTCTTCAACCTCTGGTCTTCTTGCTCTAGTCGCCCCAAGCAGCGTCGGTCGTGCCGCGTGCTCCTGCCTCCCGTGGCCAGTTGTGATGCCGCGGAGGCCTCACCGCCCCCTACTACTCCCACCGCTGGCCAGGCCATCCCTCTACTCACCCACAACCCCTGTTATTCTGCGGAGACGGCAGCCTCACACTGCAGCGAACCAGTGAACCATCATACTCTACGCATGGGCATCCACTGCCGTGTCTTCCTCGGCTCCGCGTCGTCCCCTTCCTAGGCCTCGACATCGTCCACCGCCCTGGTGCTCTCGGCGCGGTGTGGTCAACGTGGTCAAGGAACGGCTTCCATCGGATGTGGACTGTACGTGGAGAGGCTGACACCTGGTTCCACGACGGCAGCATGGAAGTGCTTCCTTATTATGCGCAAAATAATTATTCCTCCACCTGACAGCAGGGACTCACCGGACGGACCACCGTATTTTGCGAAAAAATGTTTCCCCCATGACAACTAGGACCCAGCGGACGGGCCACCGTATTGCGCGAAAAAAACGTCCCCCCCCACTGCCAGCTCGGACCCACCGGAAGCGCCTCCTTATTACGCACAAAAAATGAATACTCCCCCTGCTGGTTGGGACCCACCTTGGTGGGAGGCTGACTTGTGGGCCTACTAAGTTGACGGGGACGGAGTGCTTTGTCAACTTAGTCAATATGAACGATTCTAGCTGCAGTGACCGTCCGATGTCCATCCAACGACCGTAGTGCTTCTTCAACCTCTGGTCTTCTTGCTCCAGCCGCCCAAAGCAGCGCCGGTCGTGCCGCATGCTCCTGCCTCCCATGGCCGGTTGTGATGCCCCGGAGGCCTCACCGCCCCCTACTACTCCCACCGCTGGCCAGGCCATCCCTCTACTCACCCACACCCCCTGTTATTCTGCGGCGACGGCAGCCTCACACCGCAGCGAACCAGTGAACCCCCGTACTCCTCTACGCATGGGCATCCACTGCCGCGTCTTCCCCGGCTCCGTGTCGTCCCCTTCCTAGGCCTCGCCGTCGTCCACCGCCCTGGTGCTCTCGGCATGGCGTAGTCAACATGGTCAAGGAACGGCTTCCATCGGACGTGGACTGTACGTGGAGAGGCTGACAGCTGGGTCCACGATGGTAGCAAGGAAGTGCCTCCTTATTACGAGGAAAATAATGATTCCTCCACCTGACAGCAGGGACCCACCGGACGGGCCACCGTATTTTGCGAAAAAAAATGTTTCCCCCCTGACTACTGGGACCCAGCGGATGGGCCACCGTATTGCACGAAAAAAATGTTCCCCCCGCTGTCAGCTCGGACCCACCGGAAGCGCCTCCTTATTACACAAAAAAATGAATTCTCCCCCTGATGGTTGGGACCCACCTTGGTGGGAGGCTGACTTGTGGGCCTACTAAGTTAACAGGGATGGAGTGTTTTGTCAACTTAGTCAATAAGAATGATTCTAGCTCCAGTGACCGTCCGATGTCCATCCAACGGCCGTAGTGCTTCTTCAACCTCTAGTCTTGTTGCTCCAGCCGCCCAAAGCAGCACCGGTCGTGCCGCATGCTCCTGCCTCCCGTGGCCGGCTGTGCTGTTGTGGATGCCTCACCGACCCCTACTATTCTGACAGCTGGCCGGGCCGTCCCTCTAGTCACCCACACCCCCTGTTATTCTGCGACGACGGAAGCCTCAAACCGTAGCGAACCAGTGAACCCTCGTACTCCTCTACGCGTGGGCATCCACTGCCGCGTCTTCCCCGGTAGTGCGTCATCCCCTTCCTAGGCCTCGCCGTCGTCCACGCCCTGGTGCTCTCGGCGCGGCGTGGTTAACGTGGTCAAGGAACGGCTTGCATCGGACGTGGACTGTACGTGGAAAGGCTGACAGCTGGGTCCACGACGGCAGCATGGAAGTGCCTCCTTATTATGCGGAAAATAATTATTCCTCCACCTGACAGGAGGGACCCACCGGACGGGCCACCGTATTTTGCGAAAAAAATGTTTCCCCCTGACTGTTGGGACCCAGCGGGTGGGCCACCGTATTGCGCGAAAAAAACGTTCCCCCCGCTATCAGCACGGACCCACCGGAAGCGCCTCCTTATTACGCACAAAAAATGAATTCTCCCACTGCTGGTTGGGACCCACCTTGGAGGGAGGCTGACTTGTGGGCCTACTAAGTTGATGGGGACGGAGTGCTTTGTCAACTTAGTCAATATGAACGATTCTAGCTCCAGTGACCGTACGATGTCCATCCAACGGCTGTAGTGCTTCTTCAACCTCTGGTTTGTTGCTCCAGCCGCCCAAAGCAGCGCCGGTCGTGCCACATGCTCCTGCCTCCCGCGGCCGGCTGTGCTACTGCGGAGGCCTCACCACCCCCTACTATTCCGACCGCTGGCCAGGCCATCTCTCTACTCACCCACACCCCCTGTTATTCTGCGGCGACGGCAGCCTCAGACTGCAGCGAACCAGTGAACCCTCGTATTCCTCTACGCGTGGGCATCCATTGCCGCATCTTCCCCGGCTCCATGTCGTACCCTTCCTAGGCCTCGCCGTTGTCCACCGCCCTTGTGCTCTCGGCGTGGCGTGGTCAAAATGGTCAAGGAACGGCTTCCATCGGATGTGGACTTTACGTGGAGAGGCTGACAGCTGGGTCCACGGCCCCAGCAAGGAAGTGCCTCCTTATTACGCGCAAAATAATTATTCCTCCACCTGACAGCGTGGACCCACCGGACGAGCCACCGTATTTCGCGAAAATAACGTTTCCCCCTGACTGCTGGGACCCACCAGCTACATCTTCACATGCAAGGAAGTGCGTCTGGGCAAAAAAAAAACGACTTGCCCCACTGACTGCTGGGACCCACCAGCTACATCTTCGCATGCAAGGAAGTGCCTGATAATCGGGGCCCACCTGGTCGAAGGGTACGTAGCATTGTCATTCTGGTCGCGAACGTGTACGTACATACTGGTCGATGTAGAGGCACGCACGTGTCGTAGTAGAGGCGCACACGTAGCATGTACACGTACGTACAGCGGCAAGTGTGCAAGAAATAAAATACAGCCACGTACGTACATACGGGCAGGGTCTCGAATGCCTACTCGCGCATACGTATGGCCAGGGCTCGTGTACATGGCTGGGTCGGAACGGAGAAACAGTGTCGTTGTCGTGTTCATGGGGAGCCAACCGGCTGGGTCGGAACGGAATGCGTCGTCGTGTTCATCGGAAGGGCTTGGGCGGAAGAGCTGATGGAAACGAGGCATGGCATACCGCAGAACGGAGGAAACGGCCTTGTGTTCGACCGGCCACATTTGAATTGGGATCCTATTCATTGGGAGGGGTCTGGCGTACCGCAAAACGGAGGAAACGGACCTCCTATGGTCGAAACGGGGGTCATGTTGATCGGGAGGGGTGTGGCGTACCGCAAAACGAAGGAAACCGACTTGTATTGGAGCGCTATGATCGAAATGGGGGTCCTGTTCATCGGGAAGGGTGTGGCGTACATCAAAACGGAGGACACAGACTTGTGTTGGACTGCTACGATTGAAACGGGGGTCCTGTTCATCGGGAGAGGTGTGGCGTATCGCAAAACGGGGCTCCACTTGATACTGTTCAAAAACCACTGTCTACCCCCTCCAGCCTCCGTGGGCTACTGCTCATCCACCATCGACCTCCTCCAGCCTCCACCTGTGACTGTTCAGCCTCCACCGCACACTACTCCACGGGCTCCTGTTCAACCACCCCTCTCCACGGGCTCCTGTTCAACCACCCCTCCACGGGCTACTGTTCATCCATCCCTCCACCGTCCACTGTTCATGCTGCCCTCCACGGGGTGGTCCTGTTCATGCAGCCCTCCACGGGGTCTTGTTCATGCGGCCCCAACAGGCTCGATCGAACGGGGTCCTGTTCATGCAACACCACGGGGTCCTGTTCAGCCACCCCCATCAGGAACTATTCATCCACCCCCTAGCAACGCTCACTGTTCATGCAGAGGCAGCATCGATCGGCTTCAGTTAGCAGCAGCAGCGAAGAAATCGCTCGATCTGGTTTAGTTAACAGCCATCGATCGATCGCTCGGGTTCAGTAATGCGTAGCCTGCAATGCAATCACTCGGGTTCAGTTAGAGCCCAACACCTCCCTCGGGTTTAGTTAGAGCCCAACACCTCGCACCCACGCCCGTTCATGTACAAGAGAAATGCGCATCATTCGGCCCCGACCACCCACCATAACCGAGAACACCCCGATATTTTCCTCGCCCTCGCTTCTACCATGGTTTTATCCATCATGGACGGCCCAAAGAATGTCATGCAGCTGCGTCTCCGCCCGCCCAGGACGAAAAGCCCATTTTCTGTCATGATTTTTTGTCATAGAAGTAGGACCCCACCACATCTATGATGATATCGTGTTTTGTCACAATTATTGTCATAGAAGTATCATAAGTATGACAGAAAAAAGTTTCGTTCGGACCAAAATGTCACGGATGTGTCTTTTTTTGTAGTGATTGCGGCATGTTCTCTTTGGCAACCTTTATTTTTTCTGAGAACTCGAACTTGCAAGAGATGAATTCTTCTTGACCCGGGACTTTAAACTGGATATTGAGAGCTTCAAAGCTTTGTAAGAGACATATTTCACTTGAACTAGATTTTAAACCGGATATTGAGAGCTTCATCGCTTTTTGGGAGATAGATTTCCCTTGAACCGGATTTTAATCCAGAATCTTTTCATTTTGAGCCGGAAATTTTCTGTTCATCAATATAGCGGTAGTCTCCGTGGCCGGGTTATTTTTCCCTCCAATGACCCGGAGTTCTTGAATCTGCTGGAACTGGCAATATTTGTCGAGTCATGTCATTATAGCCCCCAAGTCTTGAGACGACCGTGATATAAACCGGTATGAGTCATTCAAGAGCTCAGTGATATAATAGTCCCTTTTGTAGTAGACAACTTGTCCTGTATAGGAGGACTTGCAAGCCAGAGTAATTGCTCTTATTAAAAGAAAGCAATATGTAATATAAAAATATAATGGATGGATTTCACCTGATACGTTAGGACAAAAATTATCCACTGCGGAGTTGATGATCACCACGGCAAAGCTGAAATCAATCACAACCGAGTCGGCCGCGGGATCAGACAGGTGAACCGGCCACGGCATTGTAAGCTAACGCGGACGGGTGAGTCAATCACAGGTGCGGTAAGCCGCGCAGATGGGAGAGTCAACCATGTCATGTTGACGTAAATTGGGCCGTAAAAGCGCCAGTTTGCACATATTCGTTGAGCATCATGGCACGACCACCTCTCTTGCAATGAACAACTGTCCTGCATAAACATTATTGTAGACCAAGGGAAAGATAAACTGCTCTTTGACAAAAATAATATGTGCTAATAAAACAAACTTGGATGAATATCACCTGATTTGTTCGGATGACTGATGATCCGTTCAACACGATAGAGGCGGCTTAGGCAGACCAACGACTCAATATAGCCTCGGCGGCTCAACACAGCAGAAGCGGCTCAAAGGCAACAGAAACGGGTTGCCCGGCCGGCTCATGGCAAGGCAGTTAGGCAAAGCCGGTGTGGCGGCTTACCGCAGAAGTGAGGCGACTCAGGCAGAAGCCACGACCGTTTGGTCCTAGCGGAAGACTGGATCATACATGCAGTTTTGAAGTAGCACCGCAGGCTCAGACGGTGGGTCAGCGCGAGGGTGGCTCGACGCCCGATGGCAGAGTAATGCGCTGGCAACTTAGCGACGACGGCATGAGGCAGAAGGCTGGCGGCGGGTCGACCACGGCCAAGGAGGACCGACTCAAGGTGGAAACGGCAGGCCAGTGGACACTCGACTCGCTGCATAGGCAGAAGCAGAGAAACGACAGTGGCGGCTCAAGCAAGGCATCGGGGTCGGAGAAACAGAGGCGGCTTCAGGCCGTGGAGGCGGCGGCTCGTGATGGTGGGCCATTGCAAAGGCAGAGAGCAGCAGGACATCAATAGGGGCGCTGGTGGGCCTCGGCCTCGGTGGCGGTTTGGAAGCGCTGCTGCTCATCTCAGTCGCGGAGGCAGCAGACGCTCAAGGCATAGCGGAAGAAACGGCTGACTGCTCGTCGGCAGAGAATTGACGCGTTAACACAGAGAAACTCCAAGGCAGGGACGTATGAAAAGAGGCCACCTCGGCGGGTCACAGAAGCAGAGGCAGCGGCTCAACACCTACCCCGGGGACGGTTGTGCGTGGACAAGACAGAGGTCGGGCCTGACGGTGGCGGCTTTAGAACTGCAGCGACATGCGGTAGACGAGGCGGGCCGGCTTAGGCTTGACGCGGTTGGGCGTGTAGTACTGCGGAATAGGGGCTAGCCCTCGGCACTCAAGGCCGCGAAATGGTCAGGCGACTCACTAATGGAGGAGCAGGATGGCGACTCACGGCCGAGGTGCGCACGAAGTGCCACGACTTGTGGTTTACTTTTCCTTGCTTTGGTTGCCATGTGAACACTGAGTTGAACTACTGCTATGCCCAATTGACTTTTCCACCCCAAAGAGAATAGAACCAGCAGTAATGGGTTGACCGGCAGCTCAGGACGGAGTTAGCTCGGAGGCGGAGATGAGTCCGGCGACTCAATAAAACGGTGATGGCAGCAGGCCGGCTCGGAGCCGCGTTTGACACTGGCGACGGCTTAACATGGCCTGGCCACAGTTGTGGCAGCTTGGCACAAGGCTGACTTGGATTCGGCGAGTTACGGCGTTGAAGAACAAATCCTCCTCCAGGTCGTCATAATATTGTGCTTTATCTAGTTTTACCAAAAGCAGAACTTGTATCCCCAATCAACAACAGGGGCAACTTTTATAGATCTTCAAGGCAACTTTTATAGTTAATTAGTAAACAAATATGAACCGGAGAATCTAACCATTCTGATTCTGGCAAGTTACCGATCTAAACTTAACATGCTAGGAGCGGAATAGGACATTGAAAGTGCAACTATCCCTAGGTGGTTTTGGTAATTACTAACAACATATAGCTCATTGAACTAATGCAATCTCAAGATAAATATTTCAGGAAAGTTCAATGATTGACATGGCATGGATTAGAAATGTGGACCCCTCATAATGCTAAGGAAACATATTGGCTCAAGCTCAAGACTCTACAGTTTCTATTTTAGTGATCCAAGATCACATTAAGTCCATAGGAAAGCCAATACTATTAAAAGGGGATGATGTGTTGCTTAATGGGTTTCTTGCTCAAAATGCTTAGTGATATGCTCCAAAACCCTCAACCACTTTCTCACATCCACATATGTCCCAAACCAAAAGTCAAACTCGGCCCCACCGAAACCTTCTATCCGGCGCCATCGAGTTCTCTTGACATAGCCATTGCCACAAACCCTAGTCACTTCGGTCTCACCGATTAGGATCTCGGTCTCACCGAGATGGGATTGCAAACTCTCTGTTTCCCTTCGTAATGTTTCAGTCTAACCGAGTAGAGTGATCAGTCCCACCGAGTTCACAATGCAAACTATGTGTTTCCTCTTTGTAACGTTTCGTTCCAACCGAAACGAGCGAATTGGTCCCATCGAGTTTGCCTGACCAACTCTCTGGTTAACTTATTACCAAAATCGGTCCTACCGAGTTTGTGTAATCGGTCTCACCGAGATTACCTCATGCCCTAACCCTAATGAAATCTGTCCTACCGAGTTGACATGTCGGTCCCACCGAAATGCCTAACGGTCACATTATGAACTAAATCGGTCTGACCGATTTCTCTGAATCGGTCCCACCGAGTTTGGTAAATTGTGTGTAACGTTTAGATTTTGTGTAGAGGCTATATATACCCCTCCACCCACTCTTCATTCGTGGAGAAAGCCATCAGAACATGCCTACACTTCCAACATACATTTTCTGAGAGAGAACCACCTACACGTGTTTGGAGGTCAAGATATTCCTTTCCAACCACAAAAATCTTGATCGCTAGCTTTCTCGAAGTTGCTTTCCACTCAAATAATCTTTCCACCAAATCCAATCCTATGAAAGAGAGTTGAGTTCTGGGGAGACTATCATTTGAAGCACAAGAGCAAGGACTTCATCATCAACACACCGTCTATTACCTTCTGGAGAGTGGTGTCTCCTAGATTGGTTAGGTGTCACTTGGGAGCCTCCGTCAAGATTATGGAGTTGAACCAAGGAGTTTGTACGGGCCAGGAGATCGCGTACTTCGTGAAGATCTACCCTAGTGAGGCAAGTTCTACATGGACGATGGCCATGGTGGGATGGACAAGGTTGCTTCTTCGTGGACCCTTCATGGGTGGAGCCCTCCATGGACTCGCGCAACCGTTACCCTTCGTGGGTTGAAGTCTCCATCAACGTGGATGTACGATAGGACCACCTATCGGAACCACGGATAATAAATCTCCGTGTCTACATTGCATTTGCTCCCTCAAATTCCTCCCTTTACCTTCATATGCAATTTCTTTATATTCCACTGCTATACTCTTAGAATTGCAGGTGTAGGTTGATTGCTTGACTTGTGCATAATTGCTAAAATTTGCCAAGACTTAAAATTGGGGAAAGGCTATGTTTTTATTTGGTCAAGTAGTCTAACTAATCCCCTCTAGACATACTTTCGATCCTACAAGTGGTATCAGAGCTAAAGTCTCCATTTTTTCTTGATTTCCATAGCTTTTGGTGATCATAGCCTTGGTTTCAGAACCTAGGAGAGTATGGTGTCTAGCGAGGGAAATTACCACCGTGGAGGTCCTTACTTTGATGGTACTAATTTTGCTAGTTGGAAGCATAAGATGAAAATGCAAATTCTTGGACATAACCCCGCCATTTGGGCTATTGTGTGTGTTTGCTAGCAAGGTGAATTCTTTGATGGGAGAGAACCAAACCGTGAAGCTACCACGGAAGAGTTGAAGATGCTGCAATACAATGCTCAAGCTTGTGATATCCTCTTCAATGGACTGTGCCTCGAAGAATTCAACAAAATCAACCATCTTGAGAATGCAAAGGAAATTTGGGATACTTTGATTGATATGCATGAGGGTACTGACTCTGTCAAGAAATCCAAATTGCATGTGCTTCGAAGTCAGCTTGACAAGTTCAAAATGAAGGATGGTGAAGATATCGCTGAAATGTACTCTAGGCTTGCTCTCATCACAAATGAGATTGCCGGCTTAGGAAGTGAGGAGATGACCGACAGATTCATCATCAAGAAGATCCTAAGAGCCTTGGATGGAAAATATGATACCGTGTGCACATTGATCCAAATGATACTCAATTACAAGGATCTCAAGTCTACAGAAGTCATTGGAAGAATTGTTGCTCATGAGATGTCACTTAAGGATAAGGAAGAGCTCCACAACAAGGCAAGTGGTGCTTACAAAGCCTCATGTGATGCTCCCACATCATCAAGTGAGAAACAAACCTTCAATGAAGAATTGAGCCTCATGGTGAAGAACTTCAACAAGTTCTACAAGAGTAGAAGCAAGGAGAGAAGATCCAAGTCAAGGTCCTACAATGACAATAGATCTTCAAGTCGTGAACGAAATTGCTACAATTGTGGAAGTCCCGGACACTACTCCAATGAGTGTACGACTCCCTACAAAAGAAGAGAAGATTCTCCCAAAAGAAGGAGTAGGAGAGAAGAATCACCACCAAGAGAGAGAAGGAGTAGAGATGATCGTTATGAACGAAGACCCTCTTGGAGAAGCAAGGATTCGGAAAGGAAAGACAAGTCATCAAAGAGCTACACAAAACAAAGACAACAAGGTCACGTTGGTGAATGGGTATCCGGCTCCGACTCCGACCATCACTCCGAAAGAAGTTATCACTCCGACTCCGAATATACTCAAGATGAAGGTGTTGTCGGTCTAGCACTTGTGTCAACCAACTCCGACGACATATTTGACTCACCAAATGAAGGAATTGGAAGATGCTTCATGGCTAAAGGCCCAAAGGTGTCACACCGCGAGTATGTTGATTTCAATAGTGATGAAGATGATTTGCTAGGAGATGATGATTTACTTGTTGACAACTCTAGTTATGAAAACTATGATGAACTTGCTATTAATCATGCTAATCAAGATAAAAGAATGACGATGATAAGAAGGAGATTAAGCGTCTAACTAAAGAACTAAACACTCATAAGTTAGCTCATGAACTACCTTGGAAGATCATCGAGAACTTTTAAAGACTCATGAGAAGTTACGCTTTGAAAATCTCAACCTTGAGCAAGAGCATGAGTTCTTAAAAGGAATCAATGATGATCTTTGCAAGAAAAGTTCTTCTTACATTGCCAAACATTTACTCTTGTCTACTTACATGCCACAAGTTAAATCTAGCAACAAGAACAAGATTTTTTTTTCATCTAGTAGTAACAATAGTCATGCTAAATAAAATATTGTTTCTTCTAGTAGTACTCTTGATTCCACTAATGATTCTCTTAGACAAGTTACACTTGAGCAAGAAAATAGCCTATTGAAGGGAATTATAGAGAAAGGTGTTTACAAGAGCCTTGCCGAAAGTAAGCAATTTGAAGAGATTGTACGCAAGCAAGGAAGACACCGGAAGAATCAAGGTGTTGGTTTTGAACGAAAGTTCAATGCCAATGGAGTTGAGTGGGAAGAAGATCAATACCCAAAGACGAAGTTTGTTCCTAAACATGAGAAGTATGATCCTACTTCTTTCCAAGGAACACAAGCTCAAGATGTTCTTCCACCACTAGACCACAAGCAAAAGGGCAAGGACAAGCTTCAAGAGGAGATTGATGCATTTGAAGAAGCTCCCAAGGCCTTGGTCAAGTGGGTTCCCAAGACTACATCGAGTTCTACTTCATCAAGTACGACTACAACTCCAAGGATTCCCATCAAGATGGTGTGGATCTCGAAGAAGAAGAACTAGAGAGTTCTTGAGGGTGACTCCGCCAACATAATTCACTCATATCATTTTGGTGAGGACAATTGCAAACAACTTCCATATCTTGCACTAGCTCAAGGAGTCACAAACCCTCTTGTTGGTAAGACAAGGGACATGGTAACCAAATGCTTTCATGGACATCATCTTATGTGAACATCATTCTATGTCTATGGATATCCTTGTTTGTTCCTTGCGGGACTAACCCGTGTAGGTATTGAAAGTGCGATTCACTCCAATGGATTGCTCCAATTGATCTACATCAACACTGAGCATCTACATCTTCAACACCTACATGAAGTCATCATCGACAAAACCCAAGGTTAGTTCATCCCTCTTAGAGGGGATATCACATCTAGGGGGAGCTTTACTCTAATCAATCGAGCTAAAGCAACTCTAATGATGTGAACACAGCAATCCTTTATGTAAAAGTGGTAACCCCGCTTGTGCTTAAACGATGAGTATGACCTATGATCAAATGTTCTCATTTGACTCCTAAGTCAATATACTCATAAATGGATGACCTAGTCATCACCAAATTGCTTAATAAATGCTAGAGTGATTGTGCGTGCTTTGTCACATATTTCATTTGCCATCTTATTGTGTGAGCATGTTGGATGCATATTTTACTCATTCGAGGACATCCATTTGTTGCTTTGATTGTTTGGCTCTTTCTCTTTTACCAAATGGATGGACAAGAATGCCTAAGAACTCCCTCTAGCTATCAAGGCTTTTCTCGTCTCAAACTCTATTCATGCTACATCACAAAGTTTGATCAAGTCAGATTCGAACCACTCTGTATGAGGAGCACTCGGAGTCCCCGGTTCATCATAGACTTAAACTTCCAAAACCTTTTTGTGCATTTTGGTATGACCGAGTCATCCACTTTGGTCACACCAAGTTCACTAAGTTGATCTAGGTTTTCAATCTCGGTGCATCCGATTTGAACTTTTCGATCACACCAAGTTGCAGTAACCGCTTGCGATTCTGCATCTCAGTGCTACCGAGTTGTTCCACTCGGTCACACCGCCAGGGTCAGGATATATATACCCACAGGTGAGATTTTTGAAATTTCTTCAAACTCCTCAGCCCGCGCGTGTGTCCTGCTCTGCCTCCTCGGGTCTCCGGATCGTCTCCACGCCGCCAGCGACCTCTCGTCGCTGGTTTCCATCGCCGTCAACGGAAACTACCCCACCGTTGTCACCGTAGCAAACTCCCGCCGAAGTAGGGTATGGGTTCCACTCTATGTGCCATTACTTTAACTCTGATTCATAGCACACTACTTTGCCATGATCTTTACCACGTATGCAAACTATCTATCCACTGAAAAACATCCTTAGATTTGATTTGATCTAAAAATTTAGGCTTAGGTCTCCGCCGAACTCATCTCGGACCGAGCGAGTTATAGAAATTGGTCTCACCGATTTGTCTTAGGCCATTGCACGTGCGATTTTCGGTCTAATTGAAAACTGCAAATCTGTGTGACCGAGTTCGACTCTCTGTGAAACCCTAGCAATCTCGGTGACACCGAACTGTGACTCGGTCTGACCGGGTTCACTTGTTTAGGTTCCAAAATTGCTTCGGTATCACCGAGTTTAACAAATTGGTAGCTATGAAATGCTTTCTGTGGAGAACTAAAACTAAGTTTTTGAGTCATCTGTTTTGCAAAAAACTATGCAATTTGTGATGCTTATCCACTCCACCTACATCTATCTACAGGGTTTGCTGTTAGTGTAATTGCTAAGATGTCTGATCAAAGTGACCGCCAGAACAGGTCAGAGAAGCAAGCATAGTTGAGTGAGGGCTCTAGTCCCTCAAATAGAAGCTACTATGAGAGTAGCAGGAGCACTCCAAGTAATCTTCCAAAGGCTGCTACCAAGACAAGGAAGAAGAAAACTTCTGACTGTGAGGATGAGGATTTTGTGGCTGATGAGGCCACTTCAAAGAAGCAGCTGTGAAAGAATCAACTAGGGCTGTCAAGCCAGGATTGAACAAGAAGGCCCCTACCAAAAGAGCTCCAATGTCAAAGGCCAGAGCAACAACTCAAGAAACAATGGTGTTCACTCTTGAAACCAGAGATGATGAGCCAGCAGGAACAAAGAAGAGAGCTAGAAAGACCACAGTCAGAGTGATTGGCAAGCCATCTATGAGAGATGATGATGATGATGAAGCAGAAGAAGAAGAGGATGTTGCACCAGCATCGAAATCTCAGAATCTGATGGGGGATGCCATTAAGTCAGGGTGACTCCTTCAAAGCCCAAGACTGCCCCCAAAGCTGCTGCTCAAGCCACCAAGTCTGCACCCAAGAGAAGCACAAGGAACATTCCAGCTGCAGAAAAGAACAAGGCTCCAGTGCCTAAGATTGATGAAGATGCTGAGGTGCAAGTTCTCAGAAAATTGAAGCCCAAGATTCCTGATCATGATGATAATCATATTGTTGCTGAGGACATGAAGTTGAGGAAGGATGTAGGTCTCAGATTGTGGAGACAGTCTGATCCCTATGCCGTGAGAAGGAGGACTATAGTTGACTATAGATTACATACAAAATAACAACAAGATTTCTATGAGACCATTCTGTTAGACAAGAAGCCAATGGCATGCGACATGAGATGGGTTGATTGGAATACATCAAGGAAAATGAAGATCACTTCCCAGGTGTACATGACAACTTCAAGGCTTGTGGAGTTGACAAATTTGTTGGGCAGAAGCTCACAAAATGGAATGATGAGCTTATACTGCAATTTTACTCCACTGCTTATTTCTATCTAGATGGGAGGATAGTTTGGATGTCAGTAGGTACTAGGTACCAATCCACTGTTGAATAATGGGCTAAACTGAGAAATGCCCCAGAGGAACATGAAGATGACTTGGATGTGTATGCCAAGAAGAAGAAAGACGACAACTTCATGGCAAACATGTACAAAGAGATCCCTGATAAAGCTTTGGAGACACACAAGCTTGGATCTGTACACTATCTATTGTCTGGTCTACCTACCGTGAACACCATCCTGAGGCACAATTTGCTACCCAAGTCAGGAGATCATAAGATGATCAGAGGACACTCAATCAACTTGCTGCACATTTTTTATGTCCCTCAAAAGTTCAAGGTCATGAGTCTAATTGTAGAGACAATCAAGAGGACAGCTGCTGACCTGAAGAGATCTTGTGGGTATGATCCTCACATTCAAGAGCTCATCAACTCCAAGACGGGCACACGCACATACTTGTTGGACAAGGAGCATCTACCCCTATATCCAAAATTTGAAGACAACAAAGTTGTGATGGATGAGAATGAACCTTCATCAGTGCAAGAACAAAAGAAAAGAGCCAGAGCTAAGGCTGAGAAAGCCGCCAAAATGCCAAGTGTAGAAGAGGCATCTCAAGTCTTCCTGAAGAGCAAGAAAGATCAGATGGGATATCTAATCCAATCTACCTTGAGGATTCAGAAGGGCTTGGCCACCCTGACTCAAAACCAGGAGAGCTTGGAGAAGATCATAGAAACCAAATTTTATGATCTTGATCTAAAGGTTACTGAGATACAAACAGCAGTTGAGCATCTCCAGGAGGAAGCAGAAGAGAGACAAGAGAAGGCAACTACTGATGCATTTCAGCGAGTGCCTAGAGGACAAAGGTCTGCTGCAGTGCTTGTACCTGATACAAGAGCAACGACATCAACACTAGCAGCCACAGCTTCAGTGCCACCTCCAGCAGCTGTAGGATCGAAAGTATGTCTAGAGGGGGTGATTAGACTACTTGACCAAATAAAAATCTATCCTTTTCCCAATTTTAATTTTTGGCAGATTTTAGCAACTTAGCACAAGTCAAGCAATCAACCTACACATGCAATTCTAAGAGCATAGCAGCGGAAAGTAGATAATTGCCTATGAAGGTAAAGGGAGGAGTTTAGAGGAATCAAACGCAAGTGAAGACAACGATGTTTTTTGTCTTGGTTCTGATAGGTGGTGCTATCGTACATCCAAATTGATGGAGACTTCAACCGACGAAGGGTAACGACTGCGCAAGTCCATGGAGGGATCCACCCACGAAGGGTCCACGAAGAGGCAACCTTGTCTATCCCACCATGGCCATCGCCCACGAAGGACTTGCCTCACTAGCGGTAGATCTTCACAAAGTAGGCGATCTACTTGCCCTTACAAACTCCTTGGTTGAACTCCACAATGTTGTCGGAGGCTCCCAAGTGATACCTAACCAATCTAGGAGACACCACTCTCCAAACGGTAATAAACGGTGCGTTGATGATGAACTCCTTGCTCAAATGCTACAAGTGATAGTCTCCCCAACACTCAAACAACTCCTCATAGATTTGGATATGGTGGAAGAAGGATTTGAGTGGAAAGCAACTTGGGAAGGCTACAGAATAAGATTCATATGGTAGGAATGGAATATCTTGATCTCAACACTTGAGTAGGTGGTTCTCTCTTAGAACATGAATGATGGAAGTGTAAATATGTTCTGATGGCTCTCTCCACGAGTGAAGAGTGGGTGGACGGGTATATATAGCCTCCACACAAAATCTAACCGTTACACACAATTTACCAAACTTGGTGGGACCGATTCAAAAAACTCGGTCAGACAGATTTAGTTCATAATGTGACCGTTAGGTATTTCGGTGGGACCGATATGATCAACTCGGTGGGACGGATTTCATTAGGGTAAGGGCATAATGTAATCTTGGTGGGACCGATTACACAAACTCGGTGAGACGGATTTTGGTAATAAGCACACAGAGAGTTGGTCAGGCAAACTCGGTGGGACCGATTCGCTTATTTCGGTGAGACCGAAATGTTACAAAGAGGCAATAGTGACTTTGCATTACAGACTCGGTGGGACCGATTGCACATCTCGGTTAGACCGAAAATATTGCAATAGGCAATAGAGAGTTTGGAACCCCATCTCGGTGAGACCGAGATCCCTTTCGGTGAGACCGAAATGATTAGGTTTTCTGGCAGTGGCTATGTCAAATGAACTCGGTGGCGCCGGATAGATATTTTCGGTGGGGCCGAGTTTGACTTTTGGTTTGGGACATATGTGGATGTGAGAAAGTGGTTGAGGGTTTTGGAGCATATCACTAAGCATCATGAGCAAGCAAGCCATTAAGCAACACCTCATCCCCTTTTAATAATATTGGCTTTCCTATGGACTCAATGTGATCTTGGATCACTAAAATGGAAAATGTAGAGTCCTTAGCTTTGAGCTTGAGGCAATCCTTTAACCTTTGCATTTTGAGGGGTCCACAATCCTAATACATGCCATGCCAAACATTGAACTTTTCTGAAATATTATCTTGAGATAGCATTAGTTCGATGAGCTATATGTTGTTAGTAATTACCAAAATTACCAGGGGATAGTTGCACTTTCAATCTCCCCCTTTTTGGTAATTGATGACAACATATAGATCAAAGCTTCGACAAATTATGATAAGATTTAAATACATCGTCGCTTTGAGAAGTATGTGATAAACAAGAGCTCCCCCTAAATTTGTGCATTATTTTGAATTTACGTTTGAATGCAAATGCGCAATCGGTTCGGATCATGGGTTACTCTTCCATGTCACATACATCTTGGTGGAGCGCTCAAAATGATATACACTAAAGCATGCACTCATCACCAAGAAAAGTGAATGATCATATGGAAATATAGAGAAAATATCATCCAAGCAAACATTAAGGTAGCATATGATCAAACACATGACCACACAAGTAGCTCACACACATAACGTAGAGTATCAAGCAAACACACAAATGAAGTTCAACCAAAAGAAAGAGAGACCAAAGAGGCAAAACACACACTCTCTCTCTCTCAGCCTATGATCTATACATATTTCTCCCCCTTTGGTAACAAGTTACCAAAAAGTTCGAAAATGCATAGAGCTATGCGTCTCTCAGGCTCGGTCTGTGGGAGGCAGTGTAGAGAGAACTCCAAGGACGAAGGCTTCAGACGAATTAGGTGGAGCTGGTGGAGTGGCTGCTGGAGGTGGCACTGAGGTTGTAGCTGCTGGTGCAGATGTAAAAGCTCTGGTGTCTGGAATTGGCACTGTAGCAGATCTCTGACCTCGAGGCACTCGCTGAAATGCATCTGTGGTAGCCTGTCCTCCTCTCTCCTCTGCTTCCTCCTGAAGCTTCTCAACTGCAGACTGGATCCACTACAAAAAAAGACACATCCATGACATTTTGGGATGAACGAAACTTTTTTCTGTCATACTTATGACACTTCTCTGACGATAATTGTGATAAAACCCGGTATCATCATAAATGTGGTGGGGTCCTACTTCTATGACAAAAAATCACGACAGAAAATGGGCTTTTTGTCCTGGGAGGGCCGGAGACATAGCTGCATGACATTCTTTGGGCCGTCCATGACGGAAAAAACCGTGGTAGAAGCTAGGGTGAGGAAAATATCGGGGTCTTCCCGGTTACGGTGGGTGGTCGGGGTGGAGCGATGCGTGTTTCTCTCATACACGCACGAGTGTGGGTGCGAGGCATTGGGCTCTAACTGAACCCGAGCGAGACGTTGGGCTCTAATTGAACCCGAGCGATTGCACTGCAGGCTATGTGTTATTGAACCCAAGCGATCAATCGATGGCTGTTAATTGAACCCGATCGAGCAATTCCTTCGCTACTGCTGCTAACTAAAGCCGATCGATGCTGCCTCTGCATGAACAGTGAGTGTTGCTGGGGGGGTTTGGATGAACTGTTTCCAGTGGGGGCGGCTGAATAGGACCTCGTGGTGTTGCTCTGGATGAACAGGACCCCGATCGATTGAGCCGATTGGGGCTGCATGAACAGGACCCCGTGGAGGGCTGGATGAACAGGACCACCCCATGGAGGGTGTCGGGGGAAACTGTCCGCCACGAACACCTATGGGACCGGAGCCCCTTGTCTGTGCGGTACGAGGGCGGAGGGAGCACGAAGAGCAGATCGTAGCGAGCACGCGGGCAGTTTTACCCAGGTTCGGGCCGCGGTAGACGCGTAAAACCCTACTCCTGCTTAGTTGTGTATTGAGTTTGAGTGCTCGGGAGCTTGAAGAAGCAGCTACACCGAGCGTGTGTGTGATCTAGGTTCCGAACCCCCTCCACGTTGTGCATGGGCCTCCTTTTATAGTGCAAGGGGTCACCGACAGGTGTCAACGGAGGAGAAAGGGGTAAAAACGTAAAAGAGGTGGTAGTTGTAACAGTGCGGGAACAGTGGAGCTACAGTGCAGAACAGTGGTCTATACCTACTTAGACAGTGGGGGACAAGGGCATTCAATGCCCGTCGCCGTCGACCCCAAAAGCTCCCGCCCTTGCGTCTCCGTCTGCCACGGCGATGGATCCACCACCGTGGAGTGCCACCGTGTCCCCCAGGCTGCACAGCCGTCCGCCACGCGTCCCTGGATAGGCCCCAGGGCGACGCGTGGGCCGATGAGCTGGAGCGCGGGCACACGGCGCAGCCTTCCCGGCAAGCACCTTGCCGGGACCTTGGTCTTGCCGGGCCCGGGAGCTTGCCGGGCTCTGAAGCTCGACGCTCCCCGGGCCCTTGCCGGGGCGCATATAGCGCCGAGGCGCGTCTTCTAGTCTTCCTGGCAAGCTCCTCTTGCCAGGGCCTTGTGCTAGCGGGGCAGTCTTGAGCCTGGTACGGCCTTCCCGGCAAGCTCCTCTTGCCGGGGTCTCGATCTTCTGCCTTGTATACTTTGTTTTTGAATGGTTTGATAGGGAGCAGGAAGGTCTCCGGCGAGCACGCGGTAAACCCTGCCGCGGGAAGCTGCAACTGCCCGTGCACAAGTTGGGGTACTGAGGTACCCCTACCTTAGTACACCGACAGGAGCCCCCGGGCCTGGGCCACACACGTTGCCGAGCGCTGTTGGGCCAGGCCCAAAACAGTGCACGGGCACCCGCGGCCTGCGGCGCGCCGAATCCACTTCCGTATCCGCCGCACCCCACCGTAACGGCTCGCGTCGATCGCGGCGTCGTGGGATGGGACGTGCCCATGATCTCTTAATGGAAAGGGCGAAACGCCACCCCACTCCCCCATAAAAGCAGAGGAAGCGGGCGCGGTTCCCCTCCTTGCGCTTTCATTGCATCGTCTCCTTCCTCCAGAGATCTCTCTTGCGCTCTGCCTCCACACCTCCGCCGCCGCCGAGCTCTTCGTCCCCCTCCTTCCGCCGCGTCCGCCATGGCCCCAAAGACCGACAAGGCGAAGGCGGAGAAGTCCAAGAGGGAGAAGTCGGAGCAAGCGGCGAAGCTCGCCGCGTATCGGAAGCAGCATCTCGTCTTCCCGCCGAGGCTCGGCGCGCGGGAGCTCTGGAACAAGTACTACTTGTTCTGGGCCAAGGAAACCAAGGCGCACCCCCGCACGCGAGCATATCCGGCCGCCGCCAAGGACAGCTACCCCGGCGGGTACTACTTCTTTGCAGCTTTCTTTCACTGCGGTCTGTGTCCTCCTTTCTCGAATTTCTTCTGCGATGTCATGCACACCTACGGCCTCCACCTCCTTGACTTCACCCCCAACGCCATCCTCACCATGGCGGTTTTCGCACACATGTGCGAAAACTTCATAGGGATACAGCCTAATGTAGCGCTTTTCAGGCACTTTTTCACTCCTAGAGCAGAGGCCGACGCCCCCCTCTCCGGAGGAATTTCTTGGGTCTTCCGTTTAAACAAGAAGGGGTCCTACTTGCCGGGAGAGCTCCGCGGCAAGTGGGAGGAGTGGCGCGCGGAGTGGTGCTGGGTCGTCGAAGACCAGCCGCAAGCTTTCACCGCGCCGCGCACAACGCCCATCGTGCGCGGCAGGGACTGGAGCGAGTTAGACTCGGACGACATCAAGCTCGACATCGCCCTCGTCCGTATTCTTCGTCTTCGGGTGGCACATCTGTCCGTTGCTGAGGTGGGCGCAGACTTCCTTCGCCGCCGCATCGCCCCTCTCCAAGACAGGAAGAGGCCGGCCTGGGAGTACGGCGGCCCGGCGGACATAATGAGGCTGCGCCCCGGGCTCAACTTCAACTTCACGACGCTCGAGCTGAGGGGGATGGTCCGGGAACTCTTCAAGTACGACCCGGCACACCCTGAGTGGTTCCGAGCTCCCCGGGGAGTGGTGCCGCTCTGCAACAGCATCGTCCGGGACCGGATCCTCGCCATGATGCCTGCATGCGATTCGCACGGCGTGGACCGCACGTGGATTGCGCCCAAGCCCATCGACGTCCTCAACTTCTACGACAACCTCGTGGAGGTGGCGAAGAACAAGAACGACGTCAAGGAGCACACGCGGGACACCACCGACCAGGAGATTGCCTATATGGCTTCTCGGGCTGAAGAGGCCGCTGCAGCCGCAGCGGCAGGAGACTTCGGGTACACGCCTGCTGAGGCGGAGGCTGCGGACGCGTCCAGCCAGGCGGAGGAGGCGGAGATCCGCAGATTGCTGCAGCTCCCTCCCGACGCGCTCGCCGGGGTCCCCTCGCTGAGGCACTCCGGGATCCACGGAATCGTGGCCGAGGCCGCGGCAATGGAGGGTGCCGCCGGAGGGAACAGAGGCGCCGCGAGGAGCGGAGGCGCCGGAGGGAGCGGAAGCGCCAAGGGGAAAGAGGCCGCAGCGCAGGGCGCTGGGCCCAGTGAGCCGGCCGGGGAAGAGGAGGAGGAGGAGGCCGAGGACTCCGGCGGATCTACGGAGCTCTACGCCGACGACCTCTCCTCGTCGGAGAGCTCCCCGCCCCCGGCAAGCCCAAGGCAGTCTCCACCGAAGCGTCTCCGCAAGACGGCGACGGGGGAGAGGGCGCAAGCGCCCCGGCAACAACCAGCTCGCCGGGCAGCTCCCCGGGGGAGCCAAGCCGCGCCAAGGGTGACCGGTGTACCAGCCACAGCGGAGGCGGCCCGCGCGCGGGCCACGACGGAGGCGCCTCGCAGGCCGGCGCCGAGCCGATAGGGGTCTTCTCGGAGCGGAGCAACGGCTCCGCCCGCTCCTCGGGCGCCGGCTACCACAGGAGCTGGGTCTTCGCAGCCCCCAGCCCCGGGGACCACCAAGCGCGCGAGGGAATCTTCGTCTTCCGCTCCTCGCGCCGACGCGCCCACGGTGGAGTACGACTTCTCCGCCCTGAGCGAGGACGACGAGGAGGATCAGGAGTAAGGATCCAGGACCTTACACCTTCTCGAGCTTTGTCTTGGTTTTTGTTGATGCTGACTTTGTCTGTTGCTTTGATTTCAGGACCTTGGTTTAGCGCGCGGCGAAGAAGGCCAAGGCGCCTGTGGTCGAGGCCACGGAAGACTCAGCCGCCGCGGCAACAGGAGGTGTGCCGGAGCCGAGCCTGCCGGACCCGAGCGCTGCTCCGAGGAGCAGCCCCCAGCGCAGCCCCCAGCGCAGCCCCCAGCGTAAGTCTGGGGTTTATTCTTTCGCTTGTCGGGGTACGCCTGAGGATTTCGTCTTCTTTCATCATCTTGATGTTTCTTATCTTGATTTGTGCAGAGGTGGAGCCACAGCGGGAAGAGCGCCCGGAGACCGTCGTCGAGGAGCCGCAGGCCCCGCCGTCCCCGCCAAGGCAGAACTCTCCGGCAAGGGAGAGTGCTCCGCCAAGGGCGGGTACTCCGCCAAGGCAGAGTACCCCGCCAAGGGCGAGCAGCCCGGCGAGGGTGGCCACTCCGCCAAGGCAGAGCTCCCCGGCAAGGGAGCCCGCCGCTGAGGACGTCCGCCAAGGTACGTTTTGTATTTTGTCTTCTTGGCTTCGTCTCTTTTTGGATTTTTGCTTGATCTTGAACTTCTTTTTCTTCTTTTTCTTTTTAGATCCTCCTCCTCCCGAGCCGATGGAGACTGAGATCATCAACATCGAGGACGAGGAGGGCGCGCAGGGCGCGGCGACGACGCCCCTGTCATTGAGGACGCGGCGAGAGCCGCCGAGCCGGCCGCGCAGGAGACTGCTCCGGCTGCGGACGCAGCGGCCGGGGAGGGGGACGGCGACCGCACCGCCGACCCGGAGGCGGCGGGAGCATCAGATGCTGCACCGGCCGTCGACCCCTCCGCCAGCAAGGAGCAGGGCTACTACCTTGAGGCCCCCAACGGCGTCTTCATCCAGATGCCTTGGGGGTCTTCATCGCGAGCTCCCGCGGAGGGCGAGGCGTTTGACGGAGAAGTCCTCGCCTCCGCAGGCCTGAAGATCGTCGAGGCGCCCGGCGGGAGTGAGGGGCCCGAGGAGGAGAAGCTGCTCCACCAGCTCCTGGCCCTTTACCGGGCCAGGCAGGCGAAGCTCGCCTCCCGGGAAGCCCTTGCCGCCAAGGCCGCCGCGGAAATGGAGAAGCGCGCGGCAGAGCTCAAGGCCGCCAACCAGGCGGCCCTCCGCGAGGTGGCGGAGGAGCGCGAGCGTCTCGCCGGCGAGTACCAAGAATGGGTGCTGGAGAAGGCCGAAGCTGAGGAACAGCAGCGGCTCGCCGGGGTGGAGCTGTCCCGGCGAGAAGGAGAGCTCGCGCAGCGGAAGGTCGAGCTCGACTCCCATGAGGAGGACCTTGCCGCTCGCGAGACGGCCCTTGGCGGGGAGTTGAAGGAGGCGAAAGCCGCCGCGGTTGCCGCGGAAAACGCCAAGAAGGAGCTCGCCGCCAAGGTCGTACAGCTGGAGAAGGCGCTGAAGGTGAGCGCGGAGAAGGTTGCCGCGCTCATCACGAAGCGCGAGAAGGACGCCCATACAAATTCAGAGCTCCAGTTGAGCCTCTCTAAGAGGGGCGACGAGTTGAAGGCCGCCAAGGACTCCATCGAGGACTTGGAGTTGAAGGTCACTACTCTGAAGGATTCACTCGACGCTGCCCGGGCTCAGGAGACCAAGCTGAAGGAGGAGCTCCGCAAGGAGCGGACCTTGGTGGACAGCGTCAACAAAGCATCCGAGCTCTTCCGCCAGACCATTGAGGTATGGACCGAAGACTTGGTATCTTCTGCGTCCAACATTGACCAGGAGCTGCTGGCGCTGAAGGTTGAACATCTCATCTACTCGCCGGATCCGGATCTCCCGCACAGCGCCAAGCTCAGCCTCTTCTTCAGAGGGATCGCGCCGGCCCTTGCAGGTCTCCGGAACCAAATCCCCGCGCAACTGGCCGAGGAGTCGCGCCTGCTCTGCGCGGGAACTCTGGAGCGGGTGCTGACGAAGATCGTGTACCGCAACCCGGGGATCAATCTCACCAACGTTCTTCGCAGCTTGCCGGCTGATGCGAACACGGAGGCCCTGAAGGAGCAAGTCGCCCACATCATCGCCAAGGTGGCTAAGATCTCCAGGAAGGAGGGCGACCGCGTAGATTAGGGCTCCATTATCTTTATCTTTTTGTTGCTGCATATGATATCATGAACTTATTAGTCCATCGTGGCAAGTTATCCCTTGTAAGATATTTATTTCATTTTGATCAATCAGTGCAATGTTATCTTCCTTGTCTTAATCCTTGACTTTGTATGTTTTTCACCCTACGCTCCCGGGGAGCTTGCCGGCAAGGGACCTTTGCCGCGAGCGCTGAGTGCTGGACTCTAAGCAGCCTGCTGGCCAAGGTCTCACCGGCAAGCAACCTTGCCGCGGCTAGTCGCAACGCACTTAGCTTGCTGAGGGTACTCGGAAACGAAGCAAGGGCGCGACACTTGTCGCAGCTCACTTAAATCGTTGAGCGAACTCGGAAGCAAGATAAGGGTGCGGCAAGCTACGGGTAGGTTCCTCCGCGCACAGGTTTTCCATACAAAGTGTGATTGTTCAAGGAAGGCAACTAAAATTTAAAATTTGAACTGGTCAAACTCTAACAACTTAGCTTTCATATGTTGCTTGCTTATATTGCTTGCTTTCCGGTAAGGCTTCTCTTTCTTGAACAGCACTTGATTCCTCTTCCACCTCCTTCCCCCCCGGCAAACTTGTGCGCGAGGAACGTTCCTTCTGCTTAAGAGGAAAGAAAAGGGAGAGGGAAACAAGTATATGGCCTTTCGGCGTGCTAATGCTTACCGTTTAGGTTTAGTGTGTCGCACCAGATGCCAGATAACTCATGCAAATAGCAAAGAAAAGCATGCAAAAGGCGAATAGCGCAAAACACCAAATCTTTACTGATGCACGGGGTCTGCGCCCGGCTTTGTACAAATGGTTACATGCAACAGCGGCAAAGCTTGTACAAAAGGTGGTTGCCGGAGCGGGTCACGGCAACCGCGCCTTATGGGTGAAATTTGCGAAGTTGCTCTATGTTCCAGGAGTTGCTCACCGGTAAGCCTTTTTCGGTCTCGACGCGGACAGCGCCGGGCCTCGTAACTTGTCTCACCCAATAAGGGCCTTCCCACTTCGGTGTCAACTTGTTGGAATTCTTGGCGGACTGAACACGCCGAAGAACAAGGTCGCCTTCCTCGAGACTCCTGGCCTTGACTTTGCGGCTATGGTAGCGGCGCAAAGCTTGCTGATATCGAGCAGCTCGTACAGCAGCCTGGAGACGTCCCTTCTCGAGGAGCAACGCGTCATCTTGCCGCAGTTGCTCTTGCTCGAGCTCATCGTAAGAGAGCACTCGAGGAGATCCGTATACGAGTTCCATGGGGAGAACTGCTTCTGCTCCATAGACTAGAGCAAAAGGTGTCTGTCCGGTGGCTCGACTTGGTGTCGTTCTGATTGACCAAAGAGCCGCCGGTAGCTCCTCTATCCAATTTCTTCCGCACTTGCGCAGCCTGTCAAAGGTCCTTTTCTTGAGTCCGCGCAGCACTTCAGCATTTGCCCTCTCCGCTTGACCGTTGCTCCTCGGGTGAGCAACAGAAGCGAAACAGACCTTGGCGCCAAGGTCTTGGACGTACTGCATGAAGGTGCGACTAGTAAACTGTGTACCGTTGTCGGTGATGATCCTGTTAGGGATCCCGAAACGGCAAACAATTGACCTGAAGAACCTGACTGCTGACTGTGCTGTCACCTTTCTCACTGGCTCTACTTCTGGCCACTTTGTGAACTTGTCGATTGCAACGTACAAGTACTCAAAGCCCCCGACAGCACGAGGGAAAGGGCCGAGGATATCGAGCCCCCAGACCGAGAAGGGCCAGGATAAAGGGATTGTTTGGAGAGCTTGAGCTGGCTGATGAATCTGCTTTGCATGGAACTGGCACGCTTCACACTTGGTTACTAGTGCAGTTGCATCTTGGAGGGCTTCTTGCCAAAAGAACCCTTGCCGGAAAGCTTTCCCGGCAAGCGCCCTTGCGCCAATGTGGTGGCCGCATATGCCTCCGTGTATTTCTGCCAATAGCTTCTGTCCATCTTCCCTGGAGATGCATTTCAACCTGACACCATTGAGTCTTCTTCTGTACAACTCGTTATCCACGAGCTGGTACATACTTGACTGCCTGGTTATCTTCTCTATTTCTTCTGGGTCGTCGGGAAGTTCTCCAGTTTGAAGGAAACGGACGATCTGCTGTGCCCATGCCGGAGCCTGAGGCTCGACGGCAAGGACTAAAGGCTCGAGGGCCGCTGCGGGAACCTCAGCTTCTACGACGAGGACCTCTGGTTCTGCCGGAGCTGAAGGCCCCCCGACAAGCTCGCCGGGGCGAGGCTTGTCGGGAACACTTGCTTCAACTGTACAGACCCGAGGATCTGCAGGAGCAAACTGTTCCTCAGCGTTGTGGTTGTTGATCTTGGGGACCTTGGCGGCGGTTTCAGGAAGATCCGCCGGCAAGTAGTCGCCGGAGACCAACTTTCTCTTCTTGGACTGTCCAATTGACGGTGTAACGGATGGTTGAGTCAGCTTGAGCAAGAAGGTCCCTAGTTCCACAGGTAACTTCATCGAAGCACACTTTGAAAGGCCATCTGCAATTTCATTTTGAGCTCTCGGGACGTGCTCCATCTGCAGACCTTCAAAGTGCTCCTCAAGCTTCCTCACTTCATCGACATAAGCTTCCATCAAAGGGCTCTGATAGCTCTTGTTGACTTGCCGGACCACCAACTGAGAATCTCCCCGCACAATCAGCTTCCTGATCCCAAGTTCGGCCGCAATCCTGAGGCCGGCAAGCAAGCCTTCATATTCTGCGGTGTTGTTTGTCGCTTGCTCCCTGGGAAAGTGCATCTGGATAACATATTTGAGGTGCTCTCCGGTGGGCGCGATGAGAACCACGCCAGCACCGGCGCCTTGCAGCGAGAAGGCACCGTCAAAATACATTACCGATTCACTTGTCGCTTCTTGTACGGGTACGCTTGTTTCTTGAACTTCTTCATCGGGCGTTTGGGGTCCACTCAGCTATGAACTCTGCCAAAGCTCGGCTCTGGATGGTTGAAGTACTTTCAAATTTGAGTCCAAAGCTTAACAGCTCCAGTGCCCACTCAACGATCCTGCCTGTTGCTTCTGGGTTGTGTAATATCCTCTTCAGCGGAAAGCGAGTGACCACTGTTATCTCATGGGCTTGGAAGTAATGGCGCAGCTTTCTCGAGGCCATGAGGAGGCCGAAAAGCAACTTTTGCACACCAGAGTACCTTGATCTAGCCCCCTGGAGAAGGGAACTCACAAAATACACTGGGCGCTGCACCATCTTCTTCCGCACCTCATCCTGTTCCTGTGCAGAGTTATCCTTGTCGGGGCCAGAGCTTGCCGGAGCAGCCCCCTGCTTGTCGCTGGATTCGCTTGCCGGTGGTGCTGACTCCTCGTCGGACTCCCTCTCCGCTACTAACGCAGCACTAACCACCTGGTTGGTTGCCGCTAAGTATAGCAACAACTTTTCCTGTGGTCTAGGTGCGACAAGTATAGGAGTGGAGGATAGGTATCGGTTCAAATCCTGCAGCGCCGCCTCCGCTTCCGGAGTCCACTTCATGGGACCTGCCTTCTTCAAGATTTTGAAGAAAGGTAAGGCGCGTTCTGCAGACTTTGAAATGAACCTACTGAGGGCAGCTACGCAACCTGCAAGTCTCCTGACATCCTTGACGCGCTTTGGGGCCTCTATCTGCTCAATGGCTTTAATCTTGTCTGGGTTGGCTTCAATCCCCCTCTGTGATACAAAGAACCCGAGAAGCTTGCCGGAGGGGACTCCAAAGACGCACTTCTCGGGGTTCAACTTGAGCTGTATCCTGCGCAGGTTCTGAAACGTCTCCTCCAAATCTTGGATCAGGGTTTCCTTGCTCTTGCTCTTCACCACGATGTCATCCATGTAAGCCTCTACATTCCTGTGGATCTGTGGCTCAAAAGCAGTGTATACTACCCTTGCAAAGGTTGAGCCTGCATTCTTCAATCCAAATGGCATGCGAATAAAGCAATAAGTGCCACATGGAGTGATAAATGCAGTCTTCTCTTCATCCTCCTTGGCCATGAAAATCTGGTGATAGCCTGAGTATGCATCAAGAAAACAGAGTAGGTCACATCCGGCAGTGGAGTCAACGATCTGGTCAATGCGCGGCAAAGGGAATGGATCCTTGGGACATGCTTTATTCACATCGGTGAAGTCTATACACAGTCTCCACTTCCCATTGGCCTTGCGCACGACGACTGGATTTGCCAACCACGTCGGATGGATCACACCTCTAACTAGGCCTGCTGCCTCTAGCTTCTTGATCTCTTCGTTGATGAACTCTTGGCGCTCCACGGCTTGCTTCCTCACTTTCTGCTTGATGGGCCGCGCATGAGGACAAACAGCAAGCTTGTGCTCAATTACCTTCCTGGGAACACCGGGGATGTCAGACGGTTGCCAGGCAAACACATCGACATTCGCCCGCAGGAAGGCAACGAGCGCGCTTTCCTATTTGCTGTCGAGCGTGGCACTGATGGTGAAGGTACCACCAGTGCCGTCCTCCTTGGCGGAAACCTTCTTGGTTGCCGGAGGAGCGGCCATTCCTTTCTTACTCTTGCCGGTGGAGCTCGATGGAACGTCCTCGACGGCAGCGCAGCACTCCGAAGAGGTGCGGTTGCCGGAGTGGGTCCCAGAGCACTTGCCGGACTTGGTCTTCGTCTTCTTCCCCCCGGGAGCTTCAGCGGCAAGAGTATCCTTCTCGGTCGCAGCTGCCGCATCCCGGTAGATCTTGTCGGCGCAGATAAGCGCATCCTTCTTGTCGCCGTGAACAGTGATGACGCTTATCGGCCCCGGCATCTTGAGTACGTTGTAGGCATAATGGGAAGCTGCCATGAACTTGGCGAGGGCAGGACGGCCGAGTATTCCATTGTAGGGCAACGGAATATCGGCGACGTCGAAAGTGATGCGCTCAGTTCTGAAGTTGAGCTCCCCGCCAAAGGTCACCGGCAGAGTGATCTTTCCCTTGGGCTTGCTCCTTCCCGGGTTGATTCCTTGGAATGAACCGGTCTCTTCGAGCTCGCCATCTGGAATCTGAAGTTTCTTGATCACAGCAGAGGAGATCAAGTTCAGCCCGGCCCCGCCGTCAACCAACATTTTGGTGACCTTGAGGTTGCGGATGGTGGGAGAAACCAGCATCGGCAAGCACCCGACCGCAGTGGTGCGGTCAGGGTGATCCTCAAGATCAAAAACGATGGGCGTGCTGGACCATTTGAGGAGCCTGCGCGACTCCACGGGCGGCTCTGCTGCATTCACCTCACGCACCCACTGTTTTAGTTGGCGGTGGGAGGTGTGCAGAGAGGCGCCACCGTCGACGCACAGGACCTCCGTGGCCTTCTGGAACTCCTGCTCGCTGTTATCCTCGTCCTCCATGTCTTCGTCGTCGTCCTCTTCGTCCTTGTCGCGGCCCCGGGGAGGTCGATCTCCTTGCCGCTGCTTGGCCTTGCCGCGGCGTCCTCCCCGGCCGTTGAACGGCCGCTTCTTGCTTGTCTCTTCCCCGCCACCTTGGGCCTTCTCCTTGTCGCGCCTCTCGTACTCAGCCTTCTGCTGCTCGACGAGGTACTCGATGCGCTTGCAGTTGGAGAGATCGTGGCCCTTGGTGCGGTGGATCTTACAGTATTGCTTGTCGGAGCTTCCCGGCTTGTCGGCCGCCGCTACAGGGGCAGGCTCCTTGCCGGAGCCGCCAGCCTGCGTTTGTTTGGCGGGGGTCTCCTTGCCGGACTTCTCGGCGGCAAGCACCTCTTTCTTGCCCTTCCTTCTGTTGTTCCTCCGCCGGCTCTTCTTTGCCGGGGCGGCGTCGTCGCTGTCGCTACCTCCTGCGCCAGCATCCTCCCCGGGGAGTCTCCTCCCCTCTTCTGCGCGCGCGCACTTGTCAGCAAGAACGTAGAGCTCGCTGACGTCCCGAATCTTGGTCATCGCCATTTCCTCACGCATGCGGCGGTTACGCACGTTCTGGTGGAACGCGCTGATAACCGCGGCAGGGTGGACATCAGGGATGTTGTGCTGCACACGGCTGAAGCGTTGAATGTACTTGCGCAGGGTCTCGCCTTCCTTCTGGGCCAGAATGTGGAGATCACTCTCCTGGCCGTGGGGTTTGTGGCCGCCGGTGAAGGCGCCAACAAACTGGTGGCAAAGGTCGGCCCAAGAAGAGATGGAACCTTCCGGCAAGTGCATAAGCCACGAACGGACGTTCGGCTTTAGCACGAGCGGGAAGTAGTTCGCCAAGATCTTCTCGTCGCGCCCCCCGGAAGCTTGCACCGCGATGGTGTAAACGCTGAGAAACTCCGAGGGGTGCGTCTTGCCGTCGTACTTCTCCGGTACGTCGGGCTTAAAATTCTTCATGCTGGGCCACTGGACGCGCCGCAGCTCGCGGGTGAACGCAGGGCAGCCTGCCGCGTACGGCAAGTCGCCTGGCTCACCGGGCGCGTGCGCGTCGACAGTGTTCCCAGCTCTCTTGTCTGATTGTCGCCGAGCTTCTCGGTGGCGCTCGATTGTGGTCCGAGCGTCTTCTTCTCGCCGATCGTCGAGGACCTGGCGCTGGTCCCGACGGGCCCGCGGGTCCGACGAGGCTGTGGAGCCGTCGTCGGCGTTGTTCTGGCGGGGCGGCGTCTTCTGCTTCTGCGGCGGGGAGTGCACGCTTGTCGCACCCCCGGCAGTCTTGTCGCCGTCAGCCTTCGTCTTCTCAGCTTGCCGCGGCCGCGAGGCCGACGGCTGCTGTGGAGAATCGTTGTTGGCGAAGGCTATCAGGCTCTGGATGGTGGCCCTCCAGTCTTCGGCCTTGTCGGCCGCTGGAGGGAAGTCGAGGAGCAGTTGCGCCCTAGCGAGCGCTTCTGCTGGAGTGGAGGGGAACGCGGGCGAGCGGTGCGAGGAGCGGGATACGCTCGGACTCCTAACGGCATTAGAAGGAGCGGGGTCCCGCGCCGGCGCCTTCGCTTTGCTTGTGCCCGGACGAGGGTCTGGGGCGTCCCGCGAGCCTCCGGTTTGGCCTTGGCCCAGCAAACGGATGCCACCTCCTGTGACATGGCGCTGCTGGGTTGTTGTGTGCTGAGAGGGACGCGGCGCGTCCACGGAGACCGAGGTTCGGTCGTCCGTCCTGTTCTTGGATCTGGTGGCGCCGTGAGTGTCCTCGCCGGCGACCACCCTTCCGACGGCGTCTCCCCCGCCCACCGTTGGCTCTGGTGGCGGCGGGTGAGACGCAGACGGGCCTCCGACCTCCGAAGCCTTCTTCTTCGGGGCCATGGAGTTGTCGCTGGTGAAGTTGATGAATTCGGAGAGGTTGATGAAGAATGCGCCCGCGCGAACGCCGGATCAGGTTCGCACAACCTCGACGCCCCCTACCTGGCGCGCCAAAGATGTCGGGGGAAACTGTCCGCCACGAACACCTATGGGACCGGAGCCCCTTGTCTGTGCGGTACGAGGGCGGAGGGAGCACGAAGAGCAGATCGTAGCGAGCACGCGGGCAGTTTTACCCTGGTTCGGGCCGCGGTAGACGCGTAAAACCCTACTCCTGCTTAGTTGTGTATTGAGTTTGAGTGCTCGGGAGCTTGAAGAAGCAGCTACACCGAGCGTGTGTGTGATCTAGGTTCCGAACCCCCTCCACGTTGTGCATGGGCCTCCTTTTATAGTGCAAGGGGTCACCGACAGGTGTCAACGGAGGAGAAAGGGGTAAAAACGTAAAAGAGGTGGTAGTTGTAACAGTGCGGGAACAGTGGAACTACAGTGCAGAACAGTGGTCTATACCTACTTAGACAGTGGGGGACAAGGGCATTCAATGCCCGTCGCCGTCGACCCCAAAAGCTCCCGCCCTTGCGTCTCCGTCTGCCACGGCGATGGATCCACCACCGTGGAGTGCCACCGTGTCCCCCAGGCTGCACAGCCGTCCGCCACGCGTCCCTGGATAGGCCCCAGGGCGACGCGTGGGCCGATGAGCTGGAGCGCGGGCACACGGCGCAGCCTTCCTGGCAAGCACCTTGCCGGGACCATGGTCTTGCCGGGCCCGGGAGCTTGCCGGGCTCTGAAGCTCGACGCTCCCCGGGCCCTTGCCGGGGCGCATATAGCGCCGAGGCGCGTCTTCTAGTCTTCCTGGCAAGCTCCTCATGCCAGGGCCTTGTGCTAGCGGGGCAGTCTTGAGCCTGGTACGGCCTTCCCGGCAAGCTCCTCTTGCCGGGGTCTCGATCTTCTGCCTTGTATACTTTGTTTTTGAATGGTTTGATAGGGAGCAGGAAGGTCTCCGGCGAGCACGCGGTAAACCCTGCCGCGGGAAGCTGCAACTGCCCGTGCACAAGTTGGGGTACTGAGGTACCCCTACCTTAGTACACCTTGCGGTACGAGGGCGGAGGGAGCACGAAGAGCAGATCGTAGCGAGCACGCGGGCAGTTTTACCCAGGTTCGGGCCACGGTAGACGCGTAAAACCCTACTCCTGCTTAGTTGTGTATTGAGTTTGAGTGCTCGAGAGCTTGAAGAAGCAGCTACACCGAGCGTGTGTGTGATCTAGGTTCCGAACCCCCTCCACGTTGTGCATGGGCCTCCTTTTATAGTGCAAGGGGTCACCGACAGGTGTCAACGGAGGAGAAAGGGGTAAAAACGTAAAAGAGATGGTAGTTGTAACAGTGCGGGAACAGTGGAGCTACAGTGCAGAACATTGGTCTATACCTACTTAGACAGTGGGGGACAAGGGCATTCAATGCCCGTCGCCGTCAACCCCAAAAGCTCCCGCCCTTGCGTCTCCGTCTGCCACGGCGATGGATCCACCACCGTGGAGTGCCACCGTGTCCCCCAGGCTGCACAGCCGTCCGCCACGCGTCCCTGGATAGGCCCCAGGGCGACGCGTGGGCCGATGAGCTGGAGCGCGGGCACACGGCGCAGCCTTCCCGGCAAGCACCTTGCCGGGACCTTGGTCTTGCCGGGCCCGGGAGCTTGCCGGGCTCTGAAGCTCGACGCTCCCCGGGCCCTTGCCGGGGCGCATATAGCGCCGAGGCGCGTCTTCTAGTCTTCCTGGCAAGCTCCTCTTGCCAGGGCCTTGTGCTAGCGGGGCAGTCTTGAGCCTGGTACGGCCTTCCCGGCAAGCTCCTCTTGCCGGGGTCTCGATCTTCTGCCTTGTATACTTTGTTTTTGAATGGTTTGATAGGGAGCAGGAAGGTCTCCGGCGAGCACGCGGTAAACCCTGCCGCGGGAAGCTGCAACTGCCCGTGCACAAGTTGGGGTACTGAGGTACCCCTACCTTAGTACACCGACAGAGGGCTGCATGAATAGTAGACGGTGGAGGGCTGGATGAACAGTAGCCCATGGAGGGGTGGTTGAATAGGAGCCCGTGGAGAGGGGTGGTTGAACAGTTGCCGGTGGAGTATCGCGCGGTGGAGGCTGAACAGTCACAGGTGGAGGCTGGAGGAGGTCGACGGTGGATGAACAGTAGCCCATGGAGGCTGGAGGGGGTCGACGGTGGTAATGAACAGTATCCCGTGGAGTCCCGTTTTGCGGTACGCCACACCCCTCCCAATGAACAGGACCCCCGTTTCGACCGTAGCGCTCCAACACAAGTCTGTTTCCTCCGTTTGGCAGTACGCCACACCCCTCCAGATGAACAGGACCCCCGTTTCGACCGTAGCGCTCCAACACAAGTCCGTTTCCTCCATTTTGCGGTATGCCACACCCCTCCCGATCAACAGGGCCCCCGTTTAGAACGTAGGAGGTCCGTTTCCTTCGTTTTGCGGTACGCCGGCCCCTCCCAATGAACAGGATCCCGATTCGACCGTGGCCAGTCGAACACAAGGCCGTTTCCTCCGTTCTGCAGTACGCCAGGCCTCGTTTCCATCGGCTATTGCATCCAAGCTGGTTGGCTCCCACGCGTTCTATTGCCTCCCGATGAGCACGACGCATTCCGATGCATCCCCATGAACACGACGACGACGCAGTTTCTCCGTTCCGACCCACCCATGTACACGAGCCCTGGCCGTACGTATGCGCGAGTAGGCGTTCGAGACCCTGCTCGTATGTATGTGCATGGCCGTATTTTCTTTCTTGCACACTAGCTGTTGTACGTACGTGTACATGCTACGTGCGCGCCTCTACTACGACATGTGCGCGCCTCTACATTGACCAATATGTACGTACACATTAACGACCACAATGACAACGCTACGTCTGCTTCGACCAGGTGGGTCCCGACTGTCAGGCACTTCCTTGCGTGCGAAGATGTAGCTGGTGGGTCCCAGCAGTCAGGGGGCGAATCGTTTTTGTTGCCCGGACACACTTCCTTGCGTGCGAAGATGTAGCTGATGGGTCCCAGCAGTCAGGGGGAAACTTTTTTTGCGAAATACGTACAATGGCCCGTCTAGTGAATCCCCGCTGTCGGGTGGAGGAATAATTATTTTGCGTGTAATAAGGAGGCACTTCCTTGCTACGGCCATGGACCCAGCTGTCAGCCTCTCCACGTATAGTCCACGTCCGATGGCAGCCGTTCCTTGACCACGTTGACCACGCCGCGCTGAGAGCACCATGGCGGTGGACGGCGGTGAGGCCTAGGAAGGGGACGACGCGGAGCCAGGGAAGACGCGACAGTGGATGCCCACGCGTAGAGCAGTACAAGGGTTCACTGGTTCGCTGGGGTGTGAGGCTGTCGTCGCCGTAGAATAACAGGGGGTGTGGGTGAGTAGAGGGATGGCCTGGCCAGCAGTGGGAATAGTAGGGGGTGATGAGGCCTCCGCGGCAGCACAGCCGGCCACGGGAGGCAGGAGCATGCGGCACGACCGGCGCTGCTTTTGGCGGCTGGAGCAACAAGACTAGAGGTTGAAGAAGCACTACAGCCGTTGGATGGACATCGTACGGTCACTGGAGCTAGAATCGTTCATATTGACTATGTTGACAAAGCACTCCGTCCCCGTCAACTTAGTAGGCCCACAAGTAAGCTACCCACCACGGTGGGTCCCAACTAGCATGGGGAGTATTCATTTTTTTGTGCGTAATAAGGAGGCACTTCCGGTGGGTCCGAGCTGAGAGCGGGGGGAACCTTTTTTCGCGAAATACGGTGGCCCGTCCGGTGGGTCCCAGCAGTCAGCGGGGGACGTTTTTTCGCCAAATACAGTGGCCCGTCCGGTGGGTCCCAGCAGTCAGCGGGGGACGTTTTTTCGCCAAATACAGTGGCCCGTCCGGTGGGTCCCTGCTGTCAGGTGGAGGAATAATTATTTTCCGCGTAATAAGGAGGCACTTCCTTGCGGCTACCGTGGACCGAGCTGTCAGCCTCTCCACGTACAGTACTCTTTCAATGGAAATCATTCCTTGACCACGTTGAGCACGTCGCGTCGAGAGCAAGGGCGGTGGACGACGGCGAGGCCTAGGAAGGGAACGACACGGAGGTAGGGAAGACTCGATAGTTGTTTCCCACGCGGAGGGGTGTACGACTGTACAAGGGTTTACTGGTTCGTCTGCCGTCGCCGGAGAATAACAGCAGGTGTGGGTGAGTACATGGATGGCTAGGCCAGCGATGGGAGTACGGTGGGGTGGTGACGCCTGCGCTGCAGCACAGCCGGCCGCGGGGAGGAGGGAGCAAGTAGTCCCGCCGGCGCTTGTTTGAGCGGCTGGAGCAGGAAGAGCAGAGATTTAAGAAGCACGACGGCCGTTGGATGGACATCCAACAATCACTTCTTATGCGTCAACCTTTTTTTAGGAAAGCCTCAAATATGTGGATAACATCATACATCCCATATGCCATTGTTTCTAATAATTTACAGCCCATTTGCTAATTCTTAAGGGTTTTTTGGAGCCCATATTCTTTTTGTTAGCATTACAACCCATATTCTAGCCATGATTAAAAAATTATACGAAATTTTGCATATTTCGGTGTGGCCCGAACTGTTTTTAATCCCAAAATTTCGAGTCACATTCAAACAGATTTTAAAAATAATTGTATATCAATATAATATCCAACAAATCGTCCACGCATAAAAATCAATGCAATTTAAAATCTCGAAATGAAAAAAAGAAATTTGAAACTAATTTCAAACTGATAGGCCATTTTCTTGGCCAGCCGAATGAAGCTCTCCTCGTCTTGAAAGATTTGCAGCCCAACAGGCCTGACAAAGCGACTTACTTGGCAAATCACAAAAAAATTGTGTTGTGGCCCTGGACCTAGCTGCGGCCGTGGACCCAGCTGTCAGCCTCTCCACGTACAGTACTCTTCCGATGGAAGTCGGTCATTGACCACATTGACAATGCCACACTAAGAGCACGAAGGCAGTGGACGATGGCGAGGCCTATGAAGGGGACGATGCAGAGCCGGGGAAGACGTAGCAGTGGATGCCCACACGGAGAGGAGTACGAGGGTTCACTGGTTCGGCTGCGGTGTGAGGCTGCCATCGCCGCAGAATAACAGGGGGTGTGGGTGAGTACAGGGATGGCCTGGCCAGCGGTGGGAGTAGTAGGGGACGGTGAGGCCTCCGCGGCATCATAGCCGGCCACAGGAGGCAGGAGCACGCGGCACGACTGGCGCTAGTTTAGGCGGCTGGAGCAAGAAGACCACAGGTTGAAGAAGCACTACGGCCGTTGGATGGACATCGTACGGTCACTGGGGCTAGAATCGTTCATATTGACTAAGATGACAAAGCCCTCCGTGCCCGTCAACTTAGTAGGCCCACAAGTCAGCCTCCCACCAAGGTGGGTCCCAGCTAGTAGGGGGAGTATTCATTTTTTCTGCGTAATAAGAAGGCACTTCCTTTGTGTCTGAGCTGACAGCGGGGGAAACTTTTTTTCATGAAATACGGTGACCCGTCCGGTGGGTCCCAGCAGTCAGGGGGAAACGTTTTTTTTTTCACAAAATACGATGGCCCGTCCGGTGGGTCCCTGCTGTTAGGTGGAGGAATCATTATTTTCCGCGTAAGAAGGAGGCACTTCCTTGCTGCGGCTGTGGACCCAGCTGTCATCCTCTCCACGTACATTACACTTCCGATGGAAGTCGTTCCTTGACCACGTTGACCACGCCGCATTCCGTTGCATGCATGCGTCCATGGGCGTGGTGCGTCCCCACTGTCAGCCTCTCATGTACAGTCATCTTCCGATGACTCTCGGTTGTTGACCACGTTGACCACACTGTGCCGAGTGCACCAAAGGCCGGTGGATGACGGCGGGGCCCCAGACTGGAACGACCTGGAGATGGGGAAGACGGGGTAGTGGAGTCACAAATGGAGAGGAGTGGGAAACTTGACTGGTTCGTGTGACACCCCGAGACCGGTGCGCCAGGTGTGAGTCAGTTATTCGTTGTCAGTGCCATGTCATCTGCTTGTGTGTTGCATCTTTGCCATGTGATCATGTGTGCTTGCATCAGCATGTTTTTAAAACTTGTATCCGTCCGAGTTCCCTCGTCCTTTCCGTTGTCCGTTCTGAGCCCAGACACACTTGCACGCGCCCGCGGTGCCTCCGAATGTTTATTTTGTGAGTGGCCGGAAAATATTCTCGGAATGGGTTGAAACTTGGCATGTGGTCTTATTATAGTGTAGACAGGCCGCCTGCCAAATTTCATCGCATTCGGAGTTCGTTTGATAGCCCAATGGATATATATATAGCGGCACTAGTCGCCGGTCTAAACGTCGGACGTTTTCGGTCTCCGAAAACCCTCCGCGGGCCTCTCTCCCTCTCCTCTCATCTCAGCCCAAGGCCCTCTGCACAGCCCACTAACCTCCCCTAGGCCCATCCTACCTCACCTCACGATCGGATCCTTCGGATCGCAATCGGAGGGCTCTAAAATCCCTCCAAACTCCAAACCCTAGCCCTCCTACTATAAATGGACTGCCCCTAGTCCATTTTTGGCCTTCCCCTACCTCCCTCCTCAAATTCCGCGCAGTGCTTCCACCGTTGCCGCGCCGTGCTTCCAGCCGCACCGCGCCATGGCCGCCTCTGCAGCTTCCCCGTCGCCGATCCGCGCCGTTCCGGCCAGATCCGGACGCAGGATGGCCGGATCCGCCGCTTCCCGGCCCGATCTGCTCCGCCCAGGCCTTCCCGGGCCGCCCCGCCGGAGCAACCCAGCGCCGCCGCCGCTTCTGCCTCGTCGGGGAGGACGACACCTCGATCGACCGACCGGCCTCCCAGGCCGAGGCCAGGCCCAGATCCAGCGTCCGACCTCCCTCGCCTCCTCCTTCGGCCTCCTTCCTCCAGCGCCGGCCCGATCCTTCGTGGCCTGCGACCCAGCCAGCGCCTGGCCTAGCGCCTCACCTGCCTCCTGGGCCTCCGCCGCCTCGCAGGCCTCGCCTTGCCTCGCCTCCTCCTGGGCCCGAGGCCGCTCCAGCCCGCCAGCCTCCAGGCTCCCGCCGGCCTCCTTCCGGCCGAGGCCTTCTCCATCGTGGCCCGAAGCCGCCCCGCGGGCCCAGCTCCCTCCGCGGCCGGCCCAGCTCCGTCAGCGAGCCGGCCCAGTCCAGATCCAGCGCCCGAGCCGCGCCCGATCTGCCCCGCGTCCACTGATCCAAACGGGACCGCTCCATCCCACCGATCCGCCCGATCCACTTTTCTGCAAGGTGAAATTTTGGCTAAGTCTTTTTCTGTCTGCAGTAATGTTGCTACTTTGCATGGTGATATCTTTTTGTGTGCTTATCCGTTTTGAGTGAATGATATGTCAAAATGATCGTGGTGATATGCTCTACACTTTGTTCTATTGTGCCATGCATGTTTGAGTTCATCTAGATTCTTAAATATCTGTTGCAAGGGTGCTACTTATTATAAACTGCTGCTACTTGTTGTTTTCATGCCATGTTCGTGATATGATAACTTGGTGCATGTTTTTCCAAATGATGCAAATGATATGTCAAAATGTTCATCATGAGATGCTCTACATGTTGGTTGCAATAGCATGCTTGTTTGAGTTCATATTGCCATCTTCATATTGCCATGTTCATATTGCCATGTTTATCTATGTTGCTATAGCATTTGGCTGTTATGTTCTGAAACTTGTTACGAGATGCCTAGTTGAGGATCTCGTTGCTATTGTTGTGTTTGTCCCTTTGTCACATGCCTTGGTGTTTTAGAATCTCCATGATATGTTCTTTCATGTGGTGCATTTGACTTTCCATGATATGCCTTGTGTTGACTTAAACATGCTTGTAAACATGCCATGTTGTTATTACTGTTTTAACACTTAGCGAAATTTCACTAAGTTTGGAATCTGTAATATCCAGATGCCATGTTTGCTTGTTGTTCTAGGACAATCCATGATAGTTTTGGGGTGACTATTGATGATTCCTTGTTGTATATGTTGTTGTCTATCCATTCATGCCTTCACTTGCTCATTAGACTTGCTGAAGCTTATTTACTTCTTGCTCTCAAGTTGCTATAAAATATTGTTGTCAGGTTTTCAGTGTCATGATCAAAATGTTGTAGCTTGTTGCTATTGATCCATGCCTCCTATGGATATGCTCCAATGGAGTTGTTTGCTGTAGGTTATGTCTACTTCATGTCCATGCTTCTTGTCACCATGTTTGAGTGATGTAGGATATATTTATCATGCTCCAAAGTTGCTATGTGGCTGTTAATTTCAGCTTGTTGTTACATCTTGTTTCATGTGTATCTTTTAGCCCGTTGCTCTGTTTGGAGTGTTCCTTATATGAAACTTGAGTGATTTTGCATGTAGAATCATAATATCATATTGTTTTCATGTTTTGTGTGAGTTTAGTTGATGTTTGGTTGCACCTTGCACCGTTGCCATGTTGTGCTTCCTACCTTGTCTTGTTGTGCTTCCTACATTGCCATGTTATGCTTCCTGTATATACTTATTGTGCTTCCTGTATAGATTTGTCATGCATCATATCTTGCCATGTATTGCATCATATAGACTTGTGTTGTTTTCTATGCTTCCCACCTTGCCATGTTATGCTTCCTGTATAGACTTGTTATGCTTCCTGTATAGACTTGTAATGCTTCTTGTATAGACTTGTTGTGCTTCCTATATAGACTTGTTTGCATCATACTTGCTTAAGCACATTTCCATGTTTCCTGTGATGTTTTCTTTGCATCCTACCTTGCCATGTTATGCTTCCTATTTAGTTTTGGCATGCATCATACCGTGCCATGTAATGCATCATATATAGACTTGTGTTGTTTTGCTGTGCTTCCTACCTTGCCATGTTTTGCTTCCTGTGTAGACTTTCTGTGCATCATAAGTAGACTTGTTTTGCATCCTACTTGGTAGTGCCTATTGTCATGTTCTTGAGTGGTTTGTTTACCGTGTTGCTTGCTTCTTCTCGTTAGTGCTTGTTCCGTTGCGTCGTGAGGGTCCGTTCGTCTACCCGTGGGTCTTCTTCAAGGCTTCTTCTCCGTCTTCTTCACGGAACCGTTATTCTTCCTTGCGGGATCTCAGGCAAGATGACCATACCCTTGGATACCATTACTATCTTTGCCATGCTTAGTGTCTCGATGCTATCATTACATGTCGCGCTACCCATCATTATTGTCAGCCTCTCCTTGTTGCCATGAAACCTCTAACCGTTGAAACCTTCCTAGCAAAAGCATTGTTTGGCTATGTTACCCGCTTGCTCAGCCCCTCTTATAGTGTTGTTAGTTGCAGGTGAAGATGAAGATCGTTCCAGGAGGGAACTTGTTGTTGGAATATCACAATATCGATAATTATTATTTAACACACCTATATACTGGGCATGGGTGAAAGGCTTGGCCTTTTGCTCGGTGTTTTGTTCCACTCATGCCACCTTAGGCGCCGATAAACCGGCATTATGTTCCTTGATTTTGCGTTCCTTACACGATGGATATATGGGCACCCCTTGACAGTTCGTCTTTGAATAAAACTCCTCCAGCAAGGCCCAACTTTGGTTTTAATTTGCTCATAATAACGACTTAATTAATTACTTAAATTGCATAGGGAGTTAGCGCTACCCGAGTATTCTTTCTACATAGCAGGGGGGCCAGTGCTGATGGTGTTGGTCCGAAACGGGGAGTATGTGGGGCCACCACGGGGAAACTCGAGGATGGGTTTTACTCGTATAATCGCCCATCCGGTCGTGGCCTGAGACGAGATACGCGCGACTAATATCAGGGTGTCGACACACCGGGAGGTCTTGCTGGACTTGTTTTACCATTGTCGAAATGTCTTGTGCACCGGGATGCCGAGCCTGATCGGATTTCCCTAAGATAAGGGGTGATGATATTATATTTATCACTTCAGCTAATCGTGAGAGCTTGTGATGGGCTAAGTTGGGACACCCCTGCAGGGTTATGATCTTTCGAAAGCCGTGCCCGCGGTTATGTGGCAGATTGGAATTTGTTAATGTCCGGTTGTAGAAAACTTGACAGAGGATCCGAAGTAAAACACACAACTGTGTGAGTAACTGTGACTGTCTCTTTTCACTTTGAGAAGAGAACACGGTGGGGTTATGTTTGACTCGTATGTAGTTCAGGATCTTTAGCGATCACTACTAGTTGCGACCGTTTGCGTAGATGCTCATCTTATTCTTGTACTCGTAAGTTAGCCACCATATATTTTGCTTAGCCGCTGCCGCAACCTCACCACTTTGCCTCTTCCTACCCATTAAGCTTTGATAGTCTTGTTACCCATGGTTATGGGATTGCTGAGTCCTCGTGGCTCATAGATACTACAACAACAGTTGCAGGTGCAGGTTTTCCGATGTCTTGACGTGAGAGCGTTGTTCTTTTGTTGGAGTTCTTCTTCTTCAGTCTTGGGTTAGGTTCCGGGTCGGCAGCCTGGGATAGCAGATGGATGTCTTTGTGCTTTTCTTGTTTGTATCCGTAGTCGGATACTTGTGATGTTATTGTTGTATTCATGAGACTTGTATGTATTGTTGTATCCCCCATGTATGTATGTAATGGTACGTTGTAATGATATCCATCTTGCTAAGCGCCCGAAATGCGGTCGTGCCCCAATCACGTAAGTGTCACGTGATCGGGATAGAATCGCATCTTGGGCCTGACAGTTCGGCTGCGCGGCAGCACAGCCGCGGTGCCGCCCATGGGAGACAGGAGCAAGAACAGAGGTTGAAGAAGGAGCACAGCTGTTGGATTAACATCCAATGGTCCAGTTGCTAGAATCATTTGTTGATTAAGTTGACAAAGCCCTGCGTACACGTCCTCTTAGTAGGCCCACAAGTCAGCCACCAAATCTGACGGGTCCCAGCTGTGAACGGGAAAAATAATGTTTTTTGCATAACAAGGAGGCACTTCCTTCCGTGTGAAGATACAGCCGATGGGTCCCAACTGTCAGGTGGAGGAACCATTTTTTTCCAGCTTAATAAGGAGGAACTTACCTTGCGTGCGACCATGGACCACTTGGGTCCCAGCCGTCAGGCTCTCCACGTACAGTCCTCTTCCGATGACTCTCTTTTGTTGACCACGCCGCACCAAGCGCAGCAAGGCGGTGGACGACGGTGAGGCCCCGGACGGGAACGACTCAGAGATGGGAAGACATGGTAGTGGAGTCACAGATTGAGTGGAGAAGAAGGGTTATAACTGGTTCTGGTGCGGCGTGGGGCTGCAGTCGGTGGAGAATAACAGGAGGTGTTGAGGTGTGGAGGGATAGCCTGGCCGGCGGTGGGGTAGCGCTTCGCAGCGATGCGTGCTAAGTAGAGCCGCTAGCCGCCGGAGGCCAGACCAGGCGGTCCCGGCGATGCTGGAGGAAGAAGATGAGAGATTGAAGGTGCATGCCAACCAAGTTGACAACGCCCTGCGTAGGCTTCGACCTATTGGACCACATGTCAGCCTGCAAAAATGTGGCATATATTTAACCCATGTTTTCTAGAATGTACAGTCCATTTGCTGGGCTGGGTGAACAAATAATTTCGCGTCAATGCTGCCCATTTACATTATCTAAGAAATCCCAGCCCATTTACACTTCCTTCAAATACACGAATTAGCTGGGCTCGTTATATATATAATGTTATGTTAGAAGGAGCAATTAATATCAAAAATAAACCGGAGAGGCACATTTTTATATACATAATTAACAAATTAGCGAGTTATTGCTTAGAATAAAAATGAGTGCATTATTATTACATTGGTCCTTAAAATCCTCGCAATCTTTTGTACGCAATCACCGGGATTTTCCTTGCCGGTGAGTCAAAAACAACCAGGATTTTCCTTGCCAACTTCTGTTAAACATTTACTTTTATAAGTTAATAACACGTGGGATGTTTTTATAATGTATATATAAGTCTCTATAAAATATACGATAATAGTAATAATATAAATATATATAATGTGGTTAAAAATACATTGGGCTATCGATCTTTAAGAAAAAGCCCATAGGCCGGTATGGACCTCAAAAAATAAGTTGAAACCACTGTCACCGTATGTCGTGGGCTACGCAAGAATGATACCAGATCCCCGAGCGAACTGGATTATAGAGGGGGCTGGCAGCACGATTGAAGAAGCACATCAAGAGCGATTTTTTTCTTCAGTGGATGGCTCTTGATGGCATTTTTTACTTGCCTATGCACCATACATCTTGTATTTTTAGCCTCCCATTCCATGGTGGACCAGCAGCCCATTTGCTGGGCGGGCCAACCTATAGAAACCAGCACTCGATTTTTCATCAAGCCCCAAAAACAACGCAATACTATGTTTGTTTTGAGGCCGGAAACATTAAGGCAGGGGTTGAGCGGGGGAGGGGGCAAGACAGAGCAAAAAGATTAAAAAGAGCTGATACGCCGTTGCTACCCTAACAAAGCAGATGCAATTCTTCTCGGGAAGAAGGTGTGCCATTGACACCCACACGTCACATACCCCACAGTAGGCATACTAACAAGTTCACACACAAGCACAATAGAAAAGGTAAACATTCATATCAAACTCAGGTTCACAGGACACGTTCATATTCATAGCCAACATTCACTATCAACAACTAAAAAGATTCATATATACACAAGTTCAGCATGTTTGTGGATCCAAAAGATTGATAGATCACCCAACAATATTCATAGGTATTTCACAAAAAGATTCAGATATACACATGTTCAGTATGTTTATGCATCCAAATGATTGAGATCACATCCAATATGATCCATGGACAAACTTTAATTACCTAGGGTACAGACTGGTAAATGGTGTTCAGTCGAAGGTACTTCTTGCTAAAATTAATGCTTGTACGAGTAACCTTTCGAGTATATAACAGGCAGCACAAACAGTCTGAACTTTCCTGGTAGGTTTATCCTCCAATAGTGGCCTCGTGCCGATGGAGGTTTGAGAAACTTGGGCACTACTTTCATCCAACTAGTTTACTGGCTCATCTTGGTCCTATAGCTCGCCAAAATTCTACATTGCAGACTGGTAAATGGTGTTTAGTCGGAGGTACTTCTTGCTAAAATTAATGTTTGTACGAGTAAACTTTCGAGTACATAAGAGGCAGCACAGACAATCTAAACTTTGCTTGTAGGTTTATACTCAAATAGTGGCCTCGTGCCGAGGGAGGTTTGAGCAACTTGGCCACTACTTTCATCCAACTAGTTTACTGGCTCATCTAGGTCATGTAGCTCGCCAAAATTCTACATTGCAGACGAGAAAGGAGGCGGTTGAGAAAATGAACCACCCAATTTTTTTGTGCAGTTCAACTGGAATGGAGCATCCCTGTCGTGCACATTGATTAAGTGCCAGATGAATATACGTGTCAACCAAGTTGTCTGGAATCTTTAGACTCCATGCCATACAGTTCGCTACCACATATGCCGATAACCAAAAGGCACAAGTTGGGACCAAAGACTGGACAATGTTTTTCTGGGCTATGCGCCAAGCAATATTTTTAGCGTTCACTCTCCTAATACTTGGAGTTTGACAACTGGTTGACGCCGGTTGATACTCGAATGAATATAGGAACTTCTTGTCAGCATCGGTGCTTGTCTAAGTGAACTTTGGAGTACAATTCAGCAGCATAAGTATCTGTCCATCTGATCTTTTTTTGTAGTTCTATTGAAATTACCCAATGCAATGATTTGCCTGCGAGTTCAGGCTCCAAGTTACTCCTTTATAAAACCGGTAAACAGTAGCACAATACCAAATTACCAATACATGACAAGCACAATAATCAGGATAAAGACCAGTACCAACCTGTGTGAGGTAGCATATCCATTATTTTTTCCTTTGACTGGAAGCCGAGATAAGCGAAACGACTGACAACAAAGGAAGAAAGCGGGCCCAGATTAGCGACTAACAGGAAAGGACGGAAGCTGCCAAGGCAATGAAGCACCCAAAGTTTTTGTGCAGTTCCACCAAAATCAAGCATCCCTGTTGGCACATATATTGAGAGAGTGAGATTACTGTAATAGTGGGACTAGTTGATGAAACATACACTAACAAATAGAAGCACCCTCATTATCTTAATGGGTAAAGTTAGCAACATAGTAGTCTTTCTTACAGAGAGGTATTGGTTTATTTAATCAATGCCAATTAGCTCAACACTCAAAGCATTGCCATGTATCATAGATTGCAAAATTTTAACATGCAAAGATAAAGGAGTTTCTCATGACAGTAGCATGATACAAATAGAGATGACAGCAAACTAATATGCATGAAGACCTTAGGCCCGTACCAACCTGAGGAAAAAAGCTTATTCATGTAGTCCCATAAGAGATGATAAAGCACTCACTGGAATCACTCAATAGTATATATTTTTGTACACTTCAAATGTATGGTTGAAATCACTCTTGTTTACCAGTGCTGAGATTATATCGAAAGATTATCAAGAACTTCCAGCAGAATTAAAGCACATGATGGGATACAATTCATTGTATTGTCTTGTGTAGTTCCACTAAAATGTATGATTGGCACAACATGATCCCTGTTTGCACAAGTAGGAACAAGGTGAAACCTTCATTAGCTTAGTGAGAAAAGGATAGAAAGACATTAGCATATTACTCTAACAGTAGCATCAAATTCATGATGGACAATACGCAAAACATTGCCTCACTGAACCAATGGCAATAAATTGACATGCAAAACAATAGCACTATTATGTCATGACACTAATAAAATTCCCTCCCTGCTCCACCACATAATTCACCTCCATAGACAAACATACACACGTACATGATTCAGCATAGGCTGCTACTAAAGATTTGTTTAACTCCGACAGGAAAATTAGGCAGCAATAAATTAGTGGTACTTAAGTACTCCTAATTAATTAAGTGAGACAGCAGAAGTGGAAGGGCTCCCTGGAGGATCGTCTCACATGTAAGGTAGTCGTTGCCGGAGCCCTCGAATGGCCTCGACTGAGGCCTCTGGCTTCAGCAAGATCGCCTTGGTACTGTTTATTCTTCGTCTTCTTCTTTCTCTTCATGCTATGTTTCTCATTCTCCTCACCAGTTGGTGAAAGCAAGTACATGATTGGCCTTCAATTTTAGAATTGGTTTTGTCAGTGAGGGAGTACAAGTGTACTAGTAAAAAATAGCATTATTTTCTCATGGCAGTCAAAAAATAGAGATGAACACATGCATTAAATATCATTCTTACCTAAAGGAATGTTATGGTGCCAATATGGATGATGAGGATTGGAACACAGATCTCCCTTTGTGCAGTTCCACCCAAATGAACCAACTGTTCCATTCTGACATTCAAGTTAAATAGCACAAAAGTCACTTCTTTTAAGAAGAGTTTTGTGCAGTGCACCAAAAGGTCACAATAGCAACCAGGTGAAATGGATATCCTTGTTTACACAAAAAGCTACAGAGGAAATAGTCAGATTCTCAAACAATTAAAGGAAAAAACATTTGGCTAAACTTGGCATGGCTTATAACAGTGGAATGGCTTCATTTTTACCAGGGGCATTAGATTAGGAACAACTAAATATTTGGTATAAGGGCATGGGACAGTGGGTGCACCAGCAGTCCAGCACCATGTGGCAAATTTTCGTGTTTTGACCCTTTTGTGATACAAATTCAGGATCTGACCCCAGTTCGAAATAATTTCGAGATCTGACCCTTTCGCTACCGCCACAGGTTCTAGCGGTAGGGTTACACAGGCTGCCATCAGGGTCCATGGCGGTAGCGTGCGATGGAGGGCGATGGCCGCCGTTTGCCCGAGCTGACGTGGATAAGTAGCCTACCGCCAGGGTACCTAGCAGTAGCCAACCTACCGCCAGAACCCCTGGCGGTAAGGTGTGGCTGGGGTTTTGCCTCATAAAGTTTCTTTTGGTTTCCAAGTTTAATTGTTGCTTCTTTTCAAAAACAATATCACAGCAATGATATAGACCCAAAAATATGAGCTCACATATTGTTTTAGTGATTGTTTCTTTTGTAAAGTTTTATCACATAGTTTCACAAAGAAATCAAAATATGAGCTCACAAAGAAAGCCAACAAACGGTACAACAAGTTATTAAGACAAGTTTATAGGGTGGGTCCTGTGGGTTTAGGTTTTTACAAATTTTATTGATTGTTTGTTTTGTCACAAGTTTCACATAGTTTCACAAATAGAAAATATGAGCTCACATATTATTTAAGGTTCCACATAGAAAATATCAAATAGTTTACACATAGATTCATAAGTAGGAAATAGAAAATAGCAAACTATTTCACATAGTTTGACAACCCCTACTAAAACATAGATACATTTGCAATAGACATGTTTATAGGGCGGGTAGACCTCCCCCCCCATATGTTACGCCTGGCCGTGGAGACAGATACGGCAGCGGATCCACCGGTTCAGGAAGAGGCGGAACGCTGGTCGACATCCGACCGTTCAAGCACTCCACCTTGCCTTGCTCGCTGGAGATTTCACCTCCGCCCTTCCCCAGCTGATGATATCGAACGCCAATGTAGTTGGGGGCGGCATCCTGGCTCTCTCCTCCGCATTGCTCTGGAAGTAGATCATCCGGCCCAAATTACGCAGCTCCCAGTTGGAGTGCTGCTTGGCAACTTCAATGGTCCCTTCCTGGCGTTCACGGGAGATAGTAGGATCTCCCTCCATCTCTACAGTCACTCTCTTGAACTCCTACACACTCTGCGACCAACACTTCACATCGTCGACGATGCGTTCTGCCCTCTCGTTCCACCGCACTGCCCTTGCCTCCTATAGGAACTCGTCTGAAAAATCTCCCACCGGCTGTAGAAGCTCGGGGAAGGACTCATACACGTACGGAAGTGGCAAGGCAGAAGGGTCGTGTTGGAGATGAATGGGCGATGGTTGCGCCACTGTTGCAGACCTAAACATATAGAACAAATAAATAAAATAAATATATCAAGATGGTAGGAACTCGTCTTTGTGGAGGCTCTAAAGCTGGTGTCTGATTGGGGCATGACTGATATTGAAGTTGAATCCGATTGCCAGGAGTTAATCAAAGCGGTTCGTGGATCTAAAGCGGATCTCGCGCGTGAAGGAGTTCTATTTATGGAAATTCAAGCTTTTGCACAATTGAACTTTAGACATTTTTCTTTCAATTTTGCCCCTCGGGTATGTAATAAATTAGCGCACGCTTTAGCGGCTTTCAGTGCCAGCCAGCTGATTGCTCGGCAGGTTTGGACTGATGACTTACCAGATGATGTAAACGTTCGGAGGGCCAGCATGGTAGCTGTGCCAGTGTGATTTATGGAATCGGGGTGTTCCATTTCAAAAAAAATGTGTTGACGTGTATAAGCACCCTACCGCCAGGGGTCCTGGCGATAGCCTATCTAGCCCTACCGCTAGAGCCGGTGGCGGTAAGAAAAAGGGTCCAATCCCGAAGTTTTTTCAAACCGGGGTCAGATCCTGAATTTCTATCCAAAATGGGTCAAAACACAAAAATTTGCCGCACCATGTACCTAAACAGGGGCATAAAGTGGTGATTCATAGTTTGTTGCCCCGAGAAACAAACATCCAAGAAACATATCTGGGTTGGTCCCATTTTTGTTCACTCTAGCCACCTACTCCTATGTGTGGATAGCAAATCTAGTCCTAGTCATACCACTGTGTTCAGCATTACCCCTATATTTCCCTTTTCGACCAAGAGACCGGTTGGATGACCAGTCTATACTACTTTCATCCCCTTTCCTTCATGTTTGTACTAAGTCCGATGTACTGCATACTAAATTCCCCCACCCCCACTTTATTTCTTGTTTGAACCAAGTACAAGATTCGACTCCATGAAGTAGCTTTACCTCGAACAATAGAAGAAAAAAATAGGTGACGTTGGACCATCCGATCGAGAGGGGCTGAGAGGTAGAAAATGATGCACATGAAGTGACGTAGCGAGTTGGGGAAGTAGAGCTAAGGCGGTTTCGAAGTAAGATATACCTGAAGGTCGTCCGGATGTGGATAGGTGGGCAGCGGGAGGCCGGATCCGCCCACACTAGGGCAACGACAAAGGGATCGGAGGACCTCCCGCGCCGGCGCTCGGCCAGAGATAACGGTGCGGCCAACAGTGGGGCTCCTCCCTCGCTATCAACGACGGCCTAAACGCTGCCCCTCCTCCCCTTCACCGGCAGAGGGGTTATGTAACCAGTGGTGAGGATAAAAAGACAGTGTTTTTTGAAGGGAGAAAGACAGTGTTACCACCCCTATCTTGTTTACATCTGGAGAGGATGAGAGTGTGTGAATAGAGCAACCGTAGCAAGCAAGCATGGAGGCTCCGGCCTAAATATACGTAGTGGGGTAGTTTTCCTTTTTCACTCCATCAAAACAATCATTTAAAATTTTGTACTACGTGCCAGGTCGCCGCTTTTTTTAGTTGTTGATTGTTTTTTGAGATAGCCACCTGCTTGTTCCAAGTGGTGTTACGGTGTGCCAGGTTGCACTTTGTATCGTTCAAGTCTGGTACAAGTCCCTCCATTAAATGAACAACCACCCCCTGGTAAAAATTGTGAACAAGCCCATGGCTAAAATTATCGGAAACGTGGGTTGCCCCAACATGGACTATTATTTATATTTTCTACTCCCTCCGTTCTTAAATATAAGTCTTTTTTATTAGCCACACCTAAGACAAGATTTTTTTTATTAGCAGTGAACCCCACATGTCATAGACACAAAAAGTGTGGCAAGATTCCCTTAGGTAAGCCAAAGTGTGTCTAACAATTTGAGCAACTCAAGTTAGGCAAGTGTGGCAAGTGTGGGAAAAATAATGTGGCAACATAAGACAAACATTGTCACAATCCAAACAACCCCGTAATTTTTTGTGACATGCATGAAAATTTGGTTAGTTAAATTTATAGTCAAAATTTGGCAAGGTGCATCAAATCAACACATGCAAGTATCAAAAGGGAAGTCATGGCATGCATGCATGCATTGTACTCCCTCCGTTTCCAAATATAAGTCTTTTTAGAGATTGCAACAAGTGACTACATACGAAGCAAAATATGTCTACGTACATCCTTATGTAGTAGTCCATTTGAAATGTTTAAAAAGACTTATATCGAGTGCAGTGCTTTGATGTGTCGCGTCAACTCGTACAAGACCGAGAAGTTTGATTACTACAACGCCCTCTCCCTCACGGATTGAGCTCCAGTGCCTTAACTGCACCTACCTTTGGCTGCATGACAGGTGGGCCAACCACCTGCTGGGCCCACCTGTCATAGACGCAAAGGCAGGAGCAGTAAGTCAATGAAGTTACGTCCCTCCCTCACGTGTGAGCGTGGTAGCTGGCAGGACTAGTAGGAGCTTTCGCTACACCCTTCTTGACTAGTAGGAGCTTTCGCCAGCACCGTCTGGAAACGTTGCGCAGTGCTGGGCTGCAGGCCGGCACCTTGGATGATTTGGCACAGCCGACTGCCGTTCGCGACCATCGCCTCCATAGGTGCTTCTGGCTTCTGGTCACTTGGTCTTGGATTGGAGTGAGCAGTGTTGCGCAGTGATTGAGAAAGAACATTTAGGGGCTATTTGTTTTGAGATTAAGGGGCTGTTTGGTTCTAGGCCTAACATTGCCACACTTTGCCACACAATTTTGCCAAGCTTGCCTAAGGTTAGTTCATCAAAATGAGAGCCACAATTTGGCAAGCCTAAGGGAATCTTGCCACACTTTTTATGTGTATGCCATGTGGGGCTTAAGTGTGGCTTGCCAAAAGTGTGGCCTGAACCAAACACTCTCCTAAGTTGGTCAAACTTGCCTAACCTTAGGTGTGGAAATCTTTGGCCAAGTAGGGGCTGTTTGGTTTATGACTAACTTCGCCAAAGATTGCCACATCTAAGGTTAGGCAAGTTTGACCAACTTAGATGAGTGTTTGGTTCAAGCCACACCTTAGGCAAGCCACACTTGAGCCCCACATGTCATACACACAAAAAGTGTGGCAAGATTCCCTTAGGCTTGCCAACTTGTGGCTCTCATTTTGAAGAACTAACCTTAGGCAAGCTTGGTAAAAATGTGTGGCAAAGTGTGGCAATGTTAGTCCTAGAACCAAACAGCCCCTTAGTCACAAACCAAACAGCCCCTAATTTTGCCAAAGGTTGCCACACCTAAGGTTAGGCAAGTTTGACCAACTTAGGTGTGTGTTTGGTAAGATTCCCTTAGGCAAGTTTGGCAACAATTGTATGGTAAAGTGTGGCAATCCTAGGCCTAGAACCAAACAACCCCTTATTGTCAATCTAACACTGCCATCCATACACCTCTTTGGTTTAGAGTTAGTTCAGGGTTAGAATCTAACTCTAACCTCTAACTGAGTTAGTAGAGTTCTCCTCGTCTCGGTTCATCGCCATCATACTTTCCCTATTTCTGTGTTTTCAATATCCTGCGAATCAAAGAGGCCCTTAGACAGGTTTAGGTCCGGTACCTTTTTATAAACGTGTTATGTCCAAAATGTAATGAACGTGCTCCGGTTTCTACGAAAATAATCCGGTTTCATGTAGTAATTCATTTATTTATTTATTCTTCTGCGGGGGGTTTGCATGTAATTCGTGAGGTCTGAAATGTAAAGTACTCCGGCATATGCTCTGAGTCGTGCATGCACTACGACCCAGATGCTCTATGTCCCACATGTCGGCGAAACAGATCACGTGGAAATAGCCTAGGAGTACATATAGGAGGATAAATGCGTGAAAAAAAATATGTACGGTGAAGCGTAGCTGCGGTTCAAAAAAAAGACCTAAAGTGATGACAGGAATAAGTCGCACGCACCCAACTAGTGGCAGTACTAGACATACGACTGCTTTTTCCCTAAAAAAAGAGGTACGAGTGCTTAGTACTCCTATTCTATCAACGCGAGTCCCATCTGACAACAACGTCTGTGCTACAACTAGCTCTTCTCCCTCGTTTCTCTCTCCTAATTCTAAACTCAGCCGACGCCCGGTGGGCGGGGTGGGGATTTGCCGATGGTCGGTTTCCTCAACTGCGCCCCCACCTCACAGTGAAAACATTACTCCTGGAATAAAAATGCCATATACTCCTATACTAATAAAACATTAAGGCCATGAGGCGATGCTGTTGTAGTTACAAGAGGCAAGAAGAAGAGATGCATGCATCGATGACGTCCACCTCCTCGACTTAGGGCGTCGGCACACCGAACGACGGCTAAGTAGCAGCGGCTTTCGTGGCCAGGTCGACGTGCTTCTGAAAAATGGCGTCCAAAGATTTCAGCCGCTAGAAGAAGGCCAATGTCTTTTTGTCCTCGCTGGCCTTGTAGTGGCCTATGTCGAAAATTTCCTCGTAGACGTGGATGTGCAGGTCAACGGTTTCTTGCATGGCGAGGAGCTGCGCGATGAGCACGGCCTCGAGGTGCACATTCTTCATCGCGACCTCCGGCAACTGCAAGGCCACCAGGGCTTGAAAGAGTTGTCACCATGGAGACCGATGAGGATGGCAGGCAATGAGGAGCCTGGGCGTGCGGGCTGGAGCTGTACGGCAAGGTCGTCCGCGCGCTTCTTGATTGCGGTGAACTTGCGGAATGAGTTGACCATCATGTCGTCCATGCGAGAGGCGAAGCCGGCATCGGCGAGGGCTATGACGCCGGCGGTCGCCAGCACCATCTAGAAACGTTGCGCGGTGCGGGGCCGCAAGCCGGCGCCTTGGATGATTTGGCACAGCCGACTGCCACTCGCATACATCGCCTCCATAGGTGCTTCTGGTTCTGGTCACTTGGTCTTGGATTGGAGTGAGCAGTGTTGCGCAGAGACTAAGGAGTAGATGGATTGGAGTGGTGGGGCGCCTTTATATGAGAATCCAAACTATGTTGCATTCACATCGTGCTGGCTCTATTCTCCTTCTCCAATTAATTCCCTCTGCATATAGAGTAATTTGAGGATGCATCATTGACTGTTCAACGTCTCGGGAACCGCTACCCTCTCCCTCCTTGGCAGTCAAGCACCTATGGAGGCGACTGCCGCTCGCGTCTATCGCGTGTCAGGAGACGTTCCCGTCGACAACGAGGTGCCTATGGTGACTTCGTAAATTTCAAGATGATACTAGTATACTCAATATTGTGCACCGCGACCAAGGCCGAGAGGGAAACGAGAAAACTACGTATTTATTTACGGTGTAGATTCACTCATTTTGCTCCATATGTACTCCGTCTCGTTGTAGTCTAGTCACTTGTTGAAATCTCTAGAAAGGCAAATACTCATGTCTGGTTTACAGGGCTATACTAGCAAGTAGTACTACAATAGTGGGCTCACATAGCAATTTTGTCTCATGCAAGATCCTGGCTATATGTGTGCTCCAAGGTTCGCAACTGCCACGTTCGGGCTGCACTACTACTTCTACAGTATCGAATCCACTGCTGCATGTCCGTCCACCGCGAGCGGGAGGGATAGCTTGTTGTAGTACTATAAGCAAAAGCCTGTCCTCGTCTGCGAGCCACCGCAAGCATGGGCGAAGGAGAAGGCGTGTAGTAGTAAAATCAATCTTCTCCTCGTTGTACGATTTGACGCGACACATCATAGCACTGCCCCCACATGGTTTGCTCTCAACTTGGCTGAAAGACCCGTAGTGTACAATCCTCCATTTGCTTCAACCTCTAACATTTAACCCACCACAAATTCAAATATATATTCCTATCTTGACCAGATGAGCGTGCAAACTAGAATCACCAGGATGACAGGTAGGGCCAGAAGATTATTTTAATCAAAAAATATAGCATGGAGCCGAGTAGCCGACCCCAACGATTTTAAGCTTACAGGCACGGTACACGCTATCCTAGACTACTCTACACATGAAACTGCCACACGAGTGTCCGGGCTCCGCTTGGCTCTTCGCCTCTTTAGGAGTACTACTGCAGTGGAGAAGTACTACAGTATGCTTCTGGCCATCTGACACCGATTGAACTGCTGCATGTCCACCGCGTACGGGAGGGAGAGCGTGTAGCGAACGAAAGCTTCTCCTAGTCCTACCAACGACCACGCTCATGGGCGAGGGAGGGACGCAGCTTCATTAACTTACTTCTCCTGCCTTTGCGTCCATGATAGGTGGGCCCAATAGGTCGGTGGCCCACCTGTCATGCAGCCAAAGGCTGGTGCGGTTAAGGCAAGAGGGCATTGTAGTAATCAAACTTCTTGGTCTTGTACGAGTTAGCACGACACATCAAAGCACCGCACTCGATATATTTCAATAATTTGCGTTTACCAATGCATTAATTACAATGCATGCATGCATGCCGTGACTCTCCTTTTGATACTTGCATGTGTTGATTTAATGCACCTTGAAGTAGTATGAATATGTGACGGTAAAGCTTTGTAATGCCCCGACCCTAATAAAGCGAGAGATGGTTGTGCAAGAGGAGGGCGAGATCATGCAGACGGAACAGGACCCGACGATGGAGCTCTCTATGGTCTCGATGGACCTCACCTTGCTCCACTGCCCCTTGTGCCTCAGCCCCTTGAAGCCTCCAGTGTATGAGGTTCGAATACACCTCATCCGTTCGGCTGATCGAGCAAGGTGCAGGTTTATTCATTGATGTGTTGTTCGATTGATTTGTGCAGACTGCCGCGTCGAGCGCCCCGGGAACCAGCTGCAGTGCCCAAAGTGCGAGCGCAGCGGTGGCTTCGACGTGCGGAATACGGTGGTGGACGCCGTCCTCTCCTCGATGAAGGTGGAGTGCCCACATGAAGGCTGTGGGCTCTACGTCACTTACCACAAGCTCGCCGATCACCAGAGCGTGTGTACGCTCGCTCCCTGCAAATGCCCCGTGCCCGTCTGCGGCTACAAATGCCCACCGTCGGTGCTCTCCCACCACAACAGCACCATGCATCCCATGCCCGTGCACAGGATCCAGTATGGCAAGGCGCTCCAGCTGCAAGTGCCACTGTCAGAGCCACGGCTCTTGCTGTTCGCAGAGGAGGACGATCGCGCATTTTTCTTGGTCGGCGGCGTGCTCAACATCGGCGTGTCTATCTCCGTGTCGATCGTCTGCATCAGAGCGGGGGCGTCCCCACTGCCGCACTACGTGGCCAAGCTGTGGGTGAACGGCCCGCCGGGGGAGTCCAAAGGTAGGACCGATGCCGTCAAGGTGGAAATGGAGGTGACAAGCAACAGGGATCCCGGCGACTTTACCTTCTTCACAGTTCCGCCCAAGCTGGTGGCCGGGGGTAAGCTGGTGTCCCTCCACATTCAGATTGACAAGTTCAGGTCCTAAATGATTCTCCATTGCCTTCTGTTTATCTTAGTAATATGCTAATATAGGGTTAGCTCGGTCTACTTTATCTTGAGAGATGGTCGGTTTTGGTGGCGGTGCAGCAATTACCTCGACATCAGATAAGCAGTGAAAGTAATTTCGAACAGTCAAATGGATATTTTGTGTCTGTTGGATATAAAGATCCTTTGGGTAAGAAGTAACAGCTTATATGTTTTTTTCGAAATGGAACAGCGATACTAGTATATTTTTTGTTGACTTGCACTAATATTTTTAAACTGATGTCGGGCTATAGCTAGAAGGGCAATTGGGACGCGGCATCGGTACATACTGCGATGACCCCCGATTGTGATGCACCGACTGTGGATTTTCTCCCTCGCCGATGTCGACCGCGTCTACGCAGAACATTGTTCCCTTCCCCCAGCTGCGGGATCAGGCCGGATATGTGACCAGCGATGTGGCTACCATCATTCTATGCTTGTGAAGAGAGAAACCCAAGCAAGCAGACATGTAGCTTAGGCTCCTGCTAGTGTATATATAGTGGTTTTCTTTTTCTCTCCATATCAACCATTTGATATTGCGTACGTGTCACTAAAGAGTGAAATGATGGTTGCTTCTTCCGACAAACTTACTGTGTGATTTGACTGCTCTTTTAGTGGCCCCTACACGTACTCCCCCTACGTGTATGCAACAGTCACACATACACATGGACGCAAAAACGCACGCGACGCCCTAATGCATGCATGTCCGAGCACACGACGGAACACACACGGTCACGCTCAAGTGCTTAACCTACACGTGCATGCACACACATACTCAGCCAGGGTGAGCTAGTGACCGTATAAACACCGGAAAATGTATATATTGAGCGCAATGAGCGTATTATGAAGTCCACTGACCGTATTTTTACAAATATACAGTGACAAACAATGTATTTATCTTGTTTGAAATTAAGCCATATTAACCGGAGAGGAGGCAGTATGGACTAGAATTACTTTGCTGTGTCCCGTCAACTTGCCGAACGAGGAGAAGCTTGCAGGATGGGAGAAGCTTGCACGCGGTGGCTCGCAGGACAAGGAGAAACTTTTGACTAATGCAAGATGTCCTTCGCTCAGGCGGTGGACGTGCAACAGTTAATTCGGTGTCAGATTGCCAGAAGCAAACACTATACTAGTAGTACTATTATTGTTGCACTTCCCGAAGAGGTGAAGAGCCAAGCGCAAAGTTTACTAGTACTAGTAGTACTACTATAGTAGTCTATAGAGGTACACTAGGAACCGGATGGAGGAGCGTCTACACTCTTATTATATTTTTAAAATGTGATAAAACAATCTTCAACACATTTGGTTCTCTTCGAGGGTTCTCGCATGTGATAATGGAAGTTGATTGCATGGAACACTCGCCACAATTCTCGCTTAATTCTGGCTCATATCCTGTTACAAATAGGATCGCTCGGTAATATTTCCTCTCTTTTTGTTATTCAGCATGTAAACAGGTCAGCAAACCTTGCGGCGCATCTTTGTGCGAACCGTGCTTGCTGCACTTTGAAGGTAGCTGAGAGCTGGCTTGATGAAACACCTCACTTCCTACTTTTTTGCGGGGTACCTCGCTTCCTAGTGACCAGTGTCTTGGATGATCATCCTAAGAATGCTTATATATGAATAAAGCTCTCTCATTTACCCGCAAAAGAGACTATGCCATATTAACCGGAAAGGAGGGAGTATGGACTAGCACTACTTGTTGGTGTGTCCCGTCAACTCGCAGAACGAGGAGAAGCTTGCAGGACAAGGTGAAGCTCGCTTACGCCTTTTGACTAATGCAACGTACCCTCGCTCAGGCGGTGGACATGCATCGGTTTATTCAGTGTCAGATTGCCAGAGGCATACACTGTAGTACTGAACATGCGGATTACCATCATTGTTTGACTTCACAAAGAGGCGAAGAGCCAAGCACGAGGTTTAGTAGTACGAGTAGTACTACTACTAGAACCGCATGGTGGAGCCTCTGTACTCTTATTTTTCTTAATCTTTGATAAAGTACACATTTATTCCGGAGAAGGGCAGAAAACGGCAGCCCAACATGTAATGATGATATCGATCAACCATGCTCGAATATATGTTGGCCTTTGTGCGAGCTCGTCTATGTGTTCTTGCTCCTTGCCTTTCTCAAGGAACGACGGGTCGGCCATTTTGTCGTCAATTGAGATCGGTTTGCTCACACTCCGGTCCCACATGTCAGTGATATGCCAAGAGGAGGTGCGTTGACCGACTGGTCATACGCGTACTTGGTTTTGCACCTTTTCATACTACTCGTCCCTCCGTCACAGTTTACAGGGCGCGCTTCATTATGATGCATTTCTCTCAATGCATTTCCACCACCAGAAAGACTTTAGACGCGTTTGGTTTAATGCTCAATTAATTAGGGCGTGGTAACCGCAATTTTCTCTCGATGTAGTACTACGGAGTGGAGTAAGTGCATGCATGTGTGTACCTAGGGTGGAAGCACTTCATGTATGTGTGTACGCATTATTTCCTCTAGTAATAGAAGTCGTGCTATAACTACCAATACTATTTTGCAGTCCGATCCTAGTCGCCTTGGTCCCAGAGATTTTCTCTTTTTCTGAAGCGCTCTCTATAAAGAGTGACAGATGGAGTAGTATGAGCGGATTCGAAGAAGAGCGTATTGATGGTTGCTTCTTTCGAACAACTTACAGTGGGAAAGGTGGGGCTTATGATTTGACTGCTCATTACTCACTATTAATGCGGTGCAACGACCGGTCTGAGTCTCCCATGCGGCTGTGAACTACCCCCTCGATTCTTAAATATAATCTGGAGTATTTGTCTTTCTAGAGATTTCAATGAGTGACTACTCAAATATTTGTCTTTTTAGAGATTCAAATGGACTACTACATACGGATGTATATAGACATATTTTAGAGTGTAGATTCACTCATTTTGCTCCGTATGTAGTCACTTGTTGAAATCTCTAGAAAGACAAATATTTAGGAACGGAGGGAGTACACATACGAAGCACAATGAGTGAATCTACACTCTAAAATATGCCCATTTGAAATTTGTAAAAAGACAAATATTTAGGAACGAAGGAGTATAATTTTGTGCATGGCACATGGACCCGGATGCCGAAGAGGCTTCTGGCAATGCTATCAAGCTTCCAGCATTTGTTTACATAATTAACGTATTATACAAATAATTTTCTAGCGACATGAAATTGTACAATGGTGTGAGCTTTCAGCTTTTTTTTTCTTGTGTCTTGCTATCGATGCTCTTTCCGAAACAATAAAAAACTAACTTTTTTGCTAATCAATGCTAATATCTACATCACAACCGAAGACAAAGTTGTGAGAAGGTGTTAAATTAAAATTGATCCATGCTTTCATTGGCAGCAACGTCCCCCCAACTATGTCTAAATCAACAAGGCATGTTGGGAAAAAAGTAGCTGTCTGGAGCATGCAACATTCCGATCATTTTTTGCAGTTCCACTAAAATAGAGCAGAGCGTACGTGTTACAAAGATATTAAGTGTGTTTACGATAATAGAGGACTGCTGATGAAACAATAAACACACAAATAGAAGCCGGTCACCTTTGCAGTCTCTCTTAAGACTAACTAGTTGGAGAAGATTAGGCTCGAAGTTGGATGAGGAGGATAGAGCAAAACCAATCTCCCTTTCTGCAGTCGCACTGAAATGTAGAGACATTGCCCATGTGACATTTTGGTAGAATTGCACAAAACACTCTTAAGAAAAAAGTGATTTGTGCAGTTCACCAAAAGGTTGCAATAGCAACGAGGTGAAATGGATAGCCCTGTTTGCAAAAAAGAGGTAGAAAGGAAAAAATTACTGGTGAATAACAGTTGATGACACATGCAACGACAAAAAAGAAGCATATTCCTTGTCCTAAGGGAAGATAAAAACACGCTTGTGTTTGTCTAAAACGGTGTGAGGACGAGATTGCAATATGGAAAGTACGCCGGACGAGCTACGTTTTGGGCAAAGAACTATGGAAGATCCACATGCAGCGACGTGGGAAGACGGGCAGTGGAGCAAGGCCAGAGGGGATACCTGGAGGTTGTCGGGATGTAACTAGGTGAGCAGCGGCGGGCGAAATCTGCCCATACTACAACAGCGAGCAGGTGGCGTGGGCCCTACCACACCAGAGCTTGGTCAGAGAGAACGGGGTGTACCGCAGATCGGGATGTGCTGCCCCGGCGCAGTCGAACGGAGAAACGATGCACGTCCTCCCTTTCCGCCGGTGGACGGGATGCGGCCAGATTAGTGACCAACGGTGAGAGAGAGAGAGAGGCCACCGCAGCCTTGTGTGAGATACTTTGAAGAGAGACAAACCAGACAGGGAGGCTCCATTGTATATAATGGAGCGGACTACCTTTTTCTCCATAAAAATCGTTTTATATTTTATGTATGTGCCATTGAGCCATATAGCTTTATTTAAGAATAACGCGCCAACGCATCAAGTCGAACTTTGTTTCGTGCATGTGTGGTACACGACCTCCGTAGGTAAACAACCGCTACACACGTTCAAATTAGCACGTGTGCTGCCATTTCGTACAGAAATGAGCTCCATCGTGTACCCGGGCGGGTGTGGCTGGGCACAAAGCGTGAGTACGTGCATGGTGCACCTATTCTCTTCTTGTATATGTACACCACCTACGTGGGGTTGTGTGATACGTCCATTTTGCATCATGCTTATAAGTTGATATTTATTGCATTATGGGCTGTTCATACATGTTTTGTCACAATACTTATGCCGTTTCCCTCTTATTTTGCAAGGTTTACACGAAGAAGGGGGAATGCCGGCAGCTGGAATTCTGGGCTGGAAAAGGAGCAAACTCTGGAAACCTATTCTGCACAACTCCAAAAGCCCCGAAACTCCACAAAACATTTTTTCGGAAAATATAAAAAATATATGACGGAAGAAACCCACGAGAGGGGCCACTGGCTGGCCTCGAGGGTGGGGGGCCCGCCCCCCTTCCCAGGGCGCGCCCCCAGCCACGAGGGCCAACCAGTGGGCCCCAGGTGCCCATCTTCTCCTATATGAAGCGTTTTGACCTGGAAAAAATCAGAAGGAGGCTTTTGGGACCAGATGTCGCCGTCTCGAGGCGGAACCGAGGCGGAAAACAATCTAGGGCTCCGGCAGAGCTGTTCTGCCGGGGATACTTCCCTCCGGGAGGGGAAAATCGTCACAGCTATCACCACCAACAACTCTCCCATCTTGGGGAGAGCTATCTTCATCAACATCTTCACCAGCACCATCTCCTCTCAAACCCTAATTCATTTCTCGTATCCAATCTTTGTACCCCAAACGTCATATTGGTACCTGTGGGTTGCTAGTAGTGTTGATTACTCCTTGTAGTTGATGTTAGTTGGTTTATTTGGTGGAAGATCATATGTTCAGATCCATTATGCATATTAATACCCCTCTGATCATGAACAATATTATGGCTTGCGAGTAGTTACTTTTGTTCCTGAGGACATGGGAGAAGTCTTGCTATTAGTAGTCATGTGAGTTTGGTCTTCGTTCGATATTTTGATGAGATGTATGTTGTCTCTCCTCTAGTGGTGTCATGTGAACGTCAACTACATGACACTTCACCATTATTTGGGCCTAGAGGAAGGCATTGGGAAGTAATAAGTAGATGATGGGTTGCTAGAGTGACAGAAGCTTAAACCCTAGTTTATGCGTTGCTTCGTAAGGGGCTGATTTGGATCCATATGTTTCAGGCTATGGTTAGGTTTACCTTAATACGTCTTTTGTAGTTGTGGATGCTTGCATTAGAGGTTAATCATAAGTGGGAGGCTTGTCCCAGTAAGGGCAGCACCCAAGCACCGGTCCACCCACATACCAAATTATCAAAGTACCGAACGCGAATCAGATGATCGTGATGAAAACTAGCTTGACGATAATTCTCCTCGGGAGCGCTTTACCTTGCATAAGAGTTTGTCCAGGCTTGTCCTTTGCTACAAAAAGGATTGGGCCACCTTATTGCACCTTCTTTACTTTTACCGTCTGTCACTTGCTACCAATTATCTTATCACAAAACTATCTCTTACCTATAATTTGAGTGCTTGCAGAAAATACCTTACTAAAAATTGCCTATCATTTCCTTCTGCTCCTCGTTGGGTTCGACACTCTTACTTATCGAAAGGACTACGATAGATCCCCTACACTTGTGGGTCATCATTGTGTGAGAGAGATACAAACGTAGAGAGATATAGTGTGTGGGTTCATGAGAGTTTTTTTTTGGGGG
>LR738709.1:213975719-213986885 GCA_902687465.1 Secale cereale
GGGGGGGGGCTCGCCGGAGTTAAGGAAGAACCACCCCCAGCGGGGACGGGAGCTCGCCGAAGAGGTACCCCACTATCTATCTTAGGGTTCAGGGTAGGGGCGGGGCCTATAGGGCTGGCCGGGGCGGCCGCGGACCGGCGGTGGGGAGTTGTTTCGGGGCAGCGAGGCGGCGCTGGGGCCGGCGGTTCGGCCGATGGTGGCTGGCGGCTCAGGGGGGTGCAGGTTGAAAATGAACTGCAGGCCCTTCCTAAACTACATGTCAAGTGCCTCTCTGCTACCATTGCGTTCAGTTTCGACAGTAACATTCAAATTCCACAGTAAATTTCAGTTTGACAGTTAAGTTCAGAGTCAACAGTTCTTACCTCATCTGTTGTAGTAAGGTGGTTTTTGGTGATGTAAATTTTACATCTATTTTACATCATCTATTGGAGATGCTATTAGAATCCCACTTGAGATTGACGATGTTTGTCTTGTGCGGCTTCAGCCCTGACGTATTACGGCTCATCGGGGCTGCTCCAATGACAGAACGAACCATCACAACAGAGCAGTGCCCTGGACATCGTCTACAGATTCATCAGATCTTCCTCCACACCTCCGGCAGCCACCTCTGCCTCAACTGCTTTAACGACCAACCCAATGATGCTGAGGTCGACACGGCTACGGCAAAGAGGTTGTACACTTGTTGCATCACTTATTACTATACATTCATGACGATCCATTAGGGCTATTTTGGTTTGACGGAAAAACATAGCAATAGGGAAATTTCTAATGGCACTCTACTATTCAATTATTCATGCATTTTGTTGAAAGCAATGAAGCAAAACATCCACCTAGACCTACTTTTCAAAATCCTATGCATGAAAACAAGACCAAGTGCATTAGTGGCAGAATAACATTCTAATTGTACACGCTTTCATATGGTTTGACTTTATTTTAACCATGTTTCTTTGCATTCATTTGCTTTTCCAATTCCTGTAAACGAAACACCCAAGTTGACAGAAATCATGTTTTTACAATTGCTCTGTTTACCATGTGCATTCCTATCCTATTCTGGTGTTTTTCCTATCCCTGCGTTTTTAGAATCATGCAAGCGAAATGAGCCCTTACATAATTACTTCTGTTACAAGTAGGTGTCGAAGGGAACTTTGTGTGGTTTGTCCTGCTCCTTCCGTGACATTGTCCACCTCAACTGAGGTGCTCCATCGACAGAAACATCCACCAAACCAGACATCACGACTCCTGACCGTCTTTCGCCGCCTCAGATCTCCTTCCCTGCCGCTGGCACCCATCGCAACGGCATAACCATCATCGACTCAACAGATGAACCTGGGGAGTACACAGGTCCACAAGAGAGGTCGCACTCTTTTGATTCTGCTTATGTTATGCATTGCTTAAAATTACCTACTACTTTATCGTCCTGTTCACCTCTTGGACTCCAAGTCAGGTCCAAATTAATGTTCAAACTTGAGTTCTAAATTAGTTGTGGGGCACATATCGAGGAAGCAATGAATAGTATCTCTGTCTAATATCTGGTTCACCTAGGGTATGCCTATGTTGTTCATCTTGGGTGGGAAACAAATAGTAAAGCAATCATCATCTGTCTTTTTATTAAATTAAAGCAATCATCATCCTACTATTATTGTTTTTGGATCCATCCACTGGTTGCTACCATCACTCTAAATTTCTGCATGCTCTCCTTACATAATCCCACCATATTTTTTTCGTATGCATGTCAGATATTGTACACAGTCATGCTGAACAGGTAGAGAAAAAGAAAAGAGTTTTGCGTGGCAATACAATGTCATGCAGACATCGCTCCATGGTGGGTTCAATGGCAAACCCTCCCCGCCCCTCTCTAGATTGTAATCCAGAGGAAGATATATGTTCTGAGGCGGATACAGTCGCCACTGACCATTGCTATTTACCCCCAAGGTGTTTGCTCTACCTTGGCATGATGATGTTAGTCATATCATGCATATGTTGCCTTGCAGTGCCTAATTTTGACATCATATATGTCATCTGCTTAGTTTAGACATGTTCTGTCGCCACCTGTTTAGTTTCTATATCATATATGGGAATTATGCAGTGTCATCTCTTTTAGCCAGCCATAATATATGTGAAATGTGCAATGCCATCCTGTTTAACCAGGCATCATATATTTGCATGATATCTTGCCCATCCTTTTCTTCATTACATTTCCATTTGTCGACAATGTTTGTACATTAAACTACTCTTCCTCTGAATCAGCTATTTGGGTGGGAGATTGAAAAATCTGGAGTGAAAACAAGGCCTTCAGAGTAGAAAGTGCTACCTGTCGAAGCAGATCTCTTGTTGGGTCCTGATAGCTCCTCAGAGATGGATTCAGAGATAGATGACCAGTCCTATTCCCCCACGGAGGTGTATGCTCTAACTTGGCATGGCATTTTATTTATTCATCATATCTTTGAATTATGGTATGCTATGCTATCCAGTTTAGATAGACATCATATATGTGAAATTATGTCATGCTATCGGTTTTAGTTAAAGAATATACATGTCAACTATTTCATGTCCTCTTTTTTCCAGACTATCTATTGCATTTGTCTCTCATACAATGTCTGTACATTCAACTATGTTTCCTGTTTATCAGCTATTTGAATTGGAGCGGGTGATGCAAGCATCTAGCGGACTAAAAACACAGTCTTCAAATAAAACAGTGCTTCCTCTTGGTGGACATAGCACCCCGGTTGTACATGCACGAGAACCAGCCCTACCACACATAACCCAAACTCTCGCAGATTGTACCCCTACTGCGATGGACAAAGAACCAGCTTCACTCAATCTAACCCCAACCCCAGTAGATAGTAACCCAGTTCCTGTTGACACAACACCATCTGCACCACAGAGCTCCCAAACAAGAGCAGTTAGTAAGGCAGCTCCAGTGCCCAAAGGGTCAGTACTACCACGGCGAACCCCAACTCCACCAGTTAGTACGCATATTCCTGTGGTGGAAGCACAACCAGCTAGTCGTGCTTTAGCATCTATCGCATTTGATGTTGTTAAATCGTATGTGCGTATCTTCCCATCTTGGAAATATTATACTAAAGATGAAGGAAAATGCCAGTTGCAGGTGTTTGTCCAGGAGTTATGTGTAAGTAATGTTATTCATGGCAATTACTTTGCTTTGTCCCATACATCCTACCTCCATGATGTTTATAATACAACAAAATTTCCCAATTTTCTCTATAGAGAAGGACCGATTTGGAAACTCAGGATGAGGTAACATGTGCTAATACCTCTGCTATCTTCAAGAATGCTTGGTGGCAGTATCGGAATTACCTGAAGAAAACGTACTTCACCGACAAAGAAACTCATCAAATTCCCTTACGTTCTCCTGAGACACATTTACTGGACGATGACTGGGAACGCCTTGTTCTGTACTGGTCCCGAACCAAGAATGTGGTAAGGTCTATGAGCTCATTTTCTATTTTTAAGTACTATATTCTTGCATCTTACTGTACTCTGTTCATGTAGAACAAGTGCCTAAACCTAAAGAACAACTGTTCTAATTTAAGATTCCATTGCTATCATAGTTCCAAAAAGCGCTAGGCGTTAATTGTGCGTTTTGCCACCACCTTGCGCTTTACTGACCAAAGCGCATGCTTATGCGTAGTTATGCACAGATTAAGCGTAGATATGCGCAATGCGTTTCGCCAACGCCTAGAGCCTAGGCGCGCTTAAGCGCCTTTTAAACTATGATTGCTATCGTACATAATGCTTTGCTCTTGTATCACTGTATTTACTCATACAATCTTATTTTTAAATTGAAGGATCCAATCGAAACTCCAATGGCACATCAGGTATGTTCACGCATGTTTCTTTAACAGGCTTGCTCTTATCAATAGCTCTGTTGATTTCAATTTTAATTGTGTATACATTTGACTTCTCATATCATGCACATTACTAGCATCACAACAAAGCAAATCGTGTTGTTGTACATGTAGACCCGTGGTACCCATCTAAAATCTTGTTGTGCCATGTAGTTTCCCACACTTTGTATTCTTTCACTGCTGCTTTGTCTTGAACTGATATGATTTGAACCATGTCTCTATTTTGATTTGGCAAGACAATGCAGTGACCATAGGACATAGATATATGTTTGTTTGATGCTTTTATAATGTACTAGTACTTGGCAATACAAGACTTGGTAGTTTAATCATGTCCACCTTACTAATGAAGTGGTTCACCGAAATAAGTTTCATATACTAGTACATGCTAAACTATTATGTGTCTGCTTATTTCTTCTTTTAGAATGCTGACAGAATATTGGGGAAGAGTGCCTTATTAAGCAATGGTAAAGGAAGTAATGCAGATAAGGTTCAGGATAGTGACACATCCTTGTTGGTCTCCAACAAAGCTGATAAAACAGCTAAGGAAGACTATCTCAAAGACAGTGAGACAACCCCAAAGTCCTGTCTTGGTTTAGTGTTGGAGTTACTGGCCACTACCGCCTGCACAAGCTATTCCAAATCACTGTCTGAATCAGTTTGGTTTCTTGAGTCTCAACTACAAGCTGAAAGACATTGATCAGATGTGCTGCGAAAAGAAGCGGAAGGACTGTGTAAGTCCCTGGAGCATTCAGATGCATACTTTTTGGTGCAACAGCAAGCGTTGGAGGATTTTAGCGCCAAACATGACAAAGCTAATAAGCTTGCTAAGCTTATTGTCGGCATGGTGGATACCACGTTTCTTGAGCTCTTTTGAAGTTGTTTCAGTTATGCTCATGTTTTGCTGCCGCGTTTATTTGCACTGGTGGCCAATTTTGATGGCCAGTGTATGTAATTTGCTGCTTTGTTCCCTATATTTGCACTTGTGGCGAACTTTGATGCCCAGTGGATGTAATATGTGTAATAGCCATGATAGCCTAGCGTAAGTTGCTTGCTTATTTATTTCCGTTGTCTTATTTATTTGTTTTCTTGTAGTCAGTGCAGTTCTTTTTCCGCGGTTTGCTAGTGGCCGGAATAACCTATTTTTTAAAACTAGGCTACATTAACAATGGGCCACATATTTACTGTAGTTCACATGGGCCTCCTACGGGCCATACAAACAATGGGACTTCTAAGGGCCGTAGAAACAATGGGACTTCTACGGGGCATAAACACAATGGGCCTTCTACGGGTCCTATCATGAATGGGCCTTCTACGGGCCGTATGATCGGTTGGCCAAACATGGGCGAATAACAGACCACATTATGGACATAAATGGGCTAGAGTTGAAATCGTCCATTCATTGGCCGACCATAACGGGCCGTCGTTAATAGTCCGTATTTGATGACGCTATGAAAACGGCCCAACGTATTAACGGGCCACAAACGGGCCGACTTTAACCACGGGCTGTATTTGGCCCACAAGTAGAAAATGATAGTAACGGGCCGAAAGAAACGAATGCTGGAAATGAGCACAAGAATAAATGGGCCGTATTTGATGACGCTATGAAAACGGGCCAATGTATTAACGGCCCACAAACGGGTCGACTATAACCACGGGCTGTATTTGGCCGACAAGCAGAAAATGAAAGTAACGGGCCGAAAGTAAACGGATGTTGGAAATGAGCCCAAGAATAAATGGGCCCCGAGAAGGCCGAAAGATAACATGGGTTGAAAACGGTCCAACGGAATAATGGGCCATTAATGGGTATAAAGTGATACACTGTTCATTACGGGCCAGTTTTACCACGGGCCATTAATGGGCCGAGAGTAATAAGGGCCTCATATGGGCCGAAAGACGTCATGGGCAGTACATGGGCTGGAAGTTAAAACGGGTTGGAATTATATTGGACGACCCAGATGACGCTACTGGGCCTAATTCGGATAGGCCATAAACGGGCCCTGGGTTAGCGGGCTGTAAATGGGCTATATGCGAGCAGGCCATTAACAGGCTTGCCGTGGGCCGGCCCGCCACCTTTTGACCAAGTCAAACGGGCCGGCCTTTTCATAGGAATGGGACTCTGTTGGGCCGTGCCACGTGTCGACATATCATAGGCGCTTTGGGTCCAATGAGTGGATGACACATGTCCCAACGGTGAGCCGACACGTGTTTCCTCCAGCCAATGATGATTTTACACGTGGAAAATCCCCATTGGTCGGGGCTGTTAACAGGTTATCGGATCCAAAACCGGACCCGATAGCTTAACAGCGTTCCGTTACGGTGGATGCCACGTGTCAGTCACCCTTGACGAAAGCACTTCTGTGACGCGTGATTTATCGTCATGGATGTGGACACTTCAGTGATGATAATTTTGGTAATGTCATGGAACACTTCTATGACATCACAGGTATGACTATCTTGATTCTGTCATAAATTTTTCATGGATGTACATGCATGACAGAAAACGTGACCTACTGTGACAAACACGTATCATCACGGAAGTGTATTTTTTTGTAGTGATCTATGTCACCTTCAGATGATGACCATAGAACTTAGTCTCAATGATCATCTCCAAGCTCTCCTGATCCTGAGTCAGGGTGGCCAAGGCCCACTCAATCCTCATGGTAGCTTGAATCAGATATGCCATTTGATCTTGCTTGGATTTGAGAGTCATTTGAGATGCTTCTTCTGCAGTTGGCATCTTGGCAGCTTTATCTGCTTTGGCCTTCTCTCTCCTTTCATGAGCTTGAACTGAAGATGGTTCATTCTCATCCATGATAGCTATGTTGTCCTCAAAGTCAGGTACCAGGGGTAGATATTCCCTGTCCAACAAGTAAGTGCATGTGCCCATTTTGGAGTTGATAAGCATCTGGATGTGTGGAGCATACCCACATGATCTCTTCTGATCTGCAGCAGTCTTTTTGATTGTCTCTACAATCAGGCTCATAACCTTGAATTTCTGTGGCACATCAAATATACGCAGGATTTTGATGGAATGTCCTCTGATCATCTTTGCATCTCCAGACTTAGGTAACAGTGTATGCCTCAATATTGTGTTGATAGTAGCTAGACCAGCCTGCAAATGATGTACAAACCCAAACTTGTTAGTTTTTAGATCATCATCAGGAATCACCTTGTACATATTTTCCATGGAGTTGTGGTCTTGCTTCTTCTTGGCATAGACATCTAGATCATCCTCATGCTCTTTAGGGTCATTGATTAGCTTGGCCCACTCAGCAACAGTCGACTGGTACCTTGTACCTTCAGACATCCATACAATCCTTCCATCTAGATAGAAGTGGTCTTTGGAATAGAATTGCATGATGAGTTCATCATTCCACTTAGTTAAATTTTGAGCCACAAACTTGTCTACTCCACATGATTTGAAGCTCTCGTGCACATTGGGGTAGTAATCTGCATTATCATCAATGAACTTCCAGTCTATTCTTCTCATGTCACATACAATGGGCTTCTTGTCAAGCATGACTGTTTCATAGAAGTCTTGTTGTTCCTTTGTGTGAAACCTGCAGTCCACAGCAGTCCTTCTCCTTATGGCATATGGATCAGACTTTCTCCACAACCTGAGACATGCATCCTTTCTCAGTTTCATGTCCTCGGCAACCAAATGAGCATCATTGTGATCAGGGATCTTGGGCTTCAGTCTTTCGAGCATTTGAGTATCAGCTTCCTCAGCAACTTTAGGCACTGGGGCCTTGTTCTTTTCTGAAGCTGGTATATTCCTTGTACTCCTCTTGGGTGCAGTCTTGGTGGCTTGAGCAGTTTTGGGAGTAGTCATGGGCTTAGAAGGGGCAGCCCCAGACTTGATAGCATCTCCCATAAGCTTCTAAGCTTTGTGTGCTGGTGCAGCAAGCTCTTCCTCTTCTGCTTCAGCTACATCATCATCCCTCATGGAAGGCTTGCCAATCACTCTGGCTGTTGTCTTCCTAGGTCTCTTGTTTGTACCTTTAGGCTCATCATTCCTGGGTTCAAGTGTAATCACCATAGTCTCTTGAGTAGAGGCTCTGGTCTTAGACATGTGAATCCTCTTAGTAGGGACTTTCCTTTTCTGCCCTGGCTTGGATGTCTCAGCTATGCCATACTCCTTTCTGAGTACTTTCTTCTTGGAAGTGGCCTCATCTGCCACAAAGTCCTCATCCTCAGAGTATGAAGTTTTCTTCTTTCTGTTCTTGGTGGCAGCCTTTGGAAGGTCACTGGTAGTGCTTCTGCTGCTCTCATAATAGCTGGAGTTGTTGGGACTAGAGCCCTCACTCAAATGCACCTGCTCCTCAGACCTGTTCTGACTTTCACTACCTTCAAACATCTCTGACACTGCAAACTGATCCTATGAATAGATGTAGATGAGATAGAGTGGATGAGCATCACAAAGCGCAGTATTTTTGCAAAAATGATGACAAGAAAAACTTAGTTTTAGTTCTCTGCAGAAAGCATTTCGGAGCTACCGATTGTTAAACTCGGTGACACCGAAACAGTTTTGGAGCCTGAACAAGTAAACTCGGTCGGCACCGATATCGCTAGGGTTTCACAGAGAATCGAACTCGGTCACACTGATTTGCAACTTTCGGTTAGACCGAAAATCACTTGCGCAATGGCCTAAGCCAAATCGGTGGGACCGATTTATACAACTCGGTCGGTCCGAGATGAGTTCGGCGGAGACCTAACCCTAAAATTTTCGAATCAAATCTACTTTCTATGGAGTTTTTGCTGGATAGGAAGATCTCATACGTGGAAAAGAAACATGGAAATGCATTGTGCTAAGAATCGGAGTTAAGGAATATCACAAAGAGTCAAGTCCATACCCTAACTCGGCGGTGGACTTGCTACGGCGGCAATGGAGGTGAGGATTTCCGTTGACGGCGGCGAAGTCCAGCGGCGGGAGGTCGTTGGCGGTGAGAAGATGATCCGGAGACCCCAAGAGGCAGAGCAGGTCACGCGTGGGCTGGAAAGTTTTTCGAAATCTGGCACGTGAGTATATATAACCTGACACTGTTCGTGTGACCAAGTGGAACAACTCGGTGGCACCGAGATGCAAAACTGCTAGCAGTTGCTGCAACTCGGTGGGACTGGAAAGTTCAAGTCGGTTGCACCGAGATTGAAAACCTAGATCAACTTAGTGAACTCGGTGTGACCGAAGTGGATAACTCGGTCATACCGAAATGCACAAAGAGGTTTTGGATGTTTAAGCCTATGACGAATCGGGGACTCCAAGTGCTCCTCACACAGAGTGGTTTGAGTCTGACTTGATCAAGCTTTGTGATGTAGCATGAATAGAGTTTGAGACGAGAAAAGCATAGATAGCTAGAGGGGGTACTTAGGCATTCTTTTCCATCCATTTGGCACAAGAAAAAGAGCCAAACAATCAAAGCAACAAATGGATGTCCTCGAATGAGAAAAATATGCATTCAACATGCTCACACAATAAGATAGCAAATAAAACATGTGGCAAAGCATGCACAACCATTCTAGCATCTATCAAGCAATTGGCGATGACTAGGTCATCTATATATGAGTATATTGACTTAGGAGTCAAATGAGAATATTTGATCATAGGTCATACTCGTCGTTTAAGCGCAAGTGGGGTTGCCACTTTTACATAAAGCATTGTTGTGTTCACATCATTAGAGTTGCTTTAGCTCAATTGTTAGAGTAAAGCTCCCCCTAGATGTGATATCCCCCCCTAAGAGGGATGAACTAACCTTGGGTTTTGTCGATGATGACTTCATGTAGGTGTTGAAGATGTAGACGCTCAGTTGTGATGTAGATCACTTGGAGCAGTCCATTAGAGTGAGTTACACTTTCAATACCTACACGGGTTAGTCCCACAAGGAACAAACAAGGATATCCATAGACATAGAGTGAATTGCACACAAGATGATGTCCATGGAAGCATTAGGTTACCTTGTCCCTTGTCTTACCAACAAGAGGGTGTGTGACTCCTTGAACTAGTGCAAGATATGAAAGTTGTTTGCACTTGTCCTTTGCCAAAATGATATGAGTGAAGTATGTTGGCGGAGTCACCCTCAACAACTTCCTAGTTCTTCTTCTTCGTGATCCACACCATCTTGATGGGGATCCTTGGACTTGTAGTCGTACTTGATGAGGTAGAACTTGATGTAGTCTTGGGGTGTGACACCCCGAGACCGATGCGCCAGGTGTCAGCCAGTTATTCGTCGTCGTTGCCATGTCATCTGCTTGCGTGTTGCATCTTGCCATGTCATCATGTGTGTTGCATCATCATGTTTTCAAAACTTGCATCTGTCCGAGTTCCCTCGTCCTCTCTGTTGTCCGTTCTAAGCCCAGACACACTCACACGCGCCCGCGGCGCCTCCGAATATTTATTTTATGTGTGGCCGGAATACATATTCGGAATGGGTTGAAACTTGGAGTGTGGTCTTATTATAGTACGAGTCGCCGGTTAATTCGTCGGACGTTTCCGGTCTCCGAAAACCTCTGCGGGCTTCTTTTCCCTTCTCTCCTCGCAGCCCGAGACCCCTCTTCACAACCCACTAACCTCCTCTAGGCCCAACCTAACCCCTTCATCCAACCCGGGGCCGTCGGATCGCGATCGAGGGCTCCAAACACCCCTAAACACCCCCATAACCCTAGTTTTGTCTATATAAAGACCCCCCCCATGCCATTTTGGGCATTCCCTAGCCTTCCTCTACCTCCAGCCGCATCCATTTTCCCCTCCTCCTCGCTTTCCGTGCACCTCCAGCCGCAGCCCGCCAATTGGCGAGCCCCCAGTGGCCAGCCGCCGCCATGTCATCTCCTCCAGCCAATGCCCAGCCGCCGCGTGGCCTCCCCACGTCGCCCCGCGCCACCTGGCCGTCCCCAGCCTCCCACCGCGCCGGCTCCCACCTCGCGGCCCATCCAGGCCCGGGCCAGGCCCGCCCCGAGCGCCCGACCGAGCCGAGCCGTCCCACTCCTCCTGCTTCGCTCCGCAGGTCGCCTTCCTGCCCCACTCCCGTACCTCGCCGCTGGTCGCTCACCGGGATCTGCCGCCGAACTGCACCACCGGAGTGCCTGCCACTATCCCTCGCCTCTCCAACCCCAAGGCCGCCCCGTCGCTCCTCCGCGGCCCCCGAGCGCCGCCGTGGTGCCCGCGACGCCATGGCCGCCGCACCGCTGACCTCCGCCGCACCAGCCTCGCCGTGCCTCGTCGCCGGGCACCGTCGGCTCGGTCCCGCGCGCCCGGTCACCGTCGGACTCACCGCTGGCCGGATCCGGCGAGATCTGGCCCGAT
>LR738709.1:213986936-214036941 GCA_902687465.1 Secale cereale
GCCCGACCCGCTCCGCCTCGAGCCACTGGTCAGTGGGCCGCCGCGCAGGCCACCGACGAACGCGTCCGGGCAGATCCGGACATGTCCGATCTCCCCCGGGCCCGCACGTCAGCCCCTGCACACCGGACATGTCCGCCCCAGTCGGACGTTGTCCACCCACCTAAGGTTGTTGTTTTTTTCTGAAGTCCCAGAAAATGCATATTTTGTTGCTATGTTCATGGGGCTGTAATTAATTGTGTTCTTATCCAAATTGAGTGTATGATATGTCAAAATGATCGTGGTGATATGCTCTACACCTTGTTCCATTGTGACATGCTTGTTTGAGTTCATCTAGATGCTCTAATCTTTGTTGCAAGAGTGCTACTTGTTATAAACTGCTGCTACTTGTTATTTTGTTGCCATGTTTGAGATATGATAACTTGGTGCATGTTTACCCAAATGATGCATATGATATGTCAAAATGTTCATTGTGAAGTGTACTACATGATGGTTGCTGTAGCATGCTTGTTTGAGTCCATATGGTCATGTTAATCTCTGTTGCAAAAGTGCATTTGAATGTTAAGAGCTGAAACTTGTTATGAGATGCTGATTTCAATTGCTCTTTGCTATTGATGTGTTTGTCTTCATGCCACATGTCTAGATGTTCTAGAAGAACAATAATATGGTCTTTGCTGTGGTGAAAACCACTTTCCATGATATGCCTTGAGGTGACTTAAACATGCTTGTAAACATGCCATGTTGTTATTGTTGTTTTATACTTAGTGAAAAAACTGCTAAGTTTGGAATCTGTTATAACCTGATGCTATGTTTGCTTGATGCCCTACTCAAATCCATGCTTGTTTTGGAGTTGCCAATGATCATGCCTTGTTTTCCATGTTATTGTATATCCATCCATGATCTTACTTGCACATATGACCTCCTGTAGCTTATTTATTTCTTGCTCTCAAGTTGCGATAAAATATAACTGTCAGGTTTTTAACAGCATGTTCAATTTGGCGTAGCTTGTTGCTATTGATCCATGCCTCCTATGGAGTTGCTCCAATGGAGTTGTTTGCTGTAGGATATGTCTATTACATGTCCATGCTCTTTATAATATTATTAGAGTTGATATGTTTGTTGTTTTTTGCCTCCGAAGGCAGCATCGTGATGATGTTTTTGCCTTCCCAGATTTTGGCCAAGTCTGGATAATTTTATTGCAACTTGTCATGCTTGTTTAAATGTGTTCCAGCAAGCTTTTGGTGTGTTCTAAGTTCCTACTTGTTAAGCAACATGTCTACTTCACATCCATGCTTCTTGTTAACATGTTTCGGTGCTTTAGCTTATATTTACATTGCTACAAGGTTGCTATTTGGTTGTTAACTTCAGCTTGTTGTTATATCTTGTTTCATGTGTATCTTTTAGCCCGTTGCTCCGTTTTGAGTGTGCCCTATATGAAAATTGTGTGATTTTGCATGTAGAATCATAATATCGTATTGTTTTAATGTTTGGAGTGAGTTTGCTTGATGTTTGGGTGCATCTTGCACCGTTGCTTGCTTGACTTGTTTTGCTCATATCTTCTAGACCGTAGCTCCAAATTAAACAAACTTTATATGAAACTTGACTAGAATTTCGTGTAGATCATCATGGGGCATGTTAACTTGCTGTTTAACAACTTTAACTTAAGGTTTGTTCAGATCTGGACTAATTTCAAATTATGCATATGAGGGCTTACCGGATTTGTTATATGTAGTTTCCGGCCTCATTTAAACTTGTTGACTTGTGTTGTTTTTGAATGCTTCCTGCCTTGCCATGTTTTGCATCATATATAGACTTGTCTTGCATCCTACTTGGTTGATCATACTGTCATGTTCTTGTGTTGTTTTTGAGTGCTTCCTGCCTTGCCATGTATTGCATCCTATGTAGAATTGTGTTGCATCATACTTGGTTGAGCATATTGCCATGTTCTTGTGTTGTGTGTTTACCGTATTGCTTGCTTCTTATCGTTGGTGCTTGTTCCGTTGCGATCGTGAGAATTCGTTCGTCTACTCGTGGTTCTTCTACGAGGCTTCTTCTTCGTCTACTTCATGGATCCGTTCTTCTTCCTTGCGGGATCTCAGGCAAGATGACCATCACCTTGGATACCTTTACTATCATTGCCTTTGCTTAGTTGTCTCAGTGCTATTGTTATTTGTCGCGCTACCCATCTTATTGTCAGCCCCTCTCCTTGTTGCCATGAAACCTCTAACCTTTGACACCTTCCTAGCAAACCATTGTTTGGCTATGTTACCCGCTTGCTCAGCCCCTCTCATAGCGTTGCTAGTTGCAGGTGAAGATGAAGATCGTTCCATGTTGGAACTTGATGCTTGGGAATATCACAATATCTATTATTATTTTTAACACACCTATATATTGGGCATGGGTGGAAGGCTTGGCCTTTTGCTCGGTGTTTTGTTCCACTCATGCCACCTTAGGAGCCGATAAACCGGCATTATGTTCCTCGATTTTGCGTTCCATACACGGTTGGTTATATGGGACCCCTTGACACTTCGTCTTTGAATAAAACTCCTCCAGCAAGGCCCAACATTGGTTTTAATTTGCCTCATAATAATAACTTAATTAATTAATTAAATTTCATAGGGGGGACGCTCCCTCAAGATTCTTTTCTACATACAGGGGGCCAGTGCTGATGGTGTTGGTCCCAAACGGGGGTTATGCGGGGCACCACGGGGAAACTCGAGGATTGGTTTTACCTGTAGGATCGCCCATCCATACATGGCTTGAGACGAGATACGCGCGGCTACTATCAGGGTGTCAGCACGCCGGGAGGTCTTGCTGGACTTGTTTTACCATTGTCGAAATGTCTTGTGCACCGAGATGCCGAGCCTGATCGGATTTCCCTAAGATAAGGGGGAATAATTATTATAACTTCAGCTGATCATGAGAGTTTGTGATGGGCTAACTTGGGACACCCCTGAAGGGTTATGATCTTTGGAAAGCCGTGCCCGCGGTTATGTGGCAGATTGGAATTTGTTAATGTCCGGTTGTAGAAAACTTGTTAGAGGATTCGAAGTAAAACACACAACTGTGTGAGTAACTGTGACTGTCTCTTTTCACTTTGAGAAGAGAAGACGGTGGGGTTATGTTTGACTCGTAGGTAGTTCAGGATCTTTAGCGATCATTACTAGTTTGCGACCATTTGCGTAGATGCTCATCTTATTCTTGTACTAGTAAGATTAGCCACCTTATATTGCTTAGCCGCTGCTGCAACCTTCACCACTTTACCTCTTCCTACCAATTAAGCTTGATAGTCTTGTTACCCATGCTTATGGGATTGCTGAGTCCTCGTGGCTCACAGATACTACAACAACAGTTGCAGGTTTCCGATGTCCTGACGTGAGAGCGATGTTCTATTGTTGGAGTTCTTTCTTGTTCTTCTTCTTCTTCAGTCTTGGGCTAGGTTCCTGGTCGGCAGCCTGGGATAGCAGATGGATGTCGTTGTGCCTTTTCATGTTTGCATCTGTAGTCGGATGCTTTGTATTGATGTTGTTGTATTCGTGTGACTTGTATGTATTGTTGTATCCCCCATGTATGAGTGTAATGGTACGATGTAATGATATCCATCTTGCTAAGCGCCCGAAATGCAGTTGTGCCCCAATCACGTAAGTGTCACGTGATCGGGATAGAATCGCATCTTGGGCCTGACAAGTTGGTATCAGAGCCTCGACCGACCATAGGAGCCCCCTTGATTGATCGTAGCTTGGCCGTTGTCGAGTCTAGCAGAATTTTTTTTCGGAGTCTAGTTATATCGGAGAGTAGGAATTCTTTTTACTCCTCACCCCTTCGTCGCTCTGGTGAGGAATCTTGACGTAGGTGTTTTGAATTACCCCTCTTCCCCTTCAAATTTTTTTTAGGATCACGTGGGTAGTTTTCGATTGTTGTGTTGGTAGTTCTTGTCATCTGGTGCATCTCTCGTCAAGTGGATTCGACCCTCTTCTTCTTACAACTTCAACCCCTCAGTTCTTTCCTTCCAACGGTGTTTTCTCGTCCGTTGTGGTCTTTCTTTTCCCACTCTCCCACCCTTTTGTTTCTCAGGAGCCGGAGTCCTTAATCGAGTATCTACCCTACTCGTGTGAAGTCTTTGTAGTCTTTTCTCAATTATTTCAATTCGGTGAATTCTCGTCTAGTTCGTCATCATTCATCTCCTTTATTCTCCGATGAATTATCCTCTCGTTTGATATTCTTCACCTCTTCTTCTTTTCCGGTGGATTCAATTTCAATATCTCGGTGTTCTTCTTATTCTTCATCAGCTCAAGTGTTTTCCCTCGTTTCGTTCTCCTCTCGCCATTTAATTATTCCAGAGTTCCGAAGACATCTCAAGAGATTCGTCTATCTTCCAATTAATTCGAGGTTGTCACCTCCTTCAAGTCTTTTAATCATTCCGGTGCATCATCTCCTTTTCGATCCTTTTCAATGGTGTTTTCTCTTCGGTGGGCTCATAACCCACAGGTCTTTTCCCAGGATCTTACCCGACTCTTCTAATTTCTCGGAGTTCCGAAATTCTTTTCAAGTGTGACGTAAGAATGGATTCCATCAGTCATATGCCTTCTCCAAGATCGTTGCAATTCTTTTCATGCGTTGGTTCAACATCTTCTCTTTTCATTCTTCCGAAGTATCTCAATAATTGTGGTTGTGTTTCTCGTCGACATTTGAAGACCGAAGAAGTTTCTCCTGTAAATCATGGTCGTTCTCTTGGAAATTCGTGCTTCTAGCTTAATTCTACCCTCTCGAATTATTTTGTTGCCTTAAATTCTTTTCCTTACCCATCCGGAGTATTTCATGAATTCTTTTCATTGTGTTCCTCCGAAGGTCATCATTTCAGAAGATTTCTTCGTTCGCAGTTTTCAACTTCGTCCTCCAAATATTCTTCATTGATGCCTCTTCGTTCGTCTCACATTCTTTCCGGTGCTTCGTCCAACTATTCTTTAATTCGTCCACGATCTCTTCGTTCTCTGCATTCAAATTTTCTCAAGCACTTATCCCTTTCCCGGCGATTCATTTCTTGTGTTCACTCAATTTCAATTGTTTACGGTGGTTTGTTCTTTTCATCATTCGATTCTATTTCTTCCCGGTGGTTCGTTCCTTTTCTTCACTCAGCTTCAATTCTTACGGTGGTTAGCTCAATAATCCTTTTCAGGTATGATCATATTAATCCATTCATTTGTTTTCCAATCCTACCAGTGTTTCATGAAGACTTTCGCAAGTTTGCGATATATCCCTCTTTAATCTTTTCAACGTGAATAAGTGATATGCAAATCCATTGCTTCGCATCAATTTAATTGGTGGAGGATAAGCATAACATAAATCTTATTCTTTTCATCAAGTTGATCAATTCCTTCCTTCGGAGTTTATTCTGGATGAATAAATTCTAGTTCCAAGTGTTTTAATCTTTTCTTTTCCGGAGTTCAAATTTTCTCGGTTATCTCGTCGGAAATCCGAATAATCATCGCAAGGCTTTAGTCTTATTCTTTTCGTTCGTCGTTTCTAAATCATCATCCTTTCATTACCGGAGTTCTTCATGGTGGTTCTCCATCATTCAATTCATTCTTCAAACGTTCAGCTAATTCTTCTGGAGCAGTTCAAGCATTCTTATTCTTGCCTCTCGAATTTAAATAATTTTCCGTATTCTTCTGAAGTGGAGTTTTGCATGTCTTATTCTCAGCTAATCCATCTTTTCGTTGCGGCGGTTTTTCACCTCAAGTTTTCAGATGATTTTCCATAAGTCCACAACTAGTTAATTCTTTTCGTCGTTGTTTTTCAATAACTCCGTTCATCCTTTCTTCGCAAGGATGATTTGAATTCATTCGTGGTGGAAGTTGTCATCTTCTTCTTCGTTTTTTTCTCTTCATTATTCCAATTCTTCCGGAGGCATTCTGTCGTTGCTCTCATTGAGTATCATTTCATCTTTTCAGTTCTTGTTCCATTCCACTCATGTGCAATCGGTGTGCTATTTCTTTCAGTTTCGGCCGGAGTGCTGCCCGAATTACTTCGTCCAAATTCTTTTCTATCTCTTTAACCGGAGTGGTTTCGAATTAATTCTTGTTCCTTCAACTCGTGCTTCATATCCTTATCCTCTTGGTTCTCGTCTTATGCCTTGTTGCTTATTTTATCGGAGCTTCTCAAATCTCGTTCATCCCCGTTGTATCCTTTCTTCAAATTGTTCAACCTCTCAATATTCTTTGGTTTCACTCTTTTGCCCTCGAAGAACTTTGTTCTTCCTTTCTCCATTCCGTCTCGTTCCTAAGATCTCGGGACGAGATCTCTTGTTAGTAGGGGAGTGTTGTGACACCCCGAGACCGATGCACTAGGTGTAAGCCAGTTATTCGTCGTCGTTGCCATGTCATCTGCTTGCGTGTTGCATCTTGCCATGTCATCATGTGTGTTGCATCATCATGTTTTCAAAACTTGCATCCGTCCGAGTTCCCTCATCCTCTCCGTTGTCCGTTCTGAGCCCAGACACACTCACACGCGCCCGCGGCGCCTCCGAATATTTATTTTATGAGTGGCCGGAAAACGTACTCGGAATAGGTTGAAACTTTGCGTGTGGTCTTATTATAGTGTAGATAGGCCGCCTGCCAAATTTCATCGCATTTGGATCTCGTTTGATAGCCCAACGGTTATATATAGCGGCACTAGTCGCCGGTTAATTCGTCGGACATTTTCGGTCTCCGAAAACCTCTGCGGGCCTCTTTTCCCTTCTCTTCTCGCAGCCCGAGACCCCTCTTCACAACCCACTAACCTCCTCTAGGCCCAACCTAGCCTCTTCATCCAACCGGGGCCATCGGATCGCGATCGAGGGCTCCAAACACCCCTAAACACCCCATAACCCTAGTTTTGTCTATATAAAGACCCACCATGCCATTTTGGGCATTCCCCAGCCTTCCCCTACCTCCAGCCGCAGCCATTTTCCCCTCCTCCTCGCTTTCCGTGCGCCTCCAGCCGCAGCCCGCCACTTGGCGAGCCCCAAGTGGCCCGCCGCCGCCATATCATCTCCTCCAGCCAATGCCCAGCCGCCGCGTGGCCTCCCCACGTCGCCCCGCACCACCTGGCCGTCCCCAGCCTCCCACCGCGCCGGCTCCCACCGCGCGGCCCGGGCCAGGCCCGCCCCGAGCGCCCGACCGGGCCGAACCGTCGCGCTCCTCCCGCTTCGCTCCGTAGGTCGCCTCCCTGCCCCGCTCATGTACCTCGCCGCCGGTCGCTCGCCGGGCTCCGCCGCCGCACTGCACCACCGGAGTGCCCACCGCCGTCCCTCGCCTCTCCAACCCCAAGGGCGCCCCGTCACTCCTCCGCGGCGCCCGAGCGCCGCCGTGCTGCCCGCGACGCCATGGCCACCGCCCCGCTGACCTCAGCCGCACCAGCCTCGCCGTGCCTCGCCACCGGGCACCGCCGGCTCGGTCCCGCGCGCCCGCTCGCCGTCGGACTCGCCACCGGCCGGATCCAGCGAGATCTGGCCCGATCCACCCACCTGCGCCCGACCCGCTCCGCCTCGAGCCACTGGTCAGTGGGCCCCCGCGCAGGCCACCGACGGACGCGTCCGGGCAGATCCGGACATGTCCGATCTCCCCCGGGCCCGCACGTCAGCCCCTGCACACCAGACATGTCCGCCCCAGTCGGACGTTGTCCAACCAACTAAGGTTGTTGTTTTTTTTCCTAAGTCCCAGAAAATGCATATTTTGTTGCTATGTTCATGGGGCTGTAATTAATTGTGTGCTTATCCAAATTAAGTGTATGATATGTCAAAATGATCGTGGTGATATGCTCTACACTTTGTTCCATTGTGACATGCTTGTTTGAGTTCATCTAGATGCTCTAATCTTTGTTGCAAGAGTGCTACTTGTTATAAACTTCTGCTACTTGTTATTTTGTTGCCATGTTTGAGATATGATAACTTGGTGCATGTTTACCCAAATGATGCATATGATATGTCAAAATGTTCATTGTGAAGTGTACTACATGATGGTTGTTGTAGCATGCTTGTTTGAGTCCATATGGTCATGTTAATCTCTGTTGCAAAAGTGCATTTGGCTGTTAAGAGCTGAAACTTGTTATGAGATGCTGATTTCAATTGCTCTTTGCTATTGATGTGTTTGTCTTCATGACACATGTCTAAATGTTTTAGAAGCACAATAATATGGTCTTTGCTGTGGTACAAACCACTTTCCATGATATGCCTTGAGGTGACTTAAACATGCTTGTAAACATGCCATGTTGTTATTGTTGTTTTATACTTAGTGAAAAAACTGCTAAGTCTGGAATCTGTTATAACCTGATGCTATGTTTGCTTGATGCCCTACTCAAATCCATGCTTGTTTTGGAGTTGCCAATGATCATGCCTTATTTTCCATGTTATTGTCTATCCATCCATGATCTTACTTGCACATATGACCTGCTGTCGCTTATTTATTTCTTGCTCTCAAGTTGCTATAAAATATAATTGTCAGTTTTTTAACAGCATGTTCAATTTGGCGTAGCTTGTTGCTATTGATCCATGCCTCCTATGGAGTTGCTCCAATGGAGTTGTTTGTTGTAGGATATGTCTACTACATGTCCATGCTCTTTATGCTCTTATTAGAGTTGATATGCTTGTTGTTTTGTGCCTCCGAAGGCAGCATCGTGATGATGTTTTTGCCTTCCCAGATTTTGGCTAAGTCTGGATAATTTTATTACATCTGGCCATGCTTGTTTAAATGTGTTTCAGCAAGCTTTTGGGTGTGTTCTAAGTTCCTACTTGTTAAGCAACATGTCTACTTCACATCCATGCTTCTTGTTAACATGTTTCGGTGCTTTAGCTTATATTTACATTGCTCCAAAGTTGTTATGTGGCTGTTAACTTCAGCTTGTTGTTATATCTTGTTTCATGTGTATCTTTTAGCCCGTTGCTCCGTTTTGAGTGTGCCCTATATGAAAATTGTGTGATTTTGCATGTAGAATCATAATATCATGTTGTTATCATGTTTGGAGTGAGTTTGCTTGATGTTTGGGTGCATCTTGCACCGTTGCTTGCTTGACTTGTTTTGCTCATATCTTCTAGACCGTAGCTCCGAATTAAACAAACTTTATATGAAACTTGACTATAATTTCATGTAGATCATCATGGTGCATGTTAACCTGCTGTTTAAAAACTTTAACTTAAGGTTTGTTCAGATCTGGACTAATTTCAAATTATGCATATGAGGGCTTACAGGATTTGTTATATGTAGTTTCCGGCCTCATTTAAACTTGTTGACTTGTGTTGTTTTTGAATGCTTCCTGCCTTGCCATGTTTTGCATCATATATAGACTTGTCTTGCATCCTACTTGGTTGATCATATTGTCATGTTCTTGTGTTGTTTTTGAGTGCTTCCTGTCTTGCCATGTATTGCATCCTATGTAGAATTTTGTTGCATCATACTTGGTTGAGCATATTGCCATAATCTTGTGTTGTGTGTTTACCGTATTGCTTGCTTCTTCTCATTAGTGCTTGTTCCGTTGCGATCGTGCGGATTCGTTCGTCTACACGTGGTTCTTCTACGAGGCTTCTTCTTCGTCTACTTCATGGATCCGTTCTTCTTCCTTGCGGGATCTCAGGCAAGATGACCATCACCTTGGATACCTTTACTATCATTGCCTTTGCTTAGTTCTCTCGATGCTATTATTATTTGTCGCGCTACCCATCTTATTGTCAGCCCCTCTCCTTGTTGCCATGAAACCTCTAACCTTTGACACCTTCCTAGCAAACCATTGTTTGGCTATGTTACCCGCTTGCTCAGCCCCTCTTATAACATTGCTAGTTGCAGGTGAAGATGAAGATCGTTGCATGTTGGAAATTGATGCTTGGGAAAATCGCAATATCTATTATTATTATTAACACACCTATATACTGGGCATGGGTGGAAGGCTTGGCCTTTTGCTCGGTGTTTTGTTCCACTCATGCCACCTTAGGAGCCGATAAACCGGCATTATGTTCCTTGATTTTGCGTTCCATACACGGTTGAGTATATGGGACCCCTTGACACTTCGTCTTTGAATAAAACTCCTCCAGCAAGGCCCAATATTGGTTTTAATTTTCCTCATAATAATAACTTAATTAATTAATTAAATTGCATAGGGGGACGCTCCCTCGAGATTCTTTTCTACATACAGGGGGGGCAGTGCTGATGGTGTTGGTCCCAAATGGGGGTTATGCGGGGCCACCATGGGGAAACTCGAGGATTGGTTTTACCTGTAGGATCGCCCATCCGGACATGGCCTGAGACGAGATACGCGCCGCTACTATCAGGGTGTCGGCACGCCGGGAGGTCTTGCTAGACTTGTTTTACCATTATCGAAATGTCTTGTGCACCGGGATGCCGAGCCTGATCGGATTTCCCTAAGATAAGGGGTAATAATTATTATTACTTCAGCTGATCGTGAGAGTTTGTGATGGGCTAAGTTGGGACACCCCTGCAGGGTTATGATCTTTGGAAAGCCGTGCCCGCGGTTATGTGGCAAATTGGAATTTGTTAATGTCCGGTTGTAGAAAACTTGTCACAGGATTCGAAGTAAAACACACAACTGTGTGAGTAACCGTGACTGTCTCTTTTCACTTTGAGAAGAGAAGACGGTGTGGTTATGTTTGACTCGTTGGTAGTTCAGAATCTTTAGCGGTCATTACTAGTTTGCGACCGTTCGCGTAGATGCTCATCTTATTCTTGTACTCGTAAGATTAGCCACCTTATATTGCTTAGCCGCTGTTGCAACCTTCACCACTTTACCTCTTCCTACCCATTAAGCTTGATAGTCTTGTTACCCATGGTTATGGGATTGCTGAGTCCTCGTGGCTCACAGATACTACAACAACAGTTGCAGGTTTCCGATGTCCTGACGTGAGAGCGATGTTCTATTGTTGCAGTTCTTTCTTCTTATTATTATTCTTCAGTCTTGGGCTAGGTTCGTGGTCGGCAGCCTGGGATAGCAGATGGATGTCATTGTGCCTTTTCATGTTTGCATCTGTAGTCGGATGCTTTGTATTGATGTTTTTGTATTCATGTGACTTGTATGTATTGTTGTATCCCCCATGTATGAATGTAATGGTAAGATGTAATGATATCCATCTTGCTAAGCGCCCGAAATGCGGTTGTGCCCCAATCACTTAAGTGTCACGTGATCGGGATAGAATCGCATCTTGGGCCTGACATGGGGACCCACTTGACCAAAGCCTTAGGAGCTTCTTCAAATGCATCAATCTCTTCTTGAAGCTTATCCTTGACCTTTGGCTTGTGGTCTTGTGGTGGAAGATCATCTTGTGCTTGTGTCCCTTGAAAAAAAAGTAGGATCATACTTCTCTTGTTGAGGAACAGACTTCGTCTTGGGGTATTGATCTTCCTCCCATTCAACTCCATTGGCATTGAACTTTCATTTAAAACCAACACCTTGATTCTTCCGGTGTCTTCCTTGCTTGCATACAATCTCCTCAAATTGCTTACACCTGGCAAGACTCTTATAAACACCTTTCTCTATAATTCCCTTCAATAAGCTATTTTCTTGCTCGGGTGTAACTTGGTTAAGAGAGACATTAGTGGAATCAAGAGAACTACTAGAAGCAACATCATTGGATTTATCATGATTATTGTTACTACTAGAGGAAGAATCTTTCTTGTTCTTGTTGCTAGATTTTACTTGTGGCATGTAGGTGGACAAGAGCAAACGCTTGGCAATGTAAGAAGAAATTTTGTAGCGAAGATCGTCATTGATTCCCTTTAAGAACTCATGCTCTCGCTCAAGGTTGGGCTTTTCAAAGAGTAACTTCTCATGAGTCTTTAAAAGTTCTCGATGATCTTCCAAGGTAGTTTCATGAGCTAACTTAAGAGTGTTTAGTTCTTTAGTTAGGCCCTCAATCTTCTCCTTATCATCGCATTTGTATTATCTTGATTAGCATGATTAATAGCAATTTCATCATAGTTTTCATCAAAAGTTTCATCACTATTGCTACCAACAAGTAAATCATCATCTCCTAGCAAGTCATCTTCATCACTATTGAAATCAAGATACTCGGGGTGTGATACCTTAGGGCCATTATCCATGAAGCATCTTCCAATTCCTTCATTTGGTGAGTCAAATATGTCGTAGGAGTTGGTTGACACAGGAGCAATTCCGGCAACCCCTTCATCTTGAGTACCTTCGGAGTCGGAGTAGTAACTTCTCTCGGAGTGTTATCGGAGTCGGAACCGGATGCCCATTCACCAACATGAGCTTGATGTCTTCGTCCTGTATAGCTCCTTGATGATTTGTCCTTCCTTTCCGAATCTTTACTTCTCCGAGAAGGTCTTTGTTCATAACGATCATCTCTACTCCTTCTCTCTCTTGGTGGTGAATCTTCTCTTCTACTTCTCCTTTTAGGTGAGTCTTCTCTTCTCTTGTGGGGAGCCATACACTCGTTGGAGTAGTGTCCGGGTCTTCCACAATTGTTGCGATTCCGATTACGACTTGAAGATCTCTTATCATTGTAGGATCTTGACTTGGAACTTCTCTCTTTGCTTCTACTCTTGTAGAACTTGTTGAAGTTTTTCACCATTAAGCTCAATTCTTCATTGAAGTCTTGTTTCTCACTTGATGATGTAGGAGCGTCACATGAAGCTTTGTAAGCACCACTAGACTTGTTGTGAAGCTCTTCTTTATCTTTGAGTGACAACTCATGAGCAACATTTCTTCCAATGAGTTCTGTTGGCTTGAGATCTTTGCAATTTGGCATCATTTAGATCAATGTACACATGGTATCATATTTTCCATCCAAGGCTCTTAGGATCTTCTTGAGGATGAATCTGTCGGTCATCTCTTCACTTCCTAAGCCGGCAATCTCATTTGTAATGAGAGCAAGCCTAGAGTACATTTCAGCGACACCTTCACCATCCTTCATCTTGAACTTGTCAAGTTGACTTTGGAGCACATCCATCTTGGATTCCTTGACGGAGTCAGTACCTTCGTGCATATCAATCAAAGTATCCTAAATTTCCTTTGGATTCTCAAGATGGCTGATTTTGTTGAATTCTTCGGGACACAATCCATTGAAGAGGATATCACAAGCTTGAGCATTGTATTGCAGCATCTTCAACTCTTCCGCGGTAGCTACACGGTTCGGTTACTTCACATCAAAGAATTCACCTTGCAAATCAACACACACAATGGCCCAAATGCCGGGGTTATGTCCAAGAATATGTATTTTCATCCTATGCTTCCAACTAGCAAAATTAGTACCATCAAAATAAGGACCTCTACGGTGGTAACTTCCCTCGCTAGATGCCATACTCTCCTAGGTTGTGAAACCAAGGCTGTAATCACCAATGCTATGGAAATCACGGCAAATGGAGACCAAAGCTCTGGTACCACTTGTAGGATCGAAAGTATGTCTAGAGGGGGGGTTATTAGACTACTTGACCATATAAAAATCTATCTTTTTCCCAATTTTAATTCTTGGCAGATTTTAGCAACTTAGCACAAGTCAAGAAATCAACCTACACATGCAATTCTAAGAGTATAGCAGCGGAAAGTAGATAATTGCATATAAAGGTAAAGGGAGGAGTTTAGAGGAATCAAACGCAAGTGAAGACAACGATGTTTTTTGTCTTGGTTCTGATAGGCGGTGCTATCGTACATCCAAGTTGATGGAGACTTCAACCCACGAAGGGTAACGGTTGCGTGAGTCCACGGAGGGCTCCACCCATGAAGGGTCCATGAAGAAGCAACCTTGTCTATTCCACCAGGGTCATCGCCCACGAAGGACTGCCTCACTAGCGGTAGATCTTCATGAAGTAGGCGATCTCCTTACCCTTACATATTCCTTGGTTCAACTCCACAATTTTGTCGGAGGCTCCCAAGTGACTCCTAACCAATCTAGGAGACACCACTTTCCAAAAGGTAATAAACAGTGTGTTGATGATGAACTCCTTGCTCAAATGCTTCAAGAGATAGTCTCCCCTACACTCAAAAAACTCCTCACAGATTTGGATATGGTGGAAGAAGGATTTGAGTGGAAAGCAAATTGGGAAAGGCTAGAGAACAAGATTCATATGGTAGGAATGGAATATCTTGATCTCAACACTTGAGTAGGTGGTTCTCTCTCAGAACATGAATGATGGAAGAGTAGATATGTTCTGATGGCTCTCTCCACGAGTGAAGAGTGGGTGGAGGGGTATATATAGCCTCCACACAAAATCTAATAGTTACACACAATTTACCATACTTGGTGGGACCGATTCAAAGAACTCGGTCAGATCGATTTAGTTCATACTGTGACCGTTAGGTACTTCGGTGGGACCGGTATGATCAACTCAGTGGGACCGATTCAAAGAACTCGGTCAGACCGATTTAGTTCATACTGTGACCGTTAGGTATTTCGGTGGGACCGGTATGATCAACTCGGTGGGACCAATTTCATTAGGGTTAGGGCATAACGTAATCTCGGTGGGACCGATTACACAAACTTGGTGAGACCGATTTTGGTAATAAGCACACAGAGAGTTGCTCAGGCAAACTCGGTGGGACTGATTCGCTCATTTTGATGAGACTGAAATGTTACGAAGAGGCAATAGTGAGTTTGCATTACAGACTCGGTGGGACCGATTGCACATCTTGGTTAGACCAAATATATTGCAATAGGCAACAGAGAGTTTGCATTCCCATCTCGGTGAGATCGAGATCCCTTTCGGTGAGACCGAAATGATTAGGTTTCCTGGCAGTGGCTATGTCAAAGGAACTCGGTGGCGCCGGATAGTATTTTTGGTGGGGACGAGTTTTACTTTTGGTTTGGGACATATGTGGATGTGAGAAGTGGTTGAGGGTTTTGGAGCATATCACTAAGCATCATGAGCAAGCAAGCCATTAAGCAACACCTCATCCCCTTTTAATAGTATTGGCTTTCCTATGAACTCAATGTGATCTTGGATTACTAAAATGGAAAATGTAGAGTCCTTAGCTTTGAGCTTGAGCCAATCCTTTAACCTTTGCATTTTGAGGGGTCCACAATCCTAATACATGCCATGCCAAACATTGAACTTTCCTGAAATATTATCTTGAGATAGCATTAGTTCAATGAGCTATATGTTGTTAGTAATTAGCAAAACCACCCGAGGATAGTTGCACTTTCAGCAACCACTCCACCAGCTCCAACTACATCAACTGATGCATTCGTCATTGGAGTTCTCTCTACACCGCCTCCCAAAGACCAAGCCTAAGAGACGCATAACACTATGTATATTTGAACTTTTTGGTAACTTGTTGCCAAAGGGGGAGAAATATGTATAGATCATAGGCTTTGAGAGAGAATGTTTTGCTTCTTTGTCTCTCTCTTTTTTGTTGAACCTTATTGTGTGCTTGGTTTATACTTTATGTCCTTGTGTGAGATACTTGTTTGATCATGTGATTGATCATATGCTACTTTAATGCTTGTTTGAATGATACTATTTTTTATATCCCTATATGATCATTCACTTTGGTTGGTAATGAGTGCATGCTTTTAGTTTATATTATTTTGAGCGCATCACCAAGATATGTGACATGGAAGAGTAACCCATGATCCTAATCGATTGTGTATTTGCATTCAAAAGCAAATTTTAAATAATACACAAATTTAGGGGAAGCTCTTGCTTATCACATACTTCTCAAAGCGACGATGTATTTCAATCTTATTATCATTTGTTGAAGCTTTGATCTATGTGTTGTCATCAATTACCAAAAAGGGGGAGATTGAAAATGCAACGCTCCCTAGGTGGTTTTGGTAATTACTAACAACATATAGCTCATTGAACTAATTCTTTCTCAAGATAAATATATTAGGAAAGTTCAATGATTGGCATGGCATGGATTAGAATTGTGGACCCCTCAAAATGCTAAGGACACATATTGGCTCAAGCTCAAGAGTCTACATTTTGTATTTTAGTGATCCAAGATCACATTGAGTCCATAGGAAAGCCAATACTATTAAAAGGGGATGAGGTGTTGCTTAATGGGTTTCTTGCTCAAAATGCTTAGTGATATGCTCCAAAACCCTCAACCACTTTCTCACATCTGCATATGTCCCAAACCAAAAGTCAAACTCGGCCCCACCGAAACCTTCTATCCGGCGCCACCGAGTTCTCTTGACATAGCCATTGCCACAAACCCTAGTCACTTCGGTCTCACCGATAGGAATCTCAGTCTCACCAAGATGGGATTGCAAACTCTCTATTTCCCTTAGTAACGTTTCGGTCTAACCGAGATGAGCGATCGGTCCCACCGGTTTGCAATGCAAACTCTCTGTTTCCCCTTCGTAACGTTTCGGTCCAATCGAAACGAGCGAATCGGTCCCACCGAGTTTGCCTGACCAACTCTCTAGTTAGCTTATTACCAAAATCGGTCCTACCGAGTTTATGTAATCCGTCTCACCGAGATTATGTTGTGCCCTAACCCTAATGAAATCGGTTCTGCCGAGTTGACATGTCGGTCCCACCAAAATGCCTAACGGTCACATTATGAACTAAATCGGTCTGACCGAGTTCTCTTATTCGGTCCCATCGAGTTCGGTAAATTGTGTGTAACAGTTAGATTTTCTGTGGAGGTTATATATACCCGTCCACCCACTCTTCATTCGTGTAGAAAGCCATCAGAACATGCCTACACTTCCAACATACATTTTCTGAGAGAGAACCACCTACACTTGTGTTGATGTCAAGATATTCCATTCCAACCACAAAAATCTTTATCTCTAGCTTTCTCCAAGTTGCTTTCCACTCAAATCATCTTTCCACCAAATCCAATCCTATGAAGGAGAGTTGAGTGTTGGGGAGAGTATCATTTGAAGCACAAGAGCAAGGAGTTGATCATCAACACACCGTCTATTACCTTTTGGAGAGTGGTGTCTCCTAGGTTGGTTAGGTGTCACTTGGGAGCCTCTGTCAAGATTGTGGAGTTGAACCAAGGAGTTCGTACGGGAAGGAGATCGCCTACTTCGTGAAGATATACCCTACTGAGGCAAGTCCTTCGTGGGAGATGGCCATGGTGGGATAGACAAGATTGCTTCTTCATGGACCCTTCGTGGGTGGAGCCCTCCATGGACTCGCGCAACCGTTACCCTTCGTGGGTTGAAGTCTCCATCAACGTGGATGTACAATAGCACCACCTATCGGAACCATGGATAAAAAATCTCCGTGTCTACATTGTGTTTGCTCCCTCAAACTCCTCCCTTTACCTTCATATGCAATTGCTTTATATTCCGCTGCTATACTCTTAGAATTGCATGCGTAGGTTGATTTCTTGACTTGTGCATAAGTGCTAAAATATGGCAACACTTAAAATTGGGAAAAAGACTAGGTTTTTATTTGGTCAAGTAGTCTAATCACCCCCCTCTAGACATACTTTTGATCCTACAGTCATAGAAAAAGACGATGGCATTGGTGACTTGGATTTCTTTTCTTGGTGATTTTCGGCAGTCATCAGCCTGTAACCTTAAATTTCTTGAACCTTAAATCTGCCTGACTGAATCTGAACCGATGAACTCGAAACTTATGCAGATCCTTTCCAACCGGCTCTACTTTCTCTGAAAATTGCAAACTTCTCGATCCTTATAAGAGATCCCTCCAAGAACTCAACTCCATCGTGCGCAGGCCCCACAGTGGGCGCCAACTATCAAGGATTTCTCACGGCAGATGTCCGAGTGTGAGGACTTAGTCGTGAGGCCAACGCATCTATGTAGTAGCTTGAGAGGGTTTGATCGGAATCGAGAGATGCAACACAAGAAAAGGGTATAGACAGCTTCGGGCCCCGGCAAACATCATCCGGTAATAACCCTACATGATGTTTGTTGCTAGGTCTCATTATGATAATGAGGGAGTCATCGTATCAGCCGTCTCTCCTCTAGTTGTGTCTATCCCTAGAGATTATTTCTTCTTCCTCCCCCCATTGGGGAGCCTTGCCCCTCCTTATATAAGTTGAAGGGGCGGCTTACATGTAGAGTCCTAGTAGGATTAAGACTAGTCCATTCTCTATTACAAGTTGGATACAAGTCCGGGTCTTGATTCCTTGTAAGGGAAATATTCCCCATGCCTTTCCTCTTAAGCCGGCCCACCATAATATGGGCCGGACTTCTAGGCCTTAGGCCTCGTCATCCATCTGAAACAGGTGTCGGGTCACCAATGAGTCACCATGCCCGGCTGGGTCATCAGTGAGTCTCCAGTCCTCGGGCGGTTTACCAATGAAACACCAAGTCCCAGCCGGGTCATACCGCGGGGTATATCCCCGACAATTATTGTGAAAGTTCATATACACCGGACGAGATTCATGCAAACATGACAAATTTTCTTTACATTTGGAACTTTTATAGGACAGAAAAATAAAAGGAACCCGACCCTAAACCTATTCTACGGCGGCAACCGACATCCTCCATCTATGATCTCCATGTACGGGGGCGGGGTTCAAGACCCATGAAGTGAAGGTGCAGTCTCCAGCGAGGAATAGTAGAACACATGAGATGGACCGACCAGTTGGCACACCATGCCCTACCGCCTCCCATGCCCTACTCATCCTCGGAGGAGTCCCCGACCTCGGCGGTGCCGGTGGACGTGAGGTCGATGATGATGGGCGTGGATGGTCCGTCGCTTCACCTTCCACACGCGCCACCGAACGTTGGATGGCGGCAAGTAGGACGCGTGGCTGACGGTGCTCTCGTCGGCGGCCACCAGCCTGGCCACCGCTTGTGCGGTCGCGTCCGCGTCCGGCTACGCCACTATTGTGTTTCCAGCGGTGACTTGAGCGAGGGCGGCGACCTCAAGCTTCATCCCCGAAGACAAGCTCTCCCGCACAGCGTTCATGCTCGCGGTCATGGCAGATGTGGTGCCAGGTTACACGACTATGCGCTATGGTATGGAGTTTAGCTGGGCATTGCCGCTTTAAGTAGCGCATTCCGATGAGGCCAAGCGTCCGGGTGCGTCATTAAGTCATCGGAGTCAGTTCCTCGGGCACCATGCCTCTTAATGACGGCATGCGGACGGACGGCATGAATGCGGGCAGCTGGCGCCAGCTGGGAACGCACCGCGTGATGGCGCGAGGGACGAGAGTTTTTGGTGTGCCAGGGTAGTCAGCTGCGGTCGTGGAAACATTGGAGATGCCCTTTGCTCACATGCGATCCCCACATGCCATTGAAAAAGAAAAGACAACCCGACAAAAAAGTTCCTGGGGATCCAATTGGCCGCACTAGAAGACTCCGCGGACGCGTCGCGGGGCGCACGCACTTGGAAGCCCCGTGCATCCTCTACAAGCCGGGTGTTGATCTGCTGGTCATGCCACAGCGGTTGCGCCACCCTCGGCACCCTGTGCGTGTCGCTCACCGCAGTCGCCATGTCGAGAGGTGGTGCAGTAGCTGCGCCACGTTCCTGGCCCCCACGACTGACATGAACGGTTGCCGGTGGTGAGGAGGTCGTGGGCCAGCTCCTCCATTGGACTAGTCTGCGCCACGTCATCCCGACAGGTGTGCCCCACATGTTGGTTTCCCTGTTTTTCCGGCCAAATTTAATGCATGGTAGAGTGACCTAGGCGTGTTTTGAAGAGCGACCCGACGACGAGCGAGATACAATCTCGATACCTCAGGAGATCAATTAGGTTTGACAAGCACAAAGAGGAAGAGAGGTGGTATGTGTGTGTGCGCGCAAGAGAGAGAGAGAGAGAGGGAGGGAGGGAGGGAGGGAGGGAGAGACCCCGAGATGATACCGAGAGAGAATGAGTGGGTGCATGTGTGATACCTAAGGTGGATTCAAAACTTTGAACCGGTGATCATACCATCATCAAATCATATATAATGGGTATTCAATGTTTGTTTCACTTTTGAACGTAGTACAATATACTCCCTCCAGTCCTTTCTAGTTTACATATAAGTTTTATGTGTAGTCAATGTATCTCTATTTTGGTCAGACTTATAGAAAAAAGTATCAATATTCAAGAATGCTCAATCAATATTGTTAGATTCATGGAGGGTTCAGCATGCCTAGGTATTCTTTCTGGAGATATCATTTTTCTCACCTTTCTCGAGATATCATTTTTTGATGAAATTCTCGAGATACCATTTTTCGATGAAATACTCGAGATATCATGAAAGATGCATCATGATGTTCCGCGCAATTCACGGGCATCGTCGTCGACAGGAACGGTGGGGAGATCCGAACGCCTGCCACGTGAAACTCCAAAACTTTGGTCCCATCCCACTCCACAATTCTCCATGCTCCAGCCGTCTGGGTATGCAAATTCCGCACAATCAAAACTTCGCTGCTCGGCCTACAATAGCTACTTGCCGGCCGGTCACTTATAGAAAACATGCTAATGTGGCAGAGAATTAAAGAATAGAGAGGGGTTAGAGTAACATAGGTAGACACCTTATCATGTTAAATGTTATAGTACTACTTTGTGTCATGCATGGCAATAAATATACTATGCACTATAGAGGAAGTTAGAGTACTCTATGATACTACTAGTATGTAGTATGAAGTAGTAGTATCATACACTTGTATTATGCACATGATACTAGTATATGATACTCCCCACTATGAGTAGCTGAGGCAGAACAATGGCAGAAGCAACACGTGGTTAACTTGAAGAAGATGAGGGAGAAGCGGATTCAACAACGAGTGAAATGATGGTTGCTTCTTTCCTCCCACTTCTTTTTTTAGCATCACTTCATCCCTCCAACTTAAATGTGGGAAAGGTGCAGCTTTGTGATTTGACGCCTCATTGCTCATTACTACGCCGACACCATGACCGGGGTGCTTCACCCCTGCTACTATGCACTGTTATATCGGTATGGCAAGTCGACTCGGTTGCTTGATGTCCCACATGTTGGCGAAAGGGACTAGAACATTTATGAAAGCGAGCGCTCCACTCTTGTGACAGAGGAGTACACGACACGGCGGCCCAGTGAACTGTTACTTGTACACGATCCATTGATACAAACAGGCAAGGGCGGGGTTTTTCCCATGTGGTAGATGATATTACTAGCCAATTTAGGCACTGGCACATTGGCCTACTCGGCTCCACAGAGAGAGCAAGAGAAGAGATAAATGGCGGTCAATGTATTTCAACCGAAAAACACACAAGATCACAAGGTAGATGAACAACAAAGGGAAAGATACAAGGTAAAGTTCATCTCCGAGAGGAGGTCTTGAATCCGTGAAGGATCTTCCCGTTTAGGGGTCTTGAATCCGTCGTGGATCTTCTCCGTAGAGGGGCCGCAGTCTCTCCTAGGAGTAGAACCACTAAGATGAGCAAAGCTCTAGTCTAAATGAGCTATCACATTGCTAACCCTAAAATGGTGGAGGTGGAGGAGTATATATAGTCTAGGGCCACCAACGGGTAAGTGAGGGGCGAAAGGGATACATGGGCCTCGGGCCCGAACACTGTACGCAGACAGGTACCGGTCGTCCGCAGGACATCGGACGTCCGGTGGCTCGGGAGGGACCGGACGTCCGGTATCTCTCGGACTTCCGGTATTTTCCTCTATTCGGGTTCTGTTGCTGATGTCACGGACGTCCGGTGGCATCCGGTTGTCCGGTCGCCTGGGAGTCGCCGGTCGTCCGGTAGAGGCCGGACGTCCGGAGCCTGTAGCTTTTCCAGCAGCTCCGTTTCTTCCGTGTTCTCTTCCACGCTTCCCTCGCGGATGGTGTAGGTGATCCTTGGCGCTTGCACTCCTCCTCGTCGTCCGTGAAGCTCCGAAAATACCTATGCATGCACACGAGTGGAGTGTCAAGTAGTATACCATCCTCGAAGGGGTCAAGTGAACACGTGTAAGGGAGATGATTCACCTTTATGTATGAGAAGTAGAGGTCACACGTGTCACATGCCAAGCAGACTCTTGACATGGTGATGTCCATAGGATGCGCAAGAGTCAATAAAGTTGAAAGAGATTCACAAATTCGCAAGTGAAACAAGTAGACCAATAGCAAGGAGTGGCACACGGAAACACACGCACGGATAGATAGATGGGGTCGTGCAACCAAGTAATGAGCACAAAATGTGGAATCCACGGAAAACGCTCGTGTTGCACAACTCAAGAGAGACGCTAGCACGATTGCTCTATAGGCGGATACGACACTTGTGCACAACCTATAAGATGCAAATGTATGAACGTTCTATCATAAGTATGCTATGTGTATGATGTTCCGGTTCTTTTAGCACAAGATGATCCAAGATGATCAAGTATGATATCATATGATGCGATGCTATGTCTCTTGCTTACAAGCTTCTTTGTCTTTCTCTTTTTGCTTAAAAGCTTTATTCTTTTTTTTATGGCCACGATGCACAAACCAAGATAGCAATTGTGTATATGCGGGAACAATCTTGTGACACAAGGTATGATATGATGATACCAATATGATATGGTATGTATGCAATGGAAGGCGGATCGATGATCACTAATGTGCACAAGTAACGTTGCCGGCAATACTCAAAGGCTAGTCTCGATAGGCAAATGACGCAAAATGGCCTAGGGGTTAACAATGCAATTGCAAGGGGATATACAATGATGTCGTCGAAGTTACCGTCCGTGTCGATGATGAGAGGTGGTGCTCTTGATGTAGACCCGTTCCTAATTAGCCGCAACACCTTAGGAAACGGAAAAACCACAACTCAAAATCTCAAGGACAAATGTCAAATGGTGGTAGCGGCAATGCCGTGGTGGTTGCGGAAGTGGAATGATGGGCTATACACGATGTCGGAGTTGAAGTCACGGTCCCTAAGTAGCGAAACACCTTAGGAGACACAAGGCACAACTCAAACAACCTCAACAAAATTGGGTTAAGTTTCGTTGGCTATGTATAGTGGACTAAGCTATGCGGAAGTGGTGGTGGTGGTTGATGAAGAAGCAATTGTCCCTAAGTAGCCTAAACACCTGAGGAGACTCAAATCACTACTCAAGCAACCACAAATGCTATGGTGGACAAAATGATTTAGGTTGCGGAAAGCTATGGTGGCTATGCGGATGATATGGTGGAGGGCCTATACAAACTTGCCAAATTTGACAACATTTGATGGAGTCAAATGATGATGGTAGTATTTTTATGGTATGGGGAATGTCAAGAGCTTCAAAACGAGCTCAAGAACGTCAAAATCGGAGTTTGTATGAATTAGTTATGGACAAAACAAAAATCAGCCGAATTCAAAATCTGGAGGTACCGGACGTCCGGTAAAGGCCGGAAATCCGGTATTTTCTTCTGTATATGTGGTTCTGGTCGTCGGGTGAGTTCCGGACGTCCGGTGCTTCGTGAGGGTCCGGACGTCCGGTAAAACGCCGGTCGTCTGGTGGGTCGGGGTCAACGCGAGATTTGAGTTCCGGGATGCGATTTTGGGCAGAATTTGATGATTTTGGGGTCAAAATTTGACGGATTTTGTGGAGGAAAGATGGGGAATCTTGGGGAAATGCTAGATCCACTTGAAACCAAGCAAATCCATGGATCAAAATCAAAAAAATATCATCAAACCAACAGATCACAAAAAAAATTGGGGCTATTTTTGGTGGGGATTTTCGAATTTTTGGACGAAATCACACAAAACAAGGGTAGAAAACGGTGGAGGGGGCTCACACAAAATTTTGGGGCTTGCGTGCGTGTGTGCATGTGAGTGTAGCATGCATGCGTGACTGCGTGTGTACGTGTGAGTGTTGCGTGCATGCAGTTATTGTGCATGTGTGTGTGTGTACAATCACCACATGATGTAGGGTGGAACCCTAGATGGCCGATGTTTCATGAAATGGAGGGATCCCGCGATGAACACGAAGAACACAAAGGGGAATCACGAGGGAAAACACTCAAGAACAAGTCCAATCACATATCCACTAGACAATCAAACACACAAGATCACAAGGTAGATGAACAACAAAGGGAAAGATACAAGGTAAAGTTCATCTCCGAGAGGAGGTCTTGAATCCGTGAAGGATCTTCCCGTTTAGGGGTCTTGAATCCGTCGTGGATCTTCTCCGTAGAGGGGCCGCAGTCTCTCCTAGGAGTAGAACCACTAAGATGAGCAAAGCTCTAGTCTAAATGAGCTATCACATTGCTAACCCTAAAATGGTGGAGGTGAAGGAGTATATATAGTCTAGGGCCACCAACGGGTAAGTGAGGGGCGAAAGGGATACATGGGCCTCGGGCCCGAACACTGTACGCAGACAGGTACCGGTCGTCCGTTGGACACCGGACGTCCGGTGGCTCGGGAGGGACCGGACGTCCGGTATCTCTCGGACTTCCGGTATTTTCCTCTATTTGGGTTTTGTTGCCGATGTCATGGACGTCCGGTGGCATCCGGTCGTCCGGTCGCCTGGGAGTCGCCGGTCGTCCGGTAGAGGCCGGACGTCCGGAGCCTGTTGCTTTTCCAGCAGCTCCGTTTCTTCCGTCTTCTCTTCCACGCTTCCCTCGCGGATGGTGTAGGTGATCCTTGGCGCTTGCACTCCTCCTCGTCGTCCGTGAAGCTCCGACAATACCTATGCATGCACACGAGTGGAGTGTCAAGTAGTATACCATCCTCGAAGGGGTCAAGTGAACACGTGTAAAGGAGATGATTCACCTTTATGTATGAGAAGTAGAGGTCACACGTGTCACATGCCAAGCAGACTCTTGACATGGTGATGTGCATAGGATGCTCCGCATCACCACACCAGCTCCTATTTGTTAAAAACATATGGCTCAGCATACTAATACAATGCCACGTTGTCCGCTGTGACTACGGTCATGACTTCGAACCACCGTCCAATATTTTTTTTATCATTTGTTTTCATTCTTATACACGCTGACACGTGGGCCCAATGGTAGTGAGGTAATGTGATGCAACACTAGAGGTGCCACGTAGAGCGTTTAACTGGTCAACTAGTCATGTCTTGAACAAACAGAGCTATATGGTGAGCCCGTGACTTTATAATAACCACAAAATGTTAATGGTGACCGTAATGAGTGGATTCTGAAGTCCAGTGTACGTATCATGCTTTCGCTTCAAATACAATGATCGTCACTCTATACATCGTGAGAGAAATATGAAACATGAGTGAATGTGTTGGGGCGTACTTTTAGAGGACCTGGAGAGAGTTTGTGCGCGTACGTGAAAGGGGCGTAGAGGGGGGTGTGCGATGGAGAGAGAGATGCTCTTTGTTTCTATTTATTATGACTAACTTTATATATAGTATAAAAATATACAAATTCACATTGCGGAATAAATATCATTGGGTGCACCATGCAATGCAAACTAATTTTCATACTCCATAGAACTTTGTAATGTTGTATATATGTACAAATTCTCAAATAAATTTTGGGCACACTTTGTGTGGTTTGATTCAAAAGGAATGCTCTATGCGAATTAAACATGAAGAGAGGGCATTATAGATCAATGGGGTGCATGGAAAGATGTAACATGTGTGAATGTGTAGGTGACGTATTTGGCAGGGTCTAGTGAGGGTATCTGTATGTATTCGAGAGAGGCATGGATAGAGGAGCCAACGGGGGTGGAGGGCGACGTGGGAGAGATAGCAAGGGAAATGAGAGAGGTCTATAGAGAGACGGATAGGATGTCACGGCGAGAGATGCCCTTGATTGTGTACATGCAAGGGGGACGGGATATATAGAGGCATGAGGAGATTTTGTTGTTGTTGTGTTTATGTTGGTATGTGTGTGTGTGAGAAGATAACTAGACCTAGGGGCAGATGGTGTGTCATCGAGTGAGATTTGGTGGGTAGAGGTGAGGCCCTTGGGTCGGTTCCATCCTACGCCACATTGGTCGGCCTGTGATGCATTCAGGGATACCCATGGATGACTCATCGTATAAGACAAAGATACCAGAGTCTTGAAGGACTCTGTGTCCACTAACAAAGCAGGCTAGGATTTGTAACCCTAGGTCCTCCGACTGAGGTAACCCCTTGTCTCTCATATTACCATTCATCCAACCTTACTTTAAGGGGCATCCTATAGAATGCTCTGCTGGAATCATATTCGTCAATTAGGAAGAGAGGTGGAGACAATCCATGCAAGACATGCCTAATGATAATGTGCGTGCGGGAGACACGTAGGCAGGTCTATGTATAGAGAAAGGGTCGATGGGGATTGCGTGTGCATATGCGTATGAGAGGAAGAGTACTTCTGATAAATGTTAGTGAAAACAGTCGTAAATGGTTGCAGGAGGGAGGGAGGGTGATATCAAGAGGATGTGTGCGAGAAAGATGCCTCGGGAGAGTGTGTGTGAGCATGTGCGAGAGTCAACCGATGGATATACACTGTGTATGGGTATGTGTGCGAGAGAATGTTATTGCGTGTTTGAGGAGGGTCCTATCGAGAGTGGAACTACACGGAAAAGACTGATATACACATTGATTAAAAATATAAATTGTATCCAAATATTAGAATGGGATCATGATATTTGCAATTTGCATAAGGAACGATCATTGATCCATCAGACATGTATATTCTATCGAATTTAAGCATGTCTATGTTATTATTCGACATAATTGATCCATAGAGTCAATATTTTGAACTCCAAACAATGCATCGCTTTAGCAATTCGAATATAAACGTGAGTATAGTTCATGTTGTGTGTGTAAAGCACATTATACATACAAAAGTTACAGAATAAACATTACAAATAGTTAGCTAGGAACTAACATACATTTGAATTCAACTTAAGGTTGTTCAAAAAAATTCAAATTCGACATGAAGTTCATTCAATTATTTGAATTCGATATCATGGCATTTGTAAATCATACCTAAAATATATGGACACCAATCTTTGCTCTGCTTTTGTACATAATAGCATATATAGTCGTGTACCAAATAGATTCAAATTTACCTCCTCCATTTCAAAATAATCGTAGTTATAGGATTTTCAAGTGTCAAAATTTTTAAAAGAAGCGCATAATTTAATGAGGTTTCAAACATACAAGGTAAAATTTAACGTTGTCTATTTAGGTAAATCCTCAAAGTTCAATAGTACTCTAAACGTGAATGCTTGTGTTTCAAAATTTCGAACGAAGCTCCAAAAGAGCCTCTACTTGCCCGAAACCGCGTAAGACCAATGTTTGGTAGAAGGAAATTACTTTTCTAACTCCGACCCGTGAAACCTATCTGTCTGATGTCCAAAGGTCTAAACCGTGGTAGGTTTGTAACTCAATCTAGACGCCACACAACTGCCTCCAAAAAAACATTCATACACCATGGCCGCCTAAACACACATGCGCTCGCCGAAATTGCTCCCGCCCACAATTTGGGACACCTAGGATTACCGTCCTACCCCCGACCCGCAGTAGGTCCAAAATTTAAGAGGGGGGCAAAGTTTGTACTTTCCCAAAATTTCAAACAAGCGTGTCCCATCTGTTCAAAGAAACAAAAAACAAAAACAAGCGCATCCTAGACCGAAACATGGTTCCCCCTTAGCTCCCCCCCACCCCCTGTCGGTGTCAAAACCGGCGGATCTTGGGTAGGGGGTCCCGAACTGTGTGTCTGAGGATCGATGGTAACAAGGGACTCGGGACACGATGTTTACCCAGGTTCGGTCCCTCTCTATCGAGTTAATACCCTACTTCCTGCTTGATTGATATTGATGAATATAGGGTTACAAGAGTAGATCTACCTCAAGATCGTAATGTCTAAACCCTAGAAGTATAGCCTATGATATTGTGATTCTGTCTCTACGGACTAAACCCCTCGGTTTATATATGCACTGGAGGGACCTAGGGTTGTACATGATCATCTTGCAAAAGAAGGAAACATTACACCCGGACTTTAAACTTGCCATTCTACACATATAGGAGTCCTATCCGGATACGGGGAATAATCTTCAGCGACGATCTTCATGACCAACCAGTCCGCCCATAACGAGTAATCCGGACACCCGAGGACCCCTTAATCTAGGACTCCCTCAGTAGCCCCTAAACCAGTCTTCAATGACGATGAGTCCGGCACGCGTACCGTCTTCGACATTGCAAGGCAGGTTCCTCCTTCCGAACATATGAAGTCTTAATTCAAAAGAACTATGTCCGGCTCTGCAGGATTAGTACAACCCTTAGCCACGAAGGCAATGTGTCAAAATGAACAATGTGTCTTTACTGACAACCTTTCTATCGAAACATCAGTCTGACCCTTTAATATTTCGAACCATTTTCTTGGCACTGGTTTCGCATTTCGAGGCATAGCCTCCATTGGTACGTCTTGTCAAAATAGAGGTTGTGCCCGCTTATTATGGAATCTTCGTCAATATGACATGGGTAACCCAACCGCACCTCACACACGATTACATTGGAACATGCAAGTTTTACGGCTGGAGTGGTGGATGTTTGGTATTTACCGTCTATAATAGGACACATATCCTTCCCCTTTTACCTCACGCTCTCCTCAAGCCCTTGCCTCCCAATCTCTTAGCTCCAGCGCCCAAAGCTCCAGCGCCCGCAACTCCCATCTCCTCTACCATTGCGTCATTTTCCAACAATGGCTGGATCTGGCTCTAAGGGCAAGTGGGAGGCCTTCACCGTCACGGAGAAAATGGTGGTTTTTTGTAGTGAGAGGGCAGTGGAGTTGGACAAGAAATGACGGGGGGAGGTAGTCTTCTTTCCGTCAAACTTAGACGGCGACGTCCTGCAAGCGAGGTATGGATATATGTGGCAGAGAGAAGTTTCGTGCTGCCGGAGCCGGGCCTCGGGAACTGCTGCAGCTGCTCGTTCCGCTTTTTCTTTTTCTTGCATTTTCTAAAAAAAAGTAGAGGGCCCCACTGGGGTGTGTAATGAACCATGGCGCTTGCGCCACTATGCTCTGCTTGTTATTCATATCATGTCATGGTATCTGTGTTCCTACTAGGTGCGGTTAATGTAGCTTAGCTTGGCGTGCTTGTGGTAGACTCCCACATCATGAGGGTGCGCCTTTCAGATGTACCTTCCTGAGGCTTCCTTCTTGACGACTCTGGATCCGTTGAGCCTCCGGAGACGTTGTGTAGCTGCAGAGTTAGGAAATCTCATGAGGTGTCTCGTCCTTCCTCGCACAAACTCCTGAGCTTGGGTTGGTTGTGGCTGATACACCATGTCGCGATGCCCGGAGGCACGGACTTAAGAGGGTGTGCATGCCCACGAGCTTGTTTGAGTGTCTATCACGAGGATTAAGGATGTTGAAGCCCTGGGACGACCAGGCTTCGGCGAGGGGTGGTCGCGGGCGAGCCCAGGCTACACACCTACCTAGCCCCCGCACGCGAGACGTGCGAGGAGGAGCAACGGGCAACTGCCACTCTCCCTGGGGCAAGGGTGGAAAGGCGAATAAAAAGAGAGGGTATTCAAACTCTTGAGAACAAAAGGCACGAAACCTCCAAACTTCATTCAAGAAAAATCAAACTAGCTACAGAAAGCAAGCAAAAGAACAACCGCGTCCGACACCTATACTAGTCTTCGTCTTCATACAGCGCGAAGAATGGGGCCTCCACTAGGACGTGGGTGGTAGCCCCCGTGAGGCCCAAGGGCGGCACTCAGGAGACTCCGGGGCGTGTACAACCCGAACTAATTATTACGTGAGAGTGTCACGAGCAGAGACCTTCACAGGCGCGGGGCCTTGCTTCATGGGTAGAACTTCGGGAGGTGCTCGATGTTCCAGGCATTCAGGATGGGGATCCCGTACTGCGTCTCCAGGCGCGCGGCGCCAGGCCTGGAGGCATGGGCAATCCTGAACGGGCCCTCCCACATGGGCAAGAGCTTATGCAGCCCATCCCTAGAGAGCACCCGCCTCAGGACGAGATCACCCACCTCGAGCGTCTTGGAGCGGACGCTGTGGTAGTGGTACCACCTCATTGCCTGCTAATACCTCGCTGCTTGGAGCGAGGTTTGGCGATGGCGCTCCTCACCCAACACTAGGTCCGTCCCTCGTGAGACGTCCTGGCATGCCTTGTCAAATGCCAAGACCCATGCGGAGCGATACCTGACCTCGTGGGAGAGAACCGCTTCAGCTCTGTAGACGGGGAAGAATGGAGTCTCGCTCATCGGCTTGGTCACGGTGGTGCGGATGGACCACAACACAGACTGGATCTTGTCGAGCCAGCCCCTGCCGCAGGCCTGGAGTTTCTTCTTGAAGGTCCATTCCTTGAGGCCTCTCAACACCTCTGTGTTGGCATGCTCGGCCTGGCCATTGCTCCGTGGGTGCGCCACCGAAGCGTAGCACAACTGCGTTCCAAGGTTAGCGCAATATGTTTTGAAAATGTTGCTGGTGAACTGCGAGCCATTGTCAGTGATGATGGAACCCCGAAATGGCTCACGAGGCCCTTGATGAACTTCTCGGATTTCGAGTTCCGCAAACCCTTGAGAGGTTCGAACTCTAGGGTGTGCATGACGAACACTCTCTCCCCAGCGCGCTCGCCCTACGATTCCACAGCCTAGCTCGACGAACTCAAAGAACAAGGGACACCGAGGATTATACTGGTTCAGGCCACCTTCGGGTGTAATACCCTACTCCAATGTGTGTGGTGGATTTCCTCGTGGGGCTGAGGATGAACTAGTACAATGGATGAATAGCCTCCGGAGGAGAGGTGTTCTTGGGTTGGAATGAGCTTGTGGTGTGTGTGGGATGGAATGGATCTCTCTCTCTCTCCCTCTCTCTCTCTCTACTAGACGAGCTACCCGTCCATGGTGGTGGCTAGGTCCTATTTATAGTGGCCTTGGTCCTCTTCCCAAATATCAGTGGGAAGGGATCCCACAACTGCCAAATTTGAAGGGGAACAACTAGTATAAGTTATCCTGAAAAAAGTGGTCTTCGCCTGCCAAAGGCTCTGGTGGTGACGCTAGGTCGAGCTCCACGATGACCTCCATTCTCCCACCCTGACGGTCCTTGGTCTTGTTGCACTTATATGGAAACCTTTGCTTGATTCCTCGGGACTCCGCGCCTGCGCTTGCGCCTTTAGCACCAAAGGGGAAATTGGTACACTGCGCCCGCTGGCGCCCACCTGGGCTTGGACGTCATGGCTCGTGTCACATGAACCTCGCGAGGTGCATCTTGCATAAATATCGCTGCTCCTCGGGAGCCAGCCTAGAGAGGCTGCCCCCAGGGAGCTCTTGCCGCCGTCCACCTCGCGAGGGTCTTGAGTTGTGGTTGCTGAAGCTCGGCCGCACCAGGCCACCGATGGAGCCACACCATGGGCCGCGGGCAGGAAAGTCTGGGTACCCCCGTTCCCAGGACGCCGACAGTAGCCCCCGGGCCCAAGGCGCGCTCGGACTTGGCTTCGAGGTGAAGCCAAAGGGGCAAGGGTCAAGCGCCACAGGCCCCAATCGCCTGCGGCCTTGGTTGACGCATGGTGACTTGATTGGACGTGCGCGTCTCCGCTTCCCCATGCTAACTCGCTAACTGCCCGACTTGACGAGACCCTGCTACATGCACAGAAAAACCATCATTACGTGAGATCGTGGAGGCTGGTGGTTGGCCTCCTCTAGGCTATAAACGGGGAGAGGGTGAAGCCCCCATTGCTCATCTCCTTCTTGTCGCCCTCCTCTTCTTCTTCCTCCTTGCCGCGCTGGCTTAACGCGACGCCCATGGCGCCAATAAGGAGATTCTCTGCTGCTGAGAAAGGAAAACTCCCTGCGAGAGGTGGGAACCACTTCCGCCGAAGAAGAGGTCCAGCCGCCCCCGTGGCACCAACGAGAGGCGGGAGGTGATGAGGCCTTGGTGCGAGCTGTCGGATTCAGGGCTCCGCAAAACCCGTTAAGTTCGAACGCAGGGGCGTGAACGAAGATCTCTCCCACTCTCGTCTACCTAGCGCCTCGCTCTCATCGTGGTGGAAGGATTCAAGCAAACAACATATAGAACACACAAGAGTTTATCCAGGTTCGGGCCACCGTGTGGTGTAAGCTTTGGTGGATTGGCTTCGGGCGAGCTAGAATATGAGGTAGTACAACGGTTCCTGGGCTCAGGAGGTAAGCTTAGGAGGGTCAGGAGGCAAGTGGTCATGCTCCTTGTGTGGTGGCAGAGTGTATTGGTTCTGTCCCTTGCAGTAGGAGTCCTAGCTACTTATATAGGCGGCCACGGTCCTCTTCCCCGGAAATGTTTAGGCGGGAAGGGATCCCACAACGGCCATTTTTGAGCGGGAACACAAGGACGTTCTTATCATGACAAAAGCGGTCTTCGCCTGCAAAAGGATGAGGCGATGACGCAGTGGTGGGCTCGACGATGACATCCTCCTTGTCGTCCTTGCGGTCTTCGGTCTCGTTGCACCGATGAGGAAACCTTTGCCCCGCTCCTCGAGAACTCGCGGCTGCGCTGTCCCCCTTGCACCGAAATAGCAACTGCGCCGCTCGCGTGCGCTGGCACCCGCTGGCGTGGTGCGTCACTGCTGATATCATTGCCTCCTCCTGAGGCAGGCTTGGCCTTGGATTCTCCGCCCCTCTGGAGCGCCTTGCTGAGGCCGCTCCCGAGGAGGTCTTGACGTCGTTCTCCTCGCGAGGCTTGGATCCCTCGCGAGGGTCTTGGGCAGCTGGTTGATCAGCTCGGTCGTACCAGGCCGTAGTAGGAGCTCGTCGCGGCCCGCAGACAGGCAAGTCTGGGTACCCTGGTTCCCAGTATGCCGACAGTAGCCCCCGGGCCCAAGGCGCGCATGGAGTTGGCTCCGGGGCGAGGCCTTAGTCGAGGACGAAGCGCCGCGGGCCCTAAAAGGCTGCTGGCAAGGCCGGCGTGCGATTGTTGGATGGGACGTGGCGGCTCCGCTTCCCAAGCAGCCTTGGTGATCGTGTGACTTGACAACTCCTTGGCGCAGGCGACGAGGGCATAATGGTTGCGACGCCATTGGCTGGCGGTTGGGATCCTCCGCCCTATAAATGGGACTAGGGGGGAGCCCCAGGTCATTTCCAAGCCAGCGCCGTCTTCTTCTTGCTTGTCCTTCGCTCTCTCTCTCTTGTCGCAAGATTTTCATGGCGCCGTCGAGGAAGCCATCCGCCGCAGAGAAGTGGAAGACCCCAAAGAATCCAGTCCCATTGCCGCCAAAGAGGGGTCATGGTCGTCCCCGCAAGTATGCCGCTGCGCCCGTAGCGACTTCTCGGGTAGGCGGGTGCGGCCTTCTAAGCCCCGCTGCGGCCGCCGGCGGACGGGGCGGGGCGTCCTCCCGTGGTGAAGGTGGTCGCGGCCACGGAGGAAGAGGGGGCGCGCAACGGTGCCTGCTGGTCGCACGTCCTCCACCCCAGAGCTCCATTCCTTCGACGTGTCGTCGGAGTTCATGGTGTGGGCGGAGAGGTCCGGCGGCCCGTGGCTCAGGCTTCCCCGCTCGGAGGCCTTGGAGGTATATGGCTGCAGGCCGATGGTTGCTGCAGTGGTGCATCCTGGGTGGAGGTTGATGTGGCTCCCTCGGGCGATATGTTCCTGGAGTGCGGCTGGCAGTCGTTTGCTCGTGCACGTCGTCTGCATGGGAGGTGTGAGCTCCACTTCAGGTACGATGGCGTCTCCATGTTGTTCGTCAGGGTCTTCTCGGTGGAAGGGAGGCGCCTTGGGTGCTGTCCCGAGGCTGATGACGAGGAGGATGACGGGGAAGACTTCCGGAGGAGCAGTTATTCCTCCGGAGATGACCTCAGTCCTGGGGGGCGCCGTGGGGCCCCCCTCTGTGGCAGCAGCAGCTCCTCCAGCAGCGGCGGCCGTGACGAACCACCACGCCGCTGAGCTCGGCACGGTGAGGGGAGGGGGTTGCCACGCCGCTGCGGCTCGGTGAAGCCAGAGGAGATGGAGGACCCCGACTGAGCGGGAGCGGCCTCTGCTTCTCCTCCTTTCTTTTCCTTCATGTGCTTTCTGCGTCAAAATTTCAAGTTGCCTTGAAGAGGCGTGTAATGGGTTGTGATATATGTAAGAAACGAGAATTCGCTGTCATGCTTTTGCTGCCTGGGTGAAATTACTTAGCTTTTATGTGTCATGTCGTCCTGAGGCAGAGTCCTCCTGACTCCGCAATCATGAGCCCCGTCGGGTCATGACGAGGAGGCCGAGTCTGACGGGCTCATACAGCCCCCGAGTGGGAGTCAGCCACTGAGATCTGCTGAGAGTGCCGAGCGCGGGTTAGAGCGCCAAAGCCTGAGCGGCTCGGTAAGATAGGGTGCGCGGAGTGAGAAGCCCGGCGCCAGAGCCTGAGCAGGCTTGGCCAGGCAAGGCCATGGGGCCATGTCGGCAGACGAGGGCCGGTGACCGACCGTGCCCCAGCCCCCACGCGCGAGGCGCGCGAAGGAGAGGGAGTAGCGCAGCTGAACTTTAGAACTGTCAAGAAAGATCCCAAACAAAATGGCAAGAAAGGTCTCAAACCAAATGTAGGAAGTGCGAGAAACACGAGAACTTCATAGCATGGGGTAGAGGAAGGGGTGATAGCCAAGGAAGTAGAAAAGGCTGAAAGCCAAACACCAAGCAAAAAGGAAAAAAGGTTGCATCCGACCCCTACACTACGTCTTCTTCCCAGCGCGGAGCTAAGGACTGCCACTGGGGCGTGGGTGGGAGCCCCGCTTGAGGGCCCGTAGGCAACGCAGAGGAGACTCTGAGGCGTGTACAGCCCCAACTCATTATTACGTGAGAGTGTCACAGGCGGAGACCTTCACGGGCATGGAGCCTTGATTATGGATAGAACCTCCTGAGGTGTTTGATGTTCCTGGAATTCTTGATAGGTATCCCATATTGCGTCTCCAGGCGCACAGCACCAGGCCTAGAGACACGGGCGATTCTGAACGGGACCTCCCACATGGGCGAGAGCTTGTGTAGCCCCTCACGGGAGAGGACCCGCCTCAGGACCAAGCCACCAACTTCAAGTGTTCTTGCGCGGACGCCGTGGCAGTGGTACCGCCGCAGCACCTGCTGGTAACGTGCCACCCTGAGGGCAGCTCGGCGGCGGCCCTCCTCGCCAAGCATGAGGTCCATCCGCTAGGCGGCGTCCTGGCATTCATTGAAGGCCAAGACCCGTGAGGAGCGATGCTTGACCTCGTGAGGGAGGACCGCCTCCGCCCCATAGACGAGAAAGAAGGGAGTCTCCCCCATAGGTTTGGTGGCAGTGGTTCGGATTGACCACAGCACGGACTGGAGTTCGTCGATCCAGCCCCTGCCGCAAGCCTCAAGCTTCTTCTTGAAGCTGCGCGTCTTGAGGCCACACAAGACTTCTGCGTTGGCGCGTTCGGCCTGGCCGTTGCTCCTAGATTGGGCCACCGAAGCGTAGCAGATCTGTGTTCCAAGGTTAGCAGAATATGACCTGAAGAGATTACTTGTGAACTGCGAACCGTTATCCGTGATGATGCGGTTGGGGACCCCAATCGCCTCACGAGGCCCTGGATGAACTTGACAGCCGACCCGGCTGGGATCGCGCGAACAGGCTCCACTTCCGCCCACTTGGTGAATTTGTCGATGGTGACGTACAGGAAGTGGTAGCCCCCCGCTGCCCGAGGAAATGGACCTAGGATGTCCAAACCCCAGACCGCGAAGTGCCAGGAAAGCGGAATCGTCTAGAGGCCTTGCGGCGGCTGGTGGATCTGCTTGGCGTGAAACTGGCACGCCTCATAAGCTCGCACGAGCTCCGTGGCATCGTTGAGTGCCGTGGGCTAGTAGAAGCCGCTGCGGAAGGCCTTGCCCACGAGGGTGCGGGACGACGAGTGATGGCCATAGTCTCCACCATGGATATCAGCCAGCAGCTCGCGCCCATGCTTACTCGAGATGCATTTTAGCGAGACGTCATTGGGGCGCCTCCTGTAGAGTTCACCGTCTTGGATACAGTAAGCTCAGGCCTGTCGGACCACGTGCTCTGCGTCTTCTTCTTTGTTTGACAGGGCATCATGTTGTAGGTACCTGTCGGACCACCTAAGTCGATGAGCTCGGAGTGGTAGTTGTCGCGCTTGCCAAAGGTGACAGGCGGGCGGACCTGCCCTATGTGGGTGGTGGAGCCGTCAACCACTCCGGAGAAAGGCTTGGTAGGTAGTAGATGATCGTACGATACTTGAAGGCTATCGAACGTCTCGAGGGAGGGACATTAAGCCCTGCGCCGCCATCGATGAGGGTCTTGGTGACTTGAACGTTGCTGATGACGGGTGAACGAAGCATCGGGAGGGTGCCGGCCATCGCCGCTCACTTGAGCTGGTCTGTTGAACTGAAGGTGATGGGGCACTTGGACCACCTGAGTGGGCGTGTGGCTTCGAGCTTGGGGAGAGCCGTGTTCACTTCTCGGGCGAACTGCTTGAAGAGGCGTTGAGAGGCTGGGGCATGCGCTCCACCCAAGATGCAAGCAAGGGCACGAGGCTCCTGGAAGCCCCCAGCCCCCTCGTGCTGGTCGTCGTTCCTTCTTGGTGGTGGTAGAGGAGGGAGGCCAGCCTTGCCCTAGGGACGGTTCTCACGATGCTGGTCCTTTCAGGCATCCTCACGAGGCTAATCGCGCCAACGGTCCTCCCGATGCTGGTCACGCCGCTGCTGGCGGGGGCCGCGGTCGTCCCAGCGCCCCCCGATCTGACTTCCCCAATGGTCGTAGCCACGGTTGCTGCGCTCAGGGCGTTGGCTGATGCATCCTTCGCGGAGGGCCGTGAGCTCTTGACAGTCATGGGTGTTATGGCTGTGAATATTGTGGTAGGCGCAAAACGGACGGTTGTTCTTGGATGACTCTGGGTAGTCGCGGCCGTGTTTCATCTCTGGCTCAGCCGCACGCACTGCCACTCCCTTGTGCTTCACGTCCTTTCTCTTTACCTTCTTGTCTTCGGTGTCAGCAACGGGGAGCTTGACGAGGGAGAGGCGCACCTCCTCAGCTCTGGCGCACTTGGTCGCGGGGTTGAACAACTCAAGGGACGTGCACAGATCTTAGTGGATGGCCAGCTCCTCCTTCATCTTGACGCCACGGACACCATCTGAGAACGCTGAAATGATGGCCCCGTCCGTGACCTTGGGGACTTGACGCGGACACTGCTGAAGCGCTGGATGAACTTTTGTAGGGTTTCCCCTAGTTGTTGCTTGATACGCCGCAGGTCACCCGCGGCCGGGGGGGTCTCGCGGGTACCCTGGAAGTTGGCGATGAAACACTCGCGCATCTCGCCCCAGGTGGAGATCGATCCTGCGGGCAGGTTTAGGAGCCACGAGCGTGCGCCGTCCTTGAGAGCCATGGGGAACCAGTTCGCCATGATCTTCTCAGTGCTGTCGGACGCTTCGATGCTCAGCTCGTAGATCTGCAGGAATTCAGCAGGGTCGGGGGTGCCGTCATAGCGTGGAGGCAGGTCGGGCTAGAACTTCCCAGGCGAGTTGACGTTGCGCAGCTCGGGGGCGAGGGCCTTGCAGCCTGCTGTCGACACCAGAGCTTGTCGAGGAGGCAGAGCTTGGTCTTGGTCCTCGAGCGCCACCATGGCGGGGGCCGCACGGTCTCGACGCCATTCTGGAGGGAGCGCTGGATCTCTTGGCAGCTTCCTTCTTCGTGCACTGGCGCCGCGTGAGGGTGGTCACATCGCGGGGCCACATGCCTTGGGTCTAGGATGATGCCTTGACGTGGAGGTGGCAGAGGCGCTTCATGGGCCGCGTCGCCTGCATGGGAAGGCGGACGAGGCAGCGAGAGGGACAGTGCTGGAGAGCCCCCAGCGGCACTGACGAGCTCGGCGATGCGGTCAAGCCACTCTTCATAGAAGTCGTCGACGGGGCGGTAGCGTAGGAGCTCACGTCCCATGAGCAGCGCAGCCTGTGCGTCTGCGGGTCCATGGCGAGTGTGGGACGACGAGACCGCTGGGGTTAGTGACGGGGTCGCGGTGTGTCTGTCTCGCTGCACGAAGGGGTGTAGAGACGAGGCATGCTGCTCGTGCCGCGCTGGGCCGGTGGCGGCGTTGGCAGCAGGCGATGGAGAACGGTGAGGCGGTCCCCTAGTAGGAGATGTTTGAGCGACATGGTTTGCAAGGGCAGCCCGCCACTCAGTACCGGCTCTACGAGCGTCGGCCATGGAACTGGTGGGACAACAGAGCATGGATCGACGGAAGGGAAGCTTCAGCACACCCCTACTTGGTGCGCCAAATGTCGGATCTTGGGTTCCGGCAAAACCCTTGTGGTTCGAACACTGGGGTGCGCACGAAGATCTCTCCTTCCGCCCTAGCTCGTCTACTCGCCGATTCCTAAGCCTAGCTCGTCGAACTCGAAGAACAAGGGACAAAAAGGTTTATACTGGTTCGGGCCACCGTTGTGGTGTAATACCCTAATCCAGTATGGTGTGGTGGATTGCCTTGTAGGCTGGGGAAGAACTAGTACCTGGGAAGAACAGCCTCCTGAGGAGAGGTGTTCTTGAGCTCGATGAGCTTGTGGGTGTGTGCCGGGTCTTCTCTCTCCGGATCTCCCTTCGCCCCCCTTCTATAGGGGTGGCTAGTCCTATTTATAGTGGCCCAGGTCCTCCTCCCAAATATTGAGCGGGAAGGGATCCCACAACGGCCAATTTTGAAGGGGGGCAGCTAGTACAAGCTATCCCGACAAAAGGTGGTCCTCGCCTGCCAAAGGCTCTGGTGGTGACGCCGATGTGGGCTCCGTGATGACCTCCGCTCTATCGTCCTGCTGGTCTTGGTCTTGTTGCGCCGATATCGAAACCTTTGCATGATGCCTCGGAACTCCTCGCCTGCGCGTGCCCCTTTAGAACCAAAGAGAAAACTGGCATCCTGCGCCCACTGGCGCCCTCCTGCCCTTGGTCGTCATGGCTCACGTCACGAGGACCTCATGAGGTGCCCCTCGCCTTGATATCTCCACTCCTCAGGAGCCAGCCTAGTGAGGCCGCCCCAGGTGAGGTCTTGCATCGCCCGCCGCGCGAGGCTCGGCCCCTCGCGAGGGTCGTGAGTGGTTGCTGACGAGGTTCGGCCGTACCAGGCCGCTGGATGAGCCACACACCGGGCCATAGGCAGGCAAGTCTAGGTACCCCCGTTCCCAGAACGCGACAGTGCACGATGAGGAGTGATGCCCACAGTCCCCTCCATTTATGTTGGCCAATAGCTCCTATCCATGCTCCCTGGAGATGCATCGTACAGAGACATCGTATGGCCGTTTTCGGTAGAGCTCACCGCCCTAGATGCAGTATGTGGTGGCCTGACGGGCCACATGCTTCGCATCTTCGTCCTTCTCCAGCAAGGTGCATTGGAGCATGTACGCCTTGAAATCCTCAGTCCAGCACCCCTCCTGAGGTTCAAGTGCGAGGAGTAGGTGGGCTCCTGTGGTCGGGCGGCAAGTCGGGGCGCCTGAGGTGGCTGCTGGGGGAAGCTCCTCCTGAGGCGATGCTCGTCCGGCAGTGGGGGGAGCTGCCGATGGCTTGCAAAGCCATTCCTCAAAGACGCCAGGCTCTTGAGGTAGACGCTGAGACGCCCTCTTGGTGATGTTGTCCGCCTCCTTATTCGTGCTGCACAGCACGTGCTGCAATTCCAAGCCCAAGAATCGTTTCTCGATTTTACGTACCTCCTCAAGGTATGCCTCCATGTGCTCGTCCTTTGGCGTGTACGCCTTGTTGGAGAAGTTGATAAGGAGCAGGGAGTCACCCTTGATGATAAGCTGACTCACCCCCAGAGCCGCCGCGAACTTGAGGCCAGCAATCAGGCCCCTGTATTCTGCAATGTTGTTGGAGACCTTTTCGCCATGCTGGAAGCAGAGTTGCACGGCGTAGTAGAGCTTGTCCTTGGTGTGCGAGATGAGCACGGCTCTAGCTCCTGCGCTCTGACGCGAGAAGGCGCCGTCAAAGTACATGACCCAACCACCCAGTGCTTCATCTCCAGGTGCGAGAGGGCGGTCCTCGCTCACTTCTTGGTCGGGGGAGTCAGTCCATTCTGCCACAAAATCAGCGAGGGCCGCTCCTTTGATGATCCGGGTTGTGCTGAACTCCAACTCGAATGCCTGCAGCTCAATGTTCCATTCGGTGTCCCTTCCCACTGCATTCGGGCTCCGGAGTACCCTTTTCAAGGGGTAAGCTGAGACAACCTTGATTGGGTGGCCTTGGAAGTAGTGGCTCAACTTCTCAGAGGCGACGAGGAGCGCCAGCAGGAGCTTTTGCGGCATGGGGTACCATGCCCGCGTGTCTCGTAGCACTGTGCTAACGAAGTACACCGGGTGCTCGATGAGGGTGGAGGCATTTGCGGAGTCCTACAGCTCCTAGGGCTTAGGGTCCTCAGGAGCCTTGTCATCCGCCAAGGCAGCTATGGCCTCAGGAGCACCGTCCTCGGGAGCCTTGCTGTCTGGAGGATCGGCCAAGGCCCCAAGAGCGTCATTGACTGGTGGGGCGTCTGAGGCCTTATGAGCACCGCCCTGAGTTGGCGGTTCCCCGGCCAGGTGCGAGGTGCTTCATTTATGTGGGCCCTAGGTCGGGCACTCCTCCCGGACAGCCACTAGTGTCGCGCTGGCAGAGTGAGGCATGCGGCCAGGTAGAGCTCCAAAGGTTCACGAAGGTGCGAAGCTACCATCACTGGTGAGCTGGTGAGGTATCTCTTGGGGTCTTCGAAAGCTGTGTCAGCCTCTCGGGTCTACTTGAACGGGCCCTTCCTTTCCATCACCTTGAAGAAGGGGAGGGCGCGTTCCCCTAGCTTGGAGATGAAGCGCTCGAGCGGCGTTACGTAGCTAGCCAGCTTTTGCATCTCCTAGAGGGTTTGCGGCGGACTCATTCTTTCTATGGCCTTGACCTTCTCTGGGTTAGCCTCAATCCCTCTGGGCGACACCAGGAAACCCAGTAGTTTGCCTGATGGACCACCAGACACATATTTTTCCTGGTTGAACCGCAGGTTCACTTTGCGCGGGTTGGCGAACGGTTCCTCCAGATCTTCAATGAGAGTTCTTGTTTACCGAGATTTCACCACTATGTCATTGACATATGCCTCAGCTTTCCTCCCGAGCTGTTCTCCCAGGGCGATGTGCATCAGCCATTGGATGATTGCTCCCGCATTGCGCAGCCCGAAAGGCATACAGGTGTAGTAGTACACCCCACATGGGGTTAGGAAGGTTGTCTTCTCAACATCTTGTACCACCATCTTGATTTGATGATAGCCCGAGAAAGCGTCCAGGAAGCACAGCAGATCGCACTCGACGGTAGAGTCAACGGTATGTCGGTGCACGGGAGAGGGAAAGGGTCCAGAGGGCAGGCCTTGTTGAGGTAGTTAAAGTCGGCGCACATACGCTCTTTCCCACCCTTCTTAGGGACAATGACCATGTTCGCAAGCCATTCCAGGTGTCGTACTTATCGAATGACGCCGGCTTATAGTAGCTTGCGGGTCTCCTGGGTGATGAATGGATGCTTCTCCGGAGCTTGCCGCCGTTCTACTTTACTGGGTGCGCGTTTGGGCACACCATCAAGTGTTGCTCGATTACTCCTCGCGGAAATCCGACCAGGTCCGCTACTTCCCACGTGAACACCTCCTTGCTTGCGTGTAGGAAGCTGACCAGCGCCTCTTCTTGGTCTGGGGGGAGGTTGGCGCCTATGGTGAAGGTGGAGCCCGATCCTCCGTCTTCTTCAACAGACACCTGCTTTGTTTCTACCTGATCTTGAGAGAACAACTGCTTCTTCTTCATTGGTGCAACCCCCGGGGCCTCTGGGGCTCCTTCATCGCCCAGCCACGCGGCTGTCGCGGATCTGAAAGCGAGCTTGAGGGCCAAGAGCACATCCTTGGTGTCCCCCGCCATGGCGAGGACGACCTGCTTCCCGACATCTTCATGAGGTTGTAGGCAGGATGACTCGCCGCCATGAACTTGGCCAATGACGGGTAGCCAAGGGTGGCGTTGTACGGAAGGCTGATGCAGGCGATATTGAACTCGATGAGCTCAGTGAGGTAGTTGTTGTTGGAAATATGCCATAGAGGCAACAATAAAATGGTTATTATTATATTTCCTTGTTCATGATAATTGTCTGTTATTCATGCTTGAATTGTATTGTACGGAAACAGTGATACATGTGTGAATACATAGACCACAATGTGTCCCTGGTAAGCCTCTAGTTACTGGCTCGTTGATCAACAGATGGTCACGGTTTCCTGACCATGGACATTGGATGTCATTGATAACGGGATCACATATTTAAGAGAATGATGTGATGGACAAGACCCAATCCTAAGCCTAGGTACAAGATTGTGTAGTTCGTAATGCTAAAGCTTTTCCGGTGTCAAGTATCTGTTCCTTAGACCATGAGGTTGTGCAACTCCCGAATACCGTAGGAATACTTTGGGTGTGCCAAACGTCACAACGTAACTTGGTGGCTATAAAGGTACGCAATGGGTATCTCCGAAAGTGTCTGTTGGGTTGGCACGAACCGAGACTGGGATTTGTCACTCCATATGACGGAGAGGTACTCTGGGCCCACTCGGTAAGACATCATCATAATGAGCTCAATGTGACTAAGGAGTTTGTCACGGGATGATGGATTACGGAACGAGTAAAGAGACTTGCCATGACGAGATTGAACAAGGTATCGGTATACCGGCGATCGAATCTCGGGCAAGTACTATACCGATAGACAAAGGGAATTGCATACGGGATTAAGTGAATCCTTGACATCGTGGTTCATCTGATGAGATCATCGAGGAACACGTGGGAACCAACATGGTTATCCAGATCCCAATGTTGGTTATTGACCGGAGAGTCGTCTCGGTCATGTCTACGTGTCTCCCGAACCCGTATGGGCTACACACTTAAGGTTCGGAGACGCTAGGGTTGTAGAGATATATGCACACGGTAACCCGAATGTTGTCCAGAGTCCCAAATGAGATCCTGGACGTCACGAGGAGTTCCGGAATGGTCCGGAGGTAAAGAATGATATATAGGAAGTCCAGTTTCGGCCATCGGGAGAGTTCTGGGGGTCACCGGTAGTGTACCGGGACCACCGGAAGGGTCCCGGGGGTCCATCGGGTGGGGCTACCCATCCCGGAGGGCCCCGTGGGCCGTAGGGGTAGGGGGACCAGCCCTTAGTGGGCTAGCGCACCCCCCTTGGGCCTCCCCCCTGCGCCTAGGGTTGAAACCCTAGGGGTGGGGGCGCCCCCCTAGGCTTGGGGTCCAAGCCACCCCCTTGGCCGCTGCCCCCCTAGGAGATCCAATCTCCTAGGGCCGGCGCCCCCACCTGGCTCCCTATATATAGTGGGGGAGAGAGAGGGCAGCCGCACCTCAGCCCCTGGCGCCTCTCTCCCCCCCCCCCACCCCCCGTTACATCTCTCCCTCCACCCGCAGGGTCTCGGCAAAGCCCTGCAGCTTTTCCTGTTGCATCCACCACCACGCCGTCGTGCTACTGGATCTCCATCAACCTCTCCTCCCCCCTTGCTGGATCAAGAAGGAGGAGACGTCGCTGTACCGTATGTGTGTTGAACACAGAGGTGCCGTCCGTTCGGTGCTGGGATCATCGGTGACGAGGATGACGACGAGTACGACTCCATCATCCACGTTCCTTTGAACGCTTCCGCTCGTGATCTACAAAGGGTATGTAGATGCACTCCTTTATGCTCATTGCTAGATGACTCCTTAGATTGATCTTGGTGAAGCGTAGGAAATTTTTTGAATTCTGCTACGTTCCCCAACAGTGGTATCAGAGCTAGGTCTTTGCGTAGCATCTTGCACGAGTAGAACACAAACAAGTTGTGGGCGTTGATTTTGTTCAATTCTCTTGCCGCTACTAGTCCAATCTTGATTCGGCGGCATCGTGGGATGAAGTGGCCCGGACCGACCTTACACGTACGCTTACGTGAGACTGGTTCCACCGACTGACATGCACTAGTTGCATAAGGTGGCTGGCGGGTGTTTGTCTCTCCCACTTTAGTCGGATCGGATTCGATGAAAAGGGTCTTTATGAAGGGTAAATAGAAATTGACATATCACGTTGTGGTTTTGGCATAGGTAAGAAACGTTCTTGCTAGAAACCTATAGAAGCCACGTAAAACTTGCAACAACAATTAGAGGACGTCTAACTTGTTCTTGCAACATGTGCTATGTGATGTGATATGGCCAAGAAGATGTGATGAATGATATATGTGATGTATGAGATTGATCATGTTCTTGTAATAGGGAATCATGACTTGCATGTCGATGAGAATGACAACCGGCAGGAGCCATAGGAGTTGTCTTATTTATTGTATGACCTGTGTGTCACTTAATAACGCCATGTAATTACTTTACTTTATTGCTAAACGTTAGCCATAGTGGTAGAAGTAATATTTGGCAAGACGACTTCATGAAGACACGATGATGGAGATCATGTTGATGGAGATCATGGTGTCATGCCACTTTATTTGATTGCATGTGATGTTTATCATGTTTATGCATCTTGTTTACTTAGAACGACGGTAGTAAATAAGATGATCTCTCACTAAAAATTTCAAGAATCGTGTTCCCCCTAACTGTGCACCGTTGCTAAGGATTGTTGTTCCGAAGCACCATGTGATGATCGGTTGTGATAGGCTCTAACGTTCGCATACAACGGGTGTGAGCCAGATTTACACACGCAATACACTTAGGGTTCACTTGACGAGCCTAGCATGTACAGACATGGCCTCGGAACACGGTAGACCGAAAGGTCGAACATGGGTAGTATAGAAGATACGATCAACATGAAGATGTTCACCGTTGATGACTAGTCCGTCTCACGTGATGATCGGACACGGGCTAGTCGATTCGGATCATGTATCACTTGGATGACTAGAGAGATGTCAATCTGAGTGGGAGTTCATTAAATTTGATTAGATGAACATAATTGTCATGAAGTTAGTCTAAATTCTTAACAATATGTCTTGTAGATCAAATGGCCCACGCTCATGTTACCCTCAACTTCAACGCGTTCCTAGATAAATCCAAGCTGAAAGACAATGGTAGCAACTATACGGGCTGGGTCCGTAACCTGAGGATCATCCTCATAGCTGCCAAGAAAACTTATGTCCTAGAAGCACCGCTAGGTGACGCTCCCGCCCTGGCAAACCAAGATGTTATGAACGCTTGGCAGTCGCGTTGTGATGATTACTCCCTGGTTCAGTGTGGCATGCTCTACAGCTTAGAATAAGGGCTCCAAAAGCGTTTTGAGCACCACGGAGCATATGAGATGTTCCAAGAGCTGAAAATGGTTTTCCAGGATCATGCCCGAGTTGAGAGATATGATGTCTCCAACGCATTCTACAGCTGTAAGATGGAGGAAAATAGTTATGTCAGCGAGCACATACTCAAGTTGTCTGGGTTGCACAACCGCTTGTCTCATTTGGAAATGAATCTCCCAGACGAAGCGGTCGTTGACAGAATACTTCAGTCGCTCCCACCTAGCTACAAGAGCTTCATGTTGAACATCAATATGCAAGGGATGGAGAAGTCCATACCCGAAGTGTATTCAATGCTGAAATAGGCGGAGGTGGAGATCAAGAAAGAGCATCAAGTGTTGATGGTGAATAAAACCACTAAGTTCAAGAAGGGCAAGGGTAAGAAGAACTTCAAGAAGGACGGCAAAGGGGTTGCCGCGCCCGGTAAGCCAGTTGCCGGGAAAAAGCCAAAGAATGGACCCAAGCCTGAGACAGAGTGCTTTTATTGCAAGGGAACGGGTCACTGGAAGCGGAACTGCCCCAAATACTTAGCAGACAAGAAGGCCGGCAACGTCAAAGGTATATGTGATATACATGTTATTGATGTGTACCTTACCAGCGCTCGTAGTAGCTCCTGGGTATTTGATACCGGTGCAGTTGCTCACATTTGTAACTCAAAGCAGGAGCTGCGGAATAAGCGGAGACTGGCGAAGGACGAGGTGACGATGCACGTCGGGAATGGTTCCAAGGTCGATGTGATCGCCGTCGGCACACTACCTCTACATCTACCCTCGGGATTAGTTTTAAACCTTAATAATTGCTAGTTAGTACCAGCTTTGAGCATGAACATTGTATCTGGATCTCGCTTGATGCGAGATGGCTACTCATTTAAATCCGAGAATAATGGTTGTTCTATTTATATAAGAGATATGTTTTATGGTCATGCCCCGCTGGTCAATGGTTTATTTTTGATGAATCTCGAACGTGATGATACACATATTCATAGTGTGAATGCCAAAAGATCTAAAGTTGACAATGATAGTCCCACATACTTGTGGCATTGCCGCCTTGGTCATATTGGTGTCAAACGTATGAAGAAACTCCATGCAGATGGACTTCTAGAGTCTCTTGATTGTGAGTCATTTGACACGTGTGAACCATGCCTCTTGGGCAAGATGACCAAGACTCCGTTCTCCAGAACAATGGAGCGAGCGACCGACTTATTGGAAATCATACATATCGATGTGTGCGGTCCAATGAGTGTTGAAGCTCACGGAGGCTATCGTTATGTTCTCACCCTCATAGATGACTTGAGTAGATATGGGTATGTCTACTTAATGAAACACAAGTCTAAGACCTTTGAAAAGTTCAAGGAATTTCAGAATGAGGTTGAGAATCAACGTGACAGAAAAATAAAGTTCTTACGATCGGATCGTGGGGGTGAATATTTAAGTCATGAATTTGGCACACACCTAAGGAACTGTGGAATTGTTTCACAATTGACACCGCCCGGAACACCTCAGCGTAATGGTGTGTCCGAACGTCGAAATCGTACTCTGTTGGACATGGTGCAATCTATGATGTCTCTCACCGACTTACCGCTATCTTTTTGGGGTTATGCTTTAGAGACTGCCGCATTCACTTTAAATAGGGCTCCGTCGAAATTCGTTGAGACGACACCGTATGAACTTTGGTTTGGTAAGAAACCTAAGCTGTCGTTTCTGAAAGTTTGGGGTTGCGATGCTTATGTCAAGAAACTTCAACCTGAAAAGCTTGAACCCAAATCGGAAAAATGTGTCTTCATAGGATACCCAAAGGAAACGATTGGGTACACCTTCTACCTCAGATCCGAAGGCAAGGTCTTTGTTGCCAAGAATGGATACTTTCTGGAGAAAGAGTTTCTCTCGAAAGAAGTGAGTGGGAGAAAAGTGGAACTTGATGAGGTGACCGTCACCCCTCCTGAACCGGAAAGTAGCGCAGTGCAGGAAGTTGTTCCTGAGGTGCCTGCACCGACAAGGGAGGAAGTTAATGATGATGATCATGAAGATACAGATCAAGTTACTACTGAACTTCGAAGGTCCACAAGGACACGTTCCGCACCAGAGTGGTACGGCAACCCTGTCATGGAAATCATGTTGTTAGACAACGGTGAACCTTCGAACTATGAAGAAGCGATGGCGGGCCCAGATTCCGACAAATGGCTTGAAGCCATGAAATCGGAGATAGGATCCATGTATGAAAATAAAGTATGGACTTTGATGGACTTGCCCGATGATCGGCACGCCATAGAAAATAAATGGATATTTAAGAAGAAGACAGACGCGGATGGTAATGTGACCATCTATAAGGCTCGGCTTGTCGCTAAGGGTTATCGACAAGTTCAAGGGATTGACTACGACGAGACTTTCTCTCCCATAGTGATGCTGAAGTCCGTCCGAATCATGTTAGCAATTGTCGCATTCTATGATTATGAGATATGGCAAATGGACGTCAAAACGGCATTCCTTAATGGCTTCCTCAAGGAAGAGCTATATATGATGCAGCCGGAAGGTTTTGTCGATCCAGAGAATGCTAACAAGGTATGCAACCTCCAGCGCTCGATCTACGGGCTGGTGCAAGCATCTCGGAGTTGGAATATTCACTTTAATGGTGTGATCAAAGCGTTTGGTTTTATAAAGACTTGGGGAGAAGCCTGTATTTACAAGAAAGTGAGTGGGAGCTCTGTAGCATTTCTCATATTATATGTGGATGATATACTGCTGATGGGAAATAAAAAAAGAATTCTTGGAGAGCATAAAGGCCTACTTGAATAACAGTTTTTCAATGAAGGACCTTGGAGAAGCTGCTTACATATTAGGCATTAAAATCTATAGAGATAGATCAAGACGCCTCATTGGTCTTTCACAAAGCACATACCTTGACAAGATATTGAAGAAGTTCAATATGGATCAGTCCAAGAAGGGGTTCTTGCCTGTTTTGCAAGGTATGAGATTGAGCACGGCTCAATCCCCGACCACAGCAGAAGATAGAGAAAATATGAGTGTCATCCCCTATGCCTCAGCCATCGGTTCTATTATGTATGCCATGTTGTGTACCAGACCTGATGTGAACCTTGCCATAAGTTTGGTAGGGAGGTACCAAAGTGATCCTGGTATGGAACACTGGACAGCAGTCAAGAACATCCTGAAGTACCTGAAGAGGACTAAGGATATGTTTCTCGTTTATGGAGGTGACGAAGAGCTCATCGTAAAGGGTTACGTCGATGCTAGCTTCAACTCCAAGTCACAAACTGGATACGTGTATATTTTGAATGGTGGAGCAGTCAGCTGGTGCAGTTGCAAGCAGAGCATCGTGGCGCATTCTACATGTGAAGCTGAGTACATAGCTGCTTGCGAAGCAGCATAGGAAGGAGTCTGGATGAAGGAGTTCATCACCGACCTAGGAGTCATTCCAAGCGCGTCAAGCCCGATGACTCTCTTCTGTGACAACACTGGAGCTATTGCCATTGCCAAGGAGCCCAGGTTTCACATGAAGACCAAGCACATCAAGCGCCATTTCAACTCCATCTGGAATTATGTTCAAGATGAAGACATAGATATTTGTAAAGCGCATACGGATCTGAATGTCGCAGATCCATTGACTAAACCTCTTCCACAAGCAAAACATGATCAACACCGGAACTCTATTGGTGTTCGATTCATCACAATGTAACTAGATTATTGACTCTAGTGCAAGTGGGAGACTTTTGGAAATATGCCCTAGAGGCAATAATAAAATGGTTATTATTATATTTCCTTGTTCATGATAATTGTCTGTTATTCAGGCTTGAATTGTATTGTACGGAAACAGCGATACATGTGTGAATACATAGACCACAACGTGTCCCTGGTAAGCCTCTAGTTACTGGCTCGTTGATCAACAGATGGTCACGGTTTCCTGACCAAGGACATTGGACGTCATTGATAACGGGATCACATCATTAGGAGAATGATGTGATGGACAAGACCCAATCCTAAGCCTAGCACAAGATCGTGTAGTTCGTAATGCTAAAGCTTTTCCAGTGTCAAGTATCTGTTCCTTACACCATGAGGTTGTGCAACTCCCGGATACCGTAGGAATACTTTGGGTGTGCCAAACGTCACAACGTAACTGGGTGGCTATAAAGGTACACAATTGGTATCTCCGAAAGTGTCTGTTGGGTTGGCACGAACCGAGACTGGGATTTGTCACTCCGTATGACGGAGAGGTATCTCTGGGCCCACTCGGTAAGACATCATCATAATGAGCTCAATGTGACTAAGGAGTTACTCACGGGATGATGGATTACGGAACGAGTAAAGAGACTTGCCATGACGAGATTGAACAAGGTATCGGTATACCGACGATCGAATCTCGGGCAAGTACTATACTGATAGACAAAGGGAATTGCATACAGGATTAAGTGAATCCTTGACATCATGGTTCATCCGATGAGATCATCGAGGAACACGTGGGAACCAACATGGTTATCCAGATCCCGTTGTTGGTTATTGACCGAAGAGTCATCTCGGTCATGTCTACGTGTCTCCCGAACCAGTAGGGGCTACAAACTTAAGGTTCGGTGGCGCTAGGGTTGTAGAGATATATGCACATGGTAACCCGAATGTTGTTCGGAGTCCCGGATGAGACCCCGGACGTCACGAGGAGTTCCGGAATGGTCCGGAGGTAAAGAATGATATATAGGAAGTCCAGTTTCGGCCATCGGGAGAGTTTCGGGGGTCACCGGTAGTGTATCGGTACCAGCGGAAGGGTCCCAGGGTCCACGGGTGGGGCCACCGATCCCGAAGGGCCCCGTGGGCCGTAGGGGGAGGGGGACCAGCCCTTAGTGGGCTGGCGCACCCCCCTTGGGCCTCCCCCCTGCGCCTAGGGTTGAAACCCTATGGGTGGGGGCGCCCCCCTAGGCTTGGGGGGCAAGCCACCCCCTTGGCCGCCGCCCTCCTAGGAGATCCAATCTCCTAGGGCCGGCGCCCCCACCTGGCCCCCTATATATAGTGGGGGGAGAGAGGGCAGCCGCACCTCAGCCCCTGG
>LR738709.1:214037035-214069650 GCA_902687465.1 Secale cereale
CCCCCGTTACATCTTTCCCTCCTCCCGCAGGGTCTCGGCGAAGCCCTGCAGCTTTTCCCGTTGCATCCACCACCACGCCGTCGTGCTGCGGATCTCCATCAACCTCTCCTCCCCCCTTGCTGGATCAAGAAGGAGGAGATTTCGCTGTACCGTATGTGTGTTGAACACGGAGGTGCCGTCCGTTCAACGCTGGGATACCTTCGAACGCTTCCGCTCGCGATCTACAAAGGGTATGTAGATGCACTCCTTTATGCTCATTGCTAGATGACTCCTTAGATTGATCTGGCTGAATCGTAGGAATTTTTTTAATTCTGCTACGTTCCCCAACAGTTGTCGCGTGTGCCAAAGGTGGCCGGGAGGCGGATCTTCCCAGGGGGTAGGTGGAGCCATCAATGACCCCAGAGAAGGGCTTGGTGGGGCGGAGCCGGCAGTAGGGCATGTGAAGGAGGCCGAACACCTCTACGGAAAAGACATTTAGGCGGGCGCTGCCGTCGATTGTTAGATAATAACGAGAATAAAACGAGACATGAGAGACACAGATTTAACGTGGAAACCCTTGCGGGAGAAAACCACGGATGCACGAAGGTGCAATCACTATGAGGAGGAGTATTACAAGCACGAGACGACAGACTGTCTTAGGTGCGACTACATAGAGTATATATGAGGGCAATACATGAGAGTCCTTAGAGGACAAGTATACGAGTCGTACTCGTACGCGTCGGTACCAACACAATGGCCCACACCGTATGTACTACGTCTAGTCCAATACGGTAGAGTTTGGATCACAATTTAACAATCTCCACCTTGAGCCAAATTCCCTCCAGTAGTCAAAATAAAGTAAATAACTCCATCCAAATCAGCATAAACACCTTGTGCGTCAAAGTCCATAGGACTAGTGAGAAATACCAACTAAGACTGAGCAAAGCTCAAACTAATTGGTAGGAATCGGCTTTGTCATCATATCAGTAGGATTATCATGATTACTTATCTTGCATACCTTCAAATCACCTTCAACAACAACATCTCGAATATAGTGATATCTAACATCAATGTGCTTTGTTCTCTCGTGATACATAGGATTCTTTGTAAGATACATAGAACTTTGATTGTCACTGAATACGGTAGGGCGAGATGAATATCCACAAAGCTTAGTGTACAAACGTCTCAACCAGATAGCTTCTTTGCATGCCTCAGAAATAGCCATATACTCGGCATTAGTAGTGGAACAAGCCACAATAGACTTCAAAGTTGCTCTCCAACTCACAGCACAACCACGAACGGTTGAAACATAACCTGTGAGCGATCTTCTCTTATCCAAATCACCAGCAAAATCAGAATCAACAAAACCAACAAGTCCATCTCTAGTTTTCCCAAACTGTAAATAAGCATTTGAAGTACCTCGCAGGTATCTGAAAATCCACTGAACTGCTTTCCAATGCTCTTTTCCAGGATTAGCCATGTATCTACTAACAACACTCAATGCATATGATAAATCCAGATGAGAACAAACCATGGTATACATAAGTGAACCAACTGCACTCGAATAGGGAAATGTAGACATGTGCTCAATATCGACATCTCACTTATGACATAAGGCTGATGATAATTTGAAGTGTGCAGGCATGGCACTATGCATATTAAAAAGACGAAGAACTTTATCAATATATCCTCTCTGACTTAGATATACTTTTGCAGGTGGTCTATCTCTGGATATTTTAATGCCAAGAATTTTCTTTGTTGCACCCAAATCCTTCATCTCAAATTCATTACTCAATTGCTTCTTTAGTTCATTAATATCTGACATACTCTTTGCAGCAATTAGCATATCATCAACATAAAGGGGGAATTAAATAGTTGAACCTTTGATAGTTTTCAAATAAACACAACTATCATAATAGACCTTTTAAAACCTTGAGAGAGCATAAAGGTGTCAAATCTCTTGTACCACTTTCTAGGGGATTGCTTCAATCCGTAAAGAGATTTCTTTAACTTACAGACAAGCTTTTCTTTTCCAGGAATAACAAAACCTTTAGGTTGTTCCATATAAATATCCTCTTCTAGTTCTCCATGTAAAAATGCAGTTTTAACATCTAATTGTTCAAGCTCAAAATCATTCATGGCAACAATACTGAGTAAAGTGTGAATACAGCTATGCTTCACAATAGGAGAAAAGACTTCGTTATAGTCAATACCTGGAGTTTGGCTATAACCTTTAGCAACTAACCTTGCTTTATATCTTGTCTCATCATTAGGAGAAACACCTTCTTTCCACTTGAAAACCCACTTGCTACGAATAGGTTTCTTCTCACTCGGTAATTTTACTAAATCCCAAGTGCCATTCTTTTCAAGTGATTCCATCTCATCATGCATAGCGGTCATCCACTTATTACTATCACTAGAAATAATAGCCTCGGAATATGAAGAAGGCTTAGCATTACCTTCAATTTCTTCTGCAACAGATAAAGCAAAAGAAATAATATTGCACTCTTCAATTAACCTTTTAGGTTTATCAATACCCCGCCTAACTCTGTCACGTGCAAGATTCGAACCGGGTGGAACAATAGGATGATTTGGAGTGGGAGTGACATGTTCATCATCAACGACGGGTTTATCATGTGAATCAACATTTTCATTACTGGATGTGTCACCTTAATCAATAGCATGCTCCACCGGAATAGTAGGATGCTGAACAGTAGCATGTTGTTCACTCTCAATAGGAACATTAGTAGATGAAACATCATGTAACATAGCAGATTCATTAAAGATAATGTTTCCTCTAATAAAAACCTTCTAGGTTTCAGGATTCCAAAATTTAAAACCTTTAACACCAGACTTATAACCAAGAAAGATACACTTAACATCCCTAGGCTCCAACTTTCCATTATAACCATGAGCATAAGAAATGCAACCAAAAACACTACACTTGAATAATCGGTAGGTGAACCAGACCATACCTCAATTGGAGTTTTCTTATTAATAGCAATAGATGGTGAACGGTTAATGAGATAACAAGCAGTGGAAGCGGCCTCGGCCCAAAAATGCTTATGCAAACCTGCATTGGAAAACATGCAGCGGGCTCTAGAAATAATGGTCATGTTCATACGCTCAGCAGCACCGTTTTGTTGAGGAGTATAAGGAACCGTGTGATCTCTGACAATTCTTTCAGAGTTGCAATAATTTGCAAATTGCTTAGAACAAAATTCCATTCTGAAAGGATCGAGAAGAGGTGTCTAAAGGGGGGGTGAATAGACTCTTAGCATGAAAAGTGGCAGTTTTCAATTTCTTCAAGTTGAGGTGGGGTTTTAGCACATGTTTAAACATTCACAATACATATCAACAAAGCATGACAAGAGTATATGGGCAGCGGAAAGTAAAGCATGATTTTTGACTACTTGACCAAATAAAAACCTAACGTTTTCCCAAATGGTAGATTTTAGCAATTATGCACACAAGTCAAGCAATCAACCTACACATGCCATTCTAAGAGTATAGCAGCGGAATGTAAAGCAATCACATATGAAGGTAATGGTAGGAGTTTGAGGGAGCAAAAGCAATGTAGACACGGAGATTTTTTATCCGTGGTTCCGATAGGTGGTGCTATCGTACATCCACGTTGATGGAGACTTCAACCCACGAAGGGTAATGGCTGCGTGAGTCCATGGAGGGCTCCACCCATGATCGGTCCACGGAGAAGCAACCTCGTCTATCCCACCATGGACATCACCCACAAAGGACTTGCCTCACCAGGGTAGATCTTCACAAAGTAGGAGATCTCCTTGCCCGTACAAACTCCTTGGTTCAACTCCACAATCTTGACGGAGGCTCCCAAGTGACACCTAACCAATCTAGGAGACACCACTCTTCAAAAGGTAATAGACGGTGTGTTGATGATGAACTCCTTGCTCTTGTGCTTCAAATGATAGTCTCCCCAACACTCAACTCTCTCTCACGGATTTGGATTTTGTGGAAAAATGATTTGAGTGGAAAGCAACTTGTGGAAGGCTACAGATCGAGATTCATATGGTAGGATTGGAATATCTTGGTCTCAACACAAGTGTAGGTGTTTCTCTCTCAGAAAAATGTATGTTGGAAGTGTAGTCATGTTGTGAGGGCTTTCTCCATGAATGAAGAGAGGGTGGAGGGGTATATATAGCCTCCACACAAAATCTAACCGTTACACACCACTTACCAAACTCGGTGGAACCGAATCAGAGAACTCGATCAGACCGATTTAGTTCATAATGTGACCGTTAGGCATTTCGGTGGGACCGATATGATCAACTCGGTAGGACCGATTTCATTAGGGTTAGGGCATAATGTAATCTCGGTGAGACCGATTACACAAACTCGGTTGGACCAATTTTGGTGATAGGCACACAGAGGGTTGGTCAGGAAAACTTGGTGGGACCGATTCACTCATTTCGATGAGACCGAAATGTTGCGAAGAGGCAACAGAAAGTTTGCAATGCTAACTTGGTGAGACCGATTCTCACATCTCGGTTAGACCAAAATGTTTCAAATAGGAAACAGAGAGTTGGCATTCCCATCTCGGTGAGACCACGATCCCTGTCGGTGAGACCGAACTGATTAGGGTTTTGGCGGTGGCTATGTCAAATGAACTCGGTGGCGCAGGATAGGAAGTTTCGGTGGGGCCGAGGTTGACTTTTGGTTTGGGACATATGTGGAAGTGAGAAAGTGGTTGAGGGTTTTTGGATCATATTACTAAGCACTTTGAGCAAGCAAGCCATTAAGGAACACCTCATCCCCTTTTAATAGTAATGGCTTTCCTATGGACTCAATGTGATCTTGGATCACTAAAATAGAAAATGTAGAGTCCTCAGCTTTGAGCTTGAGCCAATCCTTTGTCCTTATCATCTTGAAGGGGTTCCACATCCTCTAGTCCATGCCACTCCATTTCTTGAACTTGTCTGAAGTATACTAGATGAAAACATTAGTCCAACAAGAGATATGTTGACATTAATTACCAAAATCACCCAGGGAGCATTTGTGCTTTCACATACCATTATCAGTGCGAAGTATTTTTACCTTCTTTTCAGTTTGTCTCTCCATCATAATCTTCCACTCCTTAAAAACTGAGAATGCTTGATATTTATGCTTCAAGAAATAAGGCCAAACTTTTCTCGAATAATCATCAATTATAATCAGCAATGCTAACTCGGTGAGACCGATTCTCACATCTCGGTTAGACCGAAATGTTTCAATTAGGAAACAGAGAGTTGGCATTCCCATCTCGGTGAGACCGAGATCCCTATCAGTGAGACCGAACTGATTATGATTTTGGCAGTGGCTACGTCAAATGAACTCTGTGGCGCCGGATAGAAAGTTTCGGTGGGGCCGAGGTTGACTTTTGGTTTGGGACATATGTGGAAGTGAGAAAGTGGTTGAGGGTTTTTGGATCATATCACTAAGAACTTTGAGCAAGCAAGCCATTAAGCAACACCTCACCCATTTTAAGAGTATTGGCTTTCCTATGGACTCAATGTGATCTTGGATCACTAAAATAGAAAATGTAGAGTCCCGAGCTTTAAGCTTGAGACAATCCTTTGTCCTTATCATCTTGAAGGGGTTCCACATCCTCTAGTCTTCGCCACTCCATTTTTTGAACTTATCTGAAATATACTAGATGAAAACATTAGTCCAACAAAAGATATGTTGACATTAATTACCAAAATCACCCAGGGAGCACTTGTGCTTTCAATCTCCCCCTTTTTCGTAATTGATGACAACATACATCAAAGCTTTAGATAAAGATAAGAAGAATAGCAAGTAAAGCTTTGGAAGGACATGTAACATGCATAGGCTCGCCCTACATGTATGCAATCATGTAAATATGAAATATAAGAGGATGTGAAAGTATAGACATGACAGAGCAAGCAATGAGTTACATGTATCTTGGCTATATGCATCAGAGCAAATGATATGAATATATGAAGTGTATCCTCTTGTTCATGATTCTTTCTTGCAAACAATATGTACATCAGCAAGAGATCTTCATGCACATGAGTGTGATGCATATACTTACCTTGTGATATTAAGCTGGCTTATGTAGGGATGAACCTGAGTAAACAAGGTTAGATATCATAGGTACATCTACTAGACAGAGCAACAAAAGAGCCACAAGAGTACCAAGTTTGGGATAACATGTAGAGAGTGAGTACTGGGTACTCTTGAATACATACATGTTCCCTAGCAGTCTTTCTCCCCTGAATCTTATATTGGATAATGGAAGAGAGTAGGGAAACAGAATCACAGCAGAACAAACACATATCAGATCACAGAGACATAACATAGACATGTCTTTCCCCCCTTAAAGACATGTGACTTCTCTCCTCTTGAACACCAAGCATCTAGGGCATGTGATTCCTCTCTCCCCCTGCTTGAAGTATTCTCTCATTGAGCTTTGATGTGAACTCTCTCTCCCCCTTTGACATCAATTTCCAAGAAGGGATCTTCTGGAGTGTGAGTCAAAATAGGTTTGGTCCTTGAGTCACAAATCAGAGCAGTATATAAAATGGGATGCTGGTAGAGGATAAGAATCATTGAGTGGAGCTGGAAAAAAAGTGCAGGAATAAGTGACAAATTGTCTTTTCTGCAGTGAAATCGGTGACACCGAGTTGTGTTCTTTGGTTGCACCGAACTGGTTCGGTTGGACCGAAAATGACAAACCAGTGGGACTGAGTTCAACACAGAAAAAGAGCAATAGTCACCTCAGCTCACTAGGCAAATAAGATCTCATAAATATTTGCAAGGAATTAACTGAAGGATTTGCAATGAATTGGATGAAAAAAATGCAGAACAAAACAGAGAAAAGAAAATCTAGATGAAGTTTTTTTTTGTTTAAAAGAAGAGGAACAAAATGCAAGGAACAAATGCACAAACTTAGAGAAACACTAGAGAACTTCATCCAGAATTGGGTGGTGAAAAAATCTCCTATGTTAGAGTATATTGACTTAGGAGTCAAGTGAAGACACTTGATCATAGGTCATACTCATCGTTTAAGCTCAAAATGGGGTTGCCATTTTTGATTTAAGCATTTTGATGTATTCACATCTTGTTGAGCTACTTTGACCCATGACTTGGGGTAAAGCTTCTCTAAGATGGAATGACATTCGTTGGATGGTGTTGTTGATCTTTATCATGTAGTTGAACTTGTGTGGGATGCTCAAGGTTCATGTAGCTCATCATGAATTTGGAGCACCATTTGTAGTTTGAGTTCATCTACCTACATGGGTTAGTCTTGCAAGGAAGAGCACTTGTGCATCCAAAGTAACAATCATGATACTTGATACCAAATGAAATTTGATATATAGAAATTGTCAAAGGATATATTGAAGAGTTTCATCCTTCCTTGTCTTCAACCACCATGGTGTAGGGAGTTGGTGATATAGAGATTGCTCAAGATGTGAGTGAATTGCAATCCCATGGATTTAGATTCATCCAAGTGCCTACAAAGGTTAGATAGCATGCAAGGGTACAAATGTATCCAAGACTTATGATCAACATCATAAGAGGAAAAATCAAGGATTAGTCAAAGGCTTATGCCATGCATGTATCCAAGTGGAGTTATTACTCCAAGTTTGAGGCATCAATAATGTTCAATTCACCTCTCAACCTGCAAAACACTTTCTCATCAAGTGGTTTAGTAAATATATCCATTAATTGCTTATCGGTGCGAACATGTTTAAGATTGATATCACCCTTAGCAACATGATCTCGAATGAAATGATGACAAACTTCAATATGCTTAGTTTGAGAATGTTGCACGGGGTTGTGAGAAATCTTAATAGAACTTTCATTGTCACAAAGCAATGGTACATGTTTCACATGGATCCCATAGTCTTTAAGAGTTTGGGTCATCCAAAGTAATTGAGCACAACATGAACCGGCGGCAATGTATTCCACTTTGGCGGTGGATAAGGATACCAAGTTTTGTTTCTTGGAGGACCAAGACACAAGAGATCTACCAAGAAATTGACAAGTACCCGAAGTGAACTTTCTATCAACCTTGTCTCTGGCATAGTCCGAATCGGAGTAGCCAACAAGATCAAAAGAGGACCTCTTAGGATACCAGATGCCAAAATTTGGTGTATGAATTAAGTATCTCACTATCCTTTTCACAGCCTTAAGATGACATTCTTTGGGGGCCGCTTGATTTCATGCACACATGCACACACTTAGCATAATATCAGGACGGGAGGCACATAGATATAACAATGAACCAATCATAGAGCGGTAAACCTTTTGGTCAACCGGTTCGCCAGCCTTTGTTAAGTTAAGATGTCCACTAGTAGGCATGGGTGTAGTCAGACCTTTGCATTCTTGCATGTTGAACTTCTTGAACAAGTCCTTGGTATACTTTGTTTGAGAGACAAATGTACCGGCCTTAGTTTGCTTGATTTGCAAACGAAGAAAGAACTTGAGTTCACTCATCATAGACATCTCAAACTTCTCCGACGTTAGCTTTCAAACTTTTCACTAGAATGAGGGTTAGTAGAACCAAATATGATATCATCAACATAAATTTGGCACACAAATAATTCACCATTAACCCTTTTAGTAAAAAGTGTAGAATCTATATTTCCAATCTCAAAGCCTTTTTCAATAAGGAACTTGGTCAAGCATTTATACCACGCTCTAGGAGCTTGTGTAAGACCATGAAGAGCTTCGTGAAGTTTGTAAACATGATCGGGTTTCTTAGGATTGACGAAGATGGGAGGTTGTTAACATAAACTTCCTCCTCAATTTCACCATTTAGAAAAGCACTTTTAATGTCCATTTGGTGCAAGGTGATATCATGGTGATTAGCATAAGCAAGTAAGGTGTGAATAGACTCAAGTCTAGCAACGGGGGCATATGTCTCACCGTAGTCCTTACCTTCGACTTGAGTGTAGCCTTAGGCGACGAGACGTGCTTTGTTGCGGACGACTTGACCATCTTCGTATTGCTTGTTGCAAAACACCCATTTGGTACCAATGATGTTGTGGTTGTTGTCGGGCTTCTCAAAAAATATCCACACTTGATTTCTCTCAAAGTTGTGTAGCTCTTCGTGCATAGCATTCACCCAATCTGGATCATCATGAGAATCTTCAACCTTCATAGGTTCAAGGTTAGATATGAAAGATTAATGTTCACAAAAGTTAGCTAGGCGAGATTTAGACCGAGTGATTCTCCCGGTTTGGATATCATTGTAGATTTGCTCTACGGGGTGATTGCTACCAATTCTTGCTCTAACTCGTGAAAGCTTTTGCTTTGGTCGGGGTGGAACATCCTCTTCATCTTCTTCTTCTTCTTGTCCTTCTTCATTGTTGTTGGTGTTGTTGTCCCCTTGTGGAGGTGGAGAAGGAGGTCGATGAGGTTCATCTTGAAGCACTTCCTCTTTTCCTTCATCATGGCGTGTCCCACCTGTGGATGCTTCCGTATCAAGTCTTGGTTCACCTAGTCGTGAGGTACAAGCTTCCACATGGACGGACGAAGTACTCTCTTTCACCTCCGTTGGACGAATCTTGTCAATAGACAAGTCTTGAATTGCTTCCGAACGATCTTTATCTCCTACATCAATTCGCAATTGCTCTACATGTGAGCCGTTAGATTCATCAAACTTCACATCTACCGTCTCCTCAACCTTTCGGGTGAAATTATTGTAGACACGGTAAGTGTGAGAGTTTGAGCCATAACCAAGTAGGAAACCTTCATGAGATTTAAGAGCAAATTTAGAATGATGATGCTTATCAAGAATGTAGCACTTTGAACCGAATACTCGAAAGTATCCAACTTGGGGTTTGTTACCGGTGAGAAGCTCGTATGCCGTCTTGCCGAGAAGCTTGTGAAGATACAAGCGATTGGTTGCATGACAAGCTGTCTCAACCGCTTACGCCCAAAAGTGTCTTGGCGTCTTGTACTCTCAAGCATCGTTCTTTCCATCTAGATAAGAGTCCGGTTCTTTCTCTCAACAACTCCATTTTGTTGAGGCGTGTACGTAGCCGAGAACTCGTGTGAAATCCCTTCTTCATCAAGAAAGGTATCCACATTTGCGTTCTTGAGCTTCGTTCTGTTGTCACTGCGAACCTTCTTGATCTTCACTTCAAATTGATTTTGGACCTTCCTAGCGAAGTTTTTAAAGATCTTTTGGACCTGCGATTTATCATCAAGAAAGAACACCCACGTAAATCTTGAAAAATCATCAACAAATGACTAATCCAAAAGAGTTACCACTGAGGCTTTTGTAAGCATTGGGACCAAAAATATCCATATGAAGTAGCTCAAGTGGTCTTCTCGTAGTCATGATGTTCTTCACGGGATGACTTCCTCCAACTTGTTTTCCTGCTTGAGAAGCACTACAAAGTCTATGCTTGTCAAATATAACATCTTCAACACCAAGGATATGATTACCTTTAATAAGCTTATCAAGATTTCTCATGCCAACATGACCTAACCTTCTATGCCACAACCAACCTTTAGAAGATTTAGCAATAAAACAAGTGCGAGGTTGGGCTTTCTTAGTGAAGTCAACAATGTATAGGTCACCTCTACGAATACCGTTAAAGACCATATTATGATTATCTCTATGAAATACTTGGCAATCAACATGAGTGAATATCACATTTAAACCAAAATCAGCTAATCTAGACACGGAGAGAAGATTATATCTGAGAGATTCTGCAAGCATGACATTCTTAATTGAGCTATCGTTGGATATGGCCACCTTACCAAGGCCAACAACTTTACCCTTAGAGTTGTCACCAAAGGTAACATACTTTCGTGGACCATCATTTCTAGCAAGCTCAGCAAACATGTCCTTATCTCTGGTCATGTGATCCGTGCATCCACTATCAAGCACCCATTCCTTTCCCCCGGCCGCATAACCACGAAGATTTGCCATAAGACCAAAATGTCTCATTTGTTCATCAAGGTCAAGTTCACTATCATCGTCCTCATCATAATAACCATCTTCAACATTGTCTCATGATTGATCAACACCTGGAGAGAGTGATTCATTAGAAGTATGACCGTAACAATGTTCATCTCTATGAATTCTAATGACTTCGGAAATGATATTGCTAATAATTCCAACATATCCTTTGGCACGCATGAGATCACAAAGCTCAAATAGGCAATCATCAAACTTTGGATCACTAGTACTCATCCCATTCAAGGCAATAGACTTATGGAGAATCTCATCCAAATTTTTCAAGGAATAATTTGGGAATCGTTCCTCTAGAAATCTCCATATGGTTTAAGCACAATCTAGAGTAGGTAAGCTAACAATAAAATTTTTGGGCAATCCTCTAACAATAAGATTGATAGTTCTAAGATTGTGAATCATGTCAAGATCCTCATCGGTTGTGGGGTGGAAAGGATCAACAAGGTGACCACAAGGAGTAGTAATGTACTTGTTCAAACGATATTCATTGAAAATCTCAAGGATCTCATTTTTCCATTCATGGAAGTACTCTCCATCAATTATGGGCACTCTATGTCTAAGACTCCCCAAGATAGACTCCTCCAATGGTGATTAAAACAAAGCAATGGAGACCAATGCTCTGATACCAATTGAAAGGATCGAGAAGAGGTGTCCAGGGGGGAGTGAATAGACTCTTAGCAAGAAAAGTGGCAGTTTTTAATTTCTTTAAGTTGAGGTGGAGTTTTAGCACATTTTTAAAGATTCACAATACATATCAAGCAAGCATGACAAGAGTATATGGGCAGCGGAAAGTAGAGCATGCAATTTTGACTACTTGGCCAAATAAAAACCCAACCTTTTCCCAAATTTCAGTCTTGGCAGATTTTAGCAATTATGCACAAGTCAAGCAATCAACCTACACATGCAATTCTAAGAGTATAATTGCGGAATGTAAAGCAATTGCATATGAAGGTAAAGGAAGGAGTTTGAGGGAGCAAACGCAATGTAGACACGGAGATTTTTTATCCGTGGTTCCGATAGGTGGTGCTATCGTACATCCACGTTGATGGAGACTTCAACCCGCGAAGTGTAATGACTGCGCGAGTCCACGGAGGGCTCCACTGTGGGGACCCTGACTCGTAAGTCGTGATCACCGAATGCACGTGTACAGTGATCCCAGAGATCAATGTTCACTGAACACAAAGAAGCTGAATAACAAGAGTCTTACATCCATACATACCGTATTACATAAATAGGACCATAATGGTCAAGTCTTTAGTATATCGTCGTAGCAGAAAATCTTCAAAGACAACTGGGACCCATGCCATCTGCCTTAACCCTACAGGCATTCTGACTGGGAAGCGTCCTAGCTCGCATGCTCGTCACCAAGAAATCTTCATCATAACCTATTCTCTCCTGCCTGGCCAATAAAATAACCAGTGGCAAGCCAATGAGTACATTGAATGTACTCGCAAGCAACCCAAGTGTGGTAACAGAATAATTATGCAAGGCTCTACTGCTAGGTTGGCAGTTTTGCGGAAAGCTAGTTTTTCATATGCAAGCATGATCAATATATAACAAGGATATGCATGTGTCTGTAACAAGTATCAGGAGGTCACAGACATCATTTTCAAGGAAGAGTTGTAATAACCTCATGCTCAAGCTCATTGTGACTTCCTCACAATCACATCAACAATATCACTGAACCATGTTGACTTCATCAATATCACTGAACCATGTTGTTTCCTCACACACGCACCAGGTTTTGCAAACATTGGACGTAGCCCAAGAGCGGTTACCCAACTGTCCATGACCGTGGACACGGCTATTCGAATTGTTTTACACTCTGCAGAGGTTGCGCACTTTACCCACAAGATCCGGGGAACTTCCGTGTCATCCACGACCCGCGGTACCTCAGGTACCCGGGGTAAGCACCCGATCACCACCTTTCCCTAGACGACACTAACATAGAGTCCACTCGATTGGTAGCAGCCCCGTGCCAATCATTTCACATCTCAAGGTTTGTGGAGACTCGCTCCAAATTCATCACATCTCACAAGCACGGGGTACCAACGGTGTGTCCGGTGCCCTGTAAAGACAGTCATGGCCGCCTATCCAAGCGCGACCCCGTCCCGAGAGTGACCTCATGTCACCCCCGTCACTAGTAATGCGGGCACCATGCTAGTATCGACCTAGGTACTCAATAATGCCCTTTCCCATATAAGGGTAGAGTGGTTGCGCATGTAAGGTTGGAATAACGGTCGCAACTTAAACCAATCCGTTTTTTCAAAACAACACACACACTTGCCTCGGTACACCACTTCGTCTTCAAGTGGTTACCCATCTCACCATCTCCCTCGGCATAAATGGCACCCGACAGGGTTTTCGAAAAGTCTTTTGAAAGTATCCTGCCTCCGTCACCATGCATATACCTGTCCCATTTGCGTAGCCACTATTAAAGCAACCTAACTACTCCCACCCACATAACCCTCATAGGAAGGTAGGGTCATGTTTGATGCAAGTATCAATAATAAGCAACAAGGGTAGCAACCAAAGTGGTTTCCACCTCAACATGATTCCGATGCATTGAATAATAAGGCTTTATGAGACATGCATAAAAAGGTTTCTTGAACATGGTCAAAGGGCTGCTTGCCTTATTCTTCTGAGTCTTCACATCTTCTGGTCCCTCTCCGAATACTCCGTTTATTACGTTAACTAACGATGGAAACAATCATAATAAGCAACACAATCATAGCAAAAATAAAAGTGCTCTAAAATAGGAGTTGGACTTTTCTAGGATACCTCTGGTCATATTAGAGATGACCAAGGTGGTTTCATAGGTATTGGATCAATAGGTAGTTGGGAACATTTCAATATGATGGAACCAAGGGGTTTATGGATTTGGAAGAAGTATACAGAAATAATTCCTTGAATGATGAGCAAAGGTACCCATCATCAAGTCATGATTTTAGAAGCATTTAGGAGTTGGTTTCAATGGATTTGGAATTGAAATGAATTTCCTAGGATTTTGCAAAGCTGATAAATAGGAAGAAATGGCTAAATATTTGGTGGGGTACAGAAACTATTATTAAAAATGTTCCAAAACTAAGTTTGGACATGACAAGCATCTAGGAACTTGAATCACTGTATTTGGATCAATATTGAGCTCTCTGTGATTTTCTAAAGTTAATCACAGAAAGTGGAAAATGGGCATTTGATAAATACTTGTATAGGAAAAGTTTCTGGAATATTGTGCATGTTGCACCATGTGGTAGGGCATGATTTTAGAAGCTACCGGAAATTTTAATCATGCAATTTGGAGTACCTAAGAATATTCTAGGCATTTTTGAAGTTGGCAGAATAAAGAAAAAGAAGAAAAAGGATAAGGGTTTACCCTCCACTGCGCTCAGGGCAGAGGATAGCTTGCGGGCCGGCCCATTTGCACAGCAGCGCGCAGGGACTCGGCCACGTCGAAAGCGCCCGCCCGCAAAGGCGCTTCCGCGCGGGGAAGGCAGGCTGCGGTGAAGCTGTCTCCACTTAAACAGAGGGGCCCGCCCACTGGGTCGCTGACGCGCGGGCCCCAGCGGCAGGTTCTTCTTCCTCCCGCGCGGTTCGACGGGGAACAGGGGAGGTGCGGCCGAGCGCTTGCCGTCGTGGCCTCGTCGGCTCGGGCCATCCCCGGCGATGCTCCGGCCACCGGAGTGACCAGCGCGGAGAGGCGCATCCAACCGTGGGTGGCACGCCTGCCGGGGAGGACCAGGGTGAGCAGGCGTCCAACCGCGGCGGAGGATGGCTCCGGTCATCTTGAGCTTCGAGCGCGCGGCGGCCTGGGAAGGATGTGCGGAGCACGGGGAGGCTCAAGGGGGTGCTTGAGGGGCCCTGGTGGTGGCTAGGTGGAGAGGGAGAGGCAGGGGTGCCTGGATTCGAACGGCGGCCGGCGCCTCTGCTCCGGCCAGGGAGGAGGCTGGAGGGCACGGGAGGAGGAGTGGGATGGCTCGGGAGTTGCACGGGAGTGGGGGAGAGCGAAAGGAGGTGCAAGGGGGGCTCGGGGCGCTCTATTTATAAGTGGGCGCCGGTCCACCGAGGCGCCGTGCGCCGGTGAGGTCGTCGCCGTCCCTGTAGGCCACGGGGGTAGGTTACGGGGTGTCTGCGGTGTGCATGGGCGTGGTCCAGATCGAGAGGAAGGAAGAGAAGGGGCAGAGAGGTTCCAGAGAGGCCGCGCGTGCGAGGTCGCCCACTGGTGCACAGAGTCGGCCGGTGCGCGTGCGAGCGGGGGCGAGGGAGGAGGACAGAGGAGGGGGCTGACCATCTAGCGTGTCCCGGACGCCGAGGCGGCCTCGGGGGACACGAGGGGGAGGCCCTAGGTGGTCGGGGCCGGCGATTGGAGGGCGGCTGCAGTGCTCCAGAGCACTGTAGCGCACTCCAGAGCGTGCTTTTGGCCGGCATGGCCATGCCTTTAGCTCCTTGGCCGCGTCCTCTTGTGTCCAGCAGTGCTAGGGAGTATAAAAGAAGAGGCCTGTGGCTTTGGATGCTCCAGGGAACCACTAGGATGAGGAGGGAGGTGATGGAGAAGAAGAGGGTGGCTGTCCACAAGGGTAAAGATGGGGTTTTTACCCTCCAATAATTGAGATGAGGCCATGGGTGTGTTACTGGGGGTAGATGATGATCAGGGGGGGCTGTGGTAAGAATTTGAGGTAAGGGAAAATAGTAAAAGAGGTCCAAACACATGTTTTGGTAAATGAACAGAAGGTGTTTGATCAGTGTTTGGTCAAGCAAATGACATCCACTTGGCATGGGACTTAACAGGATCAAATGTCACATATAATTAGGCCCCTACACCAAATTTGAGCTCATTTGGGCAAAGTGGCCAATGTAACTTTGGTGAACCCTAGAAATGAACAGAAATGGTTTCACCATGTTGGAGTTAAGCAAATCATCTCCCCTTGATGCACCACTTGGTGTAGCATCATCATTTGGGGTTATGAACATGCCCACAAAGTTTGAGGCTCCAGATAAAAAGTTGACAATGTAAAGTTGTTCAAATTTGCATTTGAACAGAAAGGGTTTTGGGGTGATCTGATCAAGTTGCTCTTTTCCAAATCTTGTGCCATTTGGTCTAGATGCCTTATTAGGCCATTCTAGCATGTGCACCAAGTTTGAGAGCATTTGGACAAGTTTGGCAATGTAGAGTTGCTCAAACTTCAAATATGGACAGAATGGTTTTGGATGGGTTTGAGGATGTTTCCTTGATCTTCAAGGCATGAGGCTTTGCAAGATCATCAAATATGTCATGTATGACATGATAGAATTTCCCTGGAATTTTTGGAGAATATTTCCTTTGTAAATATTTCAAAAGCTTGAAATATCCAGAAAGGGTTTTGAAAGGACTTGTCCAATATTTTGAACATGACCATGTGTTGAAACTCTTATATATGGACAATATATGTCCTATGAGTCTCCCTGAATTTTGGCAAATATTTTTGAAATGTTTAAATAATTTTTCCCTATTAAAGACCATTTCTGGCCTTAAGAAAAAGCATTTAAATAAAATATAAAAATAACTTTTAAAATAATACTTTTGTGGTTTCTGGGAGTCCTATACCTAATAGGATTCAAATAAACTTTTTGAAAGATTTTTCACACCCTAAATAAGGTACTTGCAGTGCAAAGCTCAATTCAGGGGTTTTTGGAAAACTAATTTTAGAAAATACCATTTGGCCAAAATATTTTTATAAGAAAATTCTATACTGGTATAAACACATGGCATGATCATTGGGAAAAGGTTTTGGGTCAAGGAGATGAAGTATAAGAGTTGGAGGATTTATTTGATTTTTAGAGCACTAGCAACAGCAGACAAAAGTCAAATCAAGCAAAGTCAAAAACACTCAAAAGTTTTTGCAAATCCACATTTTTGACATGAAAATAAGCTTAAGCAATGTGATATGGAAATCAGGGTGTGACAGACCTACCCCCCTTACAAGAATCTCGTCCCCGAGATTCCCAGACTAGGTGTGGAAAGAAAGGCGGAGTCTTGGATACGGGGTAGTCTTCACTTCTTCTTGTTGGTTCTGCTTCCGAGCGGTGCTCCTTGGAATCTTGAAGTGCTTGATGGTATGGTTTCTTGCTTGATGTCGTCCTTGATGGGGTTTGCTGAGGGGTCTCTTGCATAGGTTAGGTTGGGTTAGCTGTCAAAGACTCGGTGATCGATGTCCTTGCGGCCATCGGGCTAGCTAGGAGGTAAGAAGTACTTCCAGAGTGGGGGCTCGTGGAAGACTTGGTGCACGGAGGGTATCTCAGGTGGTAGATCTAGCTGGGAAGCCGTCTACTACATGACTTGCAGTGATCTCAAAAGGGTCCAATGAACCTTAGTGCGAGCTTCCCCTTGACGTGGAAACGCTTGGTTCCCTTCACAGGAGTTACCCGCAGGTGCACGTGGTTCCCGGTATGGAAACTCATGACCCAACGGTGAGTGTCAGCATAACTCTTTTGCCTTGACTTGGCTGCCTTTAGTCGCTCTCTGACTAGTTGGACTTGCTCTTCTGCTGCGCGGAGATTATCCGGTCCAAAGTCTAGTCCTTCTCCAGTCTCTGACCAGTTGAGGGGTGTGCGACACTTGCGTCCGTACAACACCTCAAATGGTGCCATCTGAAGGCTTGACTGGTAACTGTTGTTATAGGAGAACTCGGCAAAAGGGAGACAGTCTTCCCACTTGGCTCCATATGCCAGGACACGGCTCGGAGCATGTCTTCGAGAATCTGATTGACTCGCTCAGTTTGACCTCCGGTCTATGGGTGGAAAGCTGTGCTGAAAGACAACTTGGTTCCCAAGGCTTCTTGGAACTTCTTCCAGAACCTTGAGGTGAACTGGGTTCCTTGATCTGACACAATCTCCTTGGGAACATCGTGAAGACTTACGATTCGGTCGATGTAGAGAGCTGCCAGCCGGTTGCCATCATAAGTGGTCTTGACAGGAATGAAATGAGCCACCTTGGTCAAATGATCGACTATGACCCAGATAGAGTCATGTCCTCTATTTGACCTTGGTAGTCCAGTGATGAAGTCCATTCCGACTTTATCCCACTTCCACTCAGGAACTTGGAGTGGTTGAAGCAATCCAGCAGGTCGCTGATATTCAGCCTTGACCCTTTGGCATACCTCACACTTTGCAACATAGGTTGCAATCTCTCTCTCTTCATACCGTGCCACCAGAATCGTGTCTTCAAGTCTTGGTACATCTTGGTTCCTCCGGGGTGGATGGAATACGGGGTGTCGTGGGCTTCTTGCAGAATTAGCGTCTTCAGCTCGGTGTTGTTTGGTACGCAGAGGCGGCCTTTGTACCAAACAATCCCGTGCTCGTCTTCGGAGAATCCTGGGGCCTTGCCCATCTTCATCTTCCTCTTGATACCTTCGATGCTTGCGTGTCCATCTTGAGCCTTCGTGACGTCGTCCATCAGGGTTGGTCTGACTTCCAAATGATCCAGAAATCCGGGGGTGACCAATTCCAAACTGAATTGTTCGATCTCCTTAAACAAGGCTGGCTGTCTTTCTTGAATAATGACATTCAAAGAGCAAGCCTTCCTGCTTAAGGCATCGGCCACCACGTTGGCCTTCCCAGGGTGATACTGAACACTGAGGTCATAATCTTTGATGAGTTCCAACCATCTCCGCTCCCTCATGTTCAATTCCTTTTGGGTGAAAATATACTTCAGACTTTTGTGGTCTGTGTAAATCTCACACCGTTTCCCTAGGAGGTAATGCCGCCATGTCTTCAAGGCATGAACTACTGCCGCTAGCTCAAGATCGTGAGTAGCGTAGTTCTCCTCATGGGGTCGTAGCTACCTGGAGAGGTATGCTATGACACGGCCTTCTTGCATCAGAACGCTTCCCAATCCGGTTCGAAAGGCATCACAATATATCACGAACTCCTTGTGAATATCAGGTGTTGCCAGAACTGGGGCGGTGGTCAATCTCTTCTTGAGCTCTTGGAAGCTCTCTTCGCATTTTGGCGTCCACTCGAACTTCTTGTCCTTCTTGAGGAGCTGAGTCATTGGTCGTGCAATGCTAGAGAATCCTTCCACGAACTTGCGGTAATAGCCCGCTAATCCGAGGAAGCTTCTGACTTCCTTGACGGTCCTTGGAGATTGCCATTGGGTCACAGATTCGATTTTCGCAGGATCAACAGAATCCTTCCTCGGTCAAGACATGACCTAAGAATCCAACTTTATGCAGCCAGAACTCACACTTGCTGAATTTGGCATACAGTTGGTGCTCACGAAGCTTGTCTAGGACCATCCTCAGATGCTGCTCATGTTCTTCCTTCGACTTCGAGAACACAAGGATGTCATCAATGAAGACAACTACGAACTTGTCCAAATATTCCATGAAGACTTTATTCATGAGATACATGAAGTAAGCTGGGGCATTGGTGGTGGTCTCGGTTGAGTATTTGCAGAGGCCTTCCTGACTCTGAGTCAAGGCCCTGCGGTCGGAATCTGACCAGGTGGTGGCTCGGGGGGGCTTAAGGGTTTCAAGGGTTCTAGTGAGTGAGTGAACTTATATCATCTTATCCTTAAGCACGGTTTCTGAGATGCCAATAGCTCTATCTAGTACTTCCGAACGGAAGAGCATCTACTCGCATAGACCAACTTTAATCACCACTCATTGCCATACATATCCTCATGATTCTCAAGAGACGGTCTCACCAAATTATACTTGTCTACGATCCCCAAATCCATATGCACGTCTACCTCTAAAATCCAAAGGTAGATCATACATGCTGCTGAGCCTAAATTAATCTCCACAATCCAAGCACTCAACCTAGTCTTGCAAGGCTCAAGATAATGCATCTCTAATCTAAGGAAACACGTCATATGCCACTCCAAGATTTGTTTCCTTCCTATGGATCAACTCCAATAGCCCGGTAATTCCATCTATCACCACATAATTCAACAATTCTACAAGTCCGATGTCTACGGTGATCCACAAGATCTCGAGCCTCTATAATACCCAAATACTCGGAAGGACTATGCATCACGATAGTATGTCCACCAAATTCCCGTCATCCGGGTCAACTAAACTCCAAGATCACGACTATATAGATCCCTAAATCAACTCCGACAAATAATCCAATCTCCTAGGTTATTGTCCACCGAGAAGCATGATATCATAATCAGGATCATAGGCCTAAATCCAATCTTACTCCAAATCATGCATACATATCCAGCATTATACCAACCAGAATCACCTACATAAATCCAAATCTCATGTCTAACGGGTACTCCTCCATGCTTCCCCAAAGTCATGATCTCACCAATATGAAAACCTCACAATCCATCAAGGTCTCAGATAGTTCCTCGAAGTCACTGATGTAATCCACCAAGTCATCTGTCCAATATCCTTGAACTGGTCTATCTATGGCATCGTCAGACCTTGTGCTATATCAGGATGAAAAATGTGCTCACTCATCGTGTCCACTAGTTCCTTTACGAACCCAGTGTTGTGCAAGATTACAAAGGCTTAACAGGTTCTCTCGCTTTACCATGGGTTAGGCACATGGTTAAGGATTCGTGCTGGAGTGTCTCGGGAAGTCTCAAAGGGTCTAGGAATGGGGTTACTGGTCTGGAGGGTTAAACATAACTCTACGGAGTTGCAATAGGTCGTGGAGGTTGTAGCAGAAGTTTTCAGTGCCAGTTGGCTGTCGAGGTAGAATCCTTGGTGCATCTTGTCTTGCGGGTCTTCAATTGGGGAGAGAGAGAATAGAGGGAAGAAGCAGCGTAGAGGAGGGAAATGCCTAAAGGGGGTTCTATAGTGCAGGTGCAACAAACAGGTGCAAAAAGGCCGAAACAAAAGAAACAAGGCGAGGAAGCTGATATAGCCACGCACTTGTTGCATGGGGCAAAGTGCGACTCATATCAAAACACAAACGAATAAAAACAAACAACACACAATCATGGTTCTATTCGAACCATCATATGGACTCGACTGCGCATAGGGGGTACACGACTCATCCTACCCTAGGGGTTCTCGGACTCAGTGTCGTGACTTGTGCCTCGTGCAGTCTTCTGGGCTTCCTCAGGTGTTGCCATGTCCCTTGTAGTTGCTTGATGAATGATCCGGGTTGAGCCTGAAGAATCTTCAACAACTTCTCGCCTGATGAGGTGATGGGGTGAAGGTGCCCCTTGTAGCTGGCGTTGACTTGGTCTTCTCTTGTCTCTTTAATCATGACGATCCCTTGTGCCTGCTGGGGCGTCGAGGGTACCAGGAAGGCAATCCATGTGCAATGACAATAACAAGGCATAATAGAGGTCCACCATGTCGGGTTCGTTGATGAAAACATCGACACCAAGAGCGGGGGATGAAGAGAACCGTTTTCCTGCTCACCATAGTGAGGCGGACCAAGTGGCAAGGTTCTCATCCACCGGTGGTTGCCGATACAACAACGGTAGTGACATGATTACTCTATTAGCGATGTATATCATGATTTTGCATAACCTATACCCTGGTCAACGTAGGCTAAGGTTGCACCATCTTCTGGGTCTTCATGTCCTCATCCATCGAGGATGTAACTTCCGTTGGTATCATCTTGTCGTGGTGTCACCAATTTTGTGTGCAAAAGTGGTGGGTGAGTGTTCGGCAAGGTGCACTCCACGAGGATTACAGAAAATCCAGTGGTCAGGGGCATAGGGGTTTTAGCGACCAAGGTTTTGAAGAGGAAGAGATCCAGTATAGCCTAATTTTCGAAAAAAAACTGAGAAGGGAAGAGGAGTATAGATAGTTTTGAAAACTAGTAGTAGTTTGAAAATAGTTTTATCCTAACTAACGACCATGCTAACTAAGGCTTCCTACAGTCAGGATGGCTCTGATACCAGCTCTGTGGGGACCCCGACTCGTAAGTCGTGATCACCGAATGCACGTGTACAGTGATCCCAGAGATTAATGTTCACTGAACACAAAGAAGTTGAATAACAAGAGTCTTACATCCATACATACCGTATTACATAAATAGGACCATAATGGTCAAGTCTTGAGTATATCGTCGCAGCGGAAAATCTTCAAAGACAACTGGGACCCATGCCATCTGCCTTAACCCTACAGGCATTCTGACTGGGAAGCGTCCTAGCTCGCATGCTCGTCACCAAGAAATCTTCATCATAACCTGTTCTCTCCTGCCTGGCCAATAAAATAACCAGTGGCAAGCCAATGAGTACATTGAATGTACTCGCAAGCAACCCAAGTGTGGTAACAGAATAATTATGCAAGGCTCTACTGCTAGGTTGGCAGTTTTGCGGAAAGCTAGTTTTTCATATGCAAGCATGATCAATATATAACAAGGATATGCATGTGTCTGTAACAAGTATCAGGAGGTCACAGACATCATTTTCAAGGAAGAGTTGTAATCAACTCATGCTCAAGCTCATTGTGACTTCCTCACAATCACATCAACAATATCACTGAACCATGTTGACTTCATCAATATCACTGAACCATGTTGTTTCCTCACACACGCACCAGGTTTTGCAAACATTGGACGTAGCCCAAGAGCGGTTACCCAACTGTCCATGACCGTGGACACGGCTATTCGAATAGTTTTACACTCTGCAGAGGTTGCGCACTTTACCCACAAGATCCGGGGAACTTCCGTGTCATCCACGACCCGCGGTACCTCAGGTACCCGGGGTAAGCACCCGATCACCACCTTTCCCTAGACGACACTAACATAGAGTCCACTCGATTGGTAGCAGCCCTGTGCCAATCATTTCACATCTCAAGGTTTGTGGAGACTCGCTCCAAATTCATCACATCTCACAAGCACGGGGTACCAACGGTGTGTCTGGTGCCCTGTAAAGACAGTCATGGCCGCCTATCCAAGCGCGACCCCGTCCCGAGAGTGACCTCATGTCACCCCCGTCACTAGTAATGCGGGCACCATGCTAGTATCGACCTAGGTACTCAATAATGCCCTTTCCCATATAAGGGTAGAGTGGTTGTGCATGTAAGGTTGGAATAACGGTCGCATCTTAAACCAATCCGTTTTTTCAAAACAACACACACACTTGCCTCGGTACACCACTTCGTCTTCAAGTGGTTACCCATCTCACCGTCTCCCTCGGCATAAATGGCACCCGACAGGGTTTTCGAAAAGTCTTTTGAAAGTATCCTGCCTCCGTCACCATGCATATACCCACCCACATAACCCTCATAGGAAGGTAGGGTCATGTTTGATGCAAGTATCAATAATAAGCAACAAGGGTAGCAACCAAAGTGGTTTCCACCTCAACATGATTCCGATGCATTGAATAATAAGGCTTTATGAGACATGCATAAAAAGGTTTCTTGAACATGGTCAAAGGGCTGCTTGCCTTATTCTTCTGAGTCTTCACATCTTCTGGTCCCTCTCCGAATACTCCGTTTATTACGTTAACTAACGATGGAAACAATCATAATAAGCAACACAATCATAGCAAAAATAAAAGTGCTCTAAAAATAGGAGTTGGACTTTTCTAGGATACCTCTGGTCATATTAGAGATGACCAAGGTGGTTTCATAGGTATTGGATCAATAGGTAGTTGGGAACATTTCAATATGATGGAACCAAGGGGTTTATGGATTTGGAAGAAGTATACAAAAATAATTCCTTGAATGATGAGCAAAGGTACCCATCATCAAGTCATGATTTTAGAAGCATTTAGGAGTTGGTTTCAATGGATTTGGAATTGAAATGAATTTCCTAGGATTTTGCAAAGCTGATAAATAGGAAGAAATGGCTAAATATTTGGTGGGGTACAGAAACTATTATTAAAAATGTTCCAAAACTAAGTTTGGACATGACAAGCATCTAAGAACTTGAATCATTGTATTTGGATCAATATTGAGCTCTCTGTGATTTTCTAAAGTTAATCACAGAAAGTGGAAAAATGGGCATTTGATAAATACTTGTATAGGAAAAGTTTCTGGAATATTGTGCATGTTGCACCATGTGGTAGGGCATGATTTTAGAAGCTACCGGAAATTTGAATCATGCAATTTGGAGTACCTAAGAATATTCTAGGCATTTTTGAAGTTGGCAGAATAAAGAAAAAGAAGAAAAAGGATAAGGGTTTACCCTCCACTGCGCTCAGGGCGGAGGATAGCTTCCGGGCCGGCCCATTTGCACAGCAGCGCGCAGGGACTCGGCCACGTCGAAAGCGCCCGCCCGGAAAGGCGTTTTTGCGCGGGGAAGGCAGGCTGCGGCGAAGCCGTCTCCACTTAAACGGAGGGGCCCGCCCACTGGGTCGCTGACGCGCGGGCCCCAGCGGCAGGTTCTTCTTCCTCCCGAGCGGTTCGACGGGGAACAGGGGAGGTGCGGCCGAGCACTTGCCGTCGTGGCCCCGTCGGCTCGGGCCATCCCCGGCGATGCTCCGGCCACCGGAGTGACCAGCGCGGAGAGACGCATCCAACCGTGGGTGGCACGCCTGCCGGGGAGGACCAGGGTCAGCAGGCGTCCAACCGCGGCGGAGGATGGCTCCGGTCATCTTGAGCATCGAGCGCGGCGGCGGCCTGGGAAGGATGTGCGGAGCACGGGGAGCCTCAAGGGGGTGCTTGAGGGGCCCTGGTGGTGGCTAGGTGGAGAGGGAGAGGCAGGGGTGCCTGGATTCGAGCGGCGGCCGGCGGCTCTGCTTCGGCCAGGGAGGAGGCTGGAGGGCACGGGAGGAGGAGTGGGATGGCTCGGGAGTTGCACGGGAGTGGGGGAGAGCGAAAGGAGGTGCAAGGGGGGCTCGGGGCGCTCTATTTATAAGTGGGCGTCGGTCCACCGAGGCGCCGTGCGCCGGTGAGGTCGTCGCCGTCCCTGTAGGCCACGGGGGTAGGTTACGGAGTGTCTGCGGTGTGCGTGGGCGTGGTCCAGATCGAGAGGAAGGAAGAGAAGGGGCAGAGAGGTGCCAGAGAGGCCGCGCGTGCGAGGTCGCCCACTGGTGCACAGAGTCGGCCGGTGCGCTTGCGAGCGGGGGCGAGGGAGGAGGAGAGAGGAGGGGGCCGACCATCTAGCGTGTCCCGGACGCCGAGGCGGCCTCGGGGGACACGAGGGGGAGGCCCTAGGTGGTTGGGGCCGGCAATTGGAGGGCGGCTGCAGTGCTCCAGAGCACTGTAGTGCGCTCCAGAGCGTGCTTTTGGCCGGCATGGCCATGCCTTTAGCTCCTTGGCCGCGTCCTCTTGTGTCCAGCAGTGCTAGGGAGTATAAAAGAAGAGGCCTGTGGCTTTGGATGCTCCAGGGAACCACTAGGATGAGGAGGGAGGTGATGGAGAAGAAGAGGGCGGCTGTCCACAAGGGTAAAGATGGGGTTTTTACCCTCCAATAATTGAGATGAGACCATGGGAGTGTTACTGGGGGTAGATGATGATCGGGGGGCTGTGGTAAGAATTTGAGGTAAGGGAAAATAGTAAAAGAGGTCCAAACACATGTTTTGGTAAATGAACAGAAGGTGTTTGATCAGTGTTTGGTCAAGCAAATGACATCCACTTGGCATGGGACTTAACAGGATCAAATGTCACATATAATTAGGCCCCTACACCAAATTTGAGCTCATTTGGGCAAAGTGGCCAATGTAACTTTGGTGAACCCTAGAAATGAACAGAAATGGTTTCACCATGTTGGAGTTAAGCAAATCATCTCCCCTTGATGCACCACTTGGTGTAGAATCATCATTTGGGGTTATGAACATGCCCACAAAGTTTGAGGCTCCAGATAAAAAGTTGACAATGTAAAGTTGTTCAAATTTGCATTTGAACAGAAAGGGTTTTGGGGTGATCTGATCAAGTTGCTCTTTTCCAAATCTTGTGCCATTTGGTCTAGATGCCTTATTAGGCCATTCTAGCATGTGCACCAAGTTTGAGAGCATTTGGACAAGTTTGGCAATGTAGAGTTGCTCAAACTTCAAATATGGACAGAATGGTTTTGGATGGGTTTGAGGATGTTTCCTTGATCTTCAAGGCATGAGGCTTTGCAAGATCATCAAATATGTCATGTATGACATGATAGAATTTCCCTGGAATTTTTGGAGAATATTTCCTTTGTAAATATTTCAAAAGCTTGAAATATCCAGAAAGGGTTTTGAAAGGATTTGTCCAATATTTTGAACATGACCATGTGTTGAAACTCTTATATATGGACAATATATGTCCTATGAGTCTCCCTGAATTTTGGCAAATATTTTTGAAATGTTTAAATAATTTTTCCCTATTAAAGACCATTTCTGGCCTTAAGAAAAAGCATTTAAATAAAATATAAAAATAACTTTTAAAATTATACTTTTGTGGTTTCTGGGAGTCCTATACCTAATAGGATTCAAATAAACTTTTTGAAAGATTTTTCACACCCTAAATAAGGTACTTGCAGTGCAAACCTCAATTCAGGGGTTTTTGGAAAACTAATTTTAGAAAATACCATTTGGCCAAAATATTTTTATAAGAAAATTCTATACTGGTATATACACATGGCATGATCATTGGGAAAAGGTTTTGGGTCAAGGAGATGAAGTATAAGAGTTGGAGGATTTATTTGATTTTTAGAGCACTAGCAACAGCAGACAAAAGTCAAATCAAGCAAAGTCAAAAACACTCAAAAGTTTTTGCAAATCCACATTTTTGACATGAAAATAAGCTTAAGCAATGTGATATGGAAATCAGGGTGTGACATCCACCCACGTAGGCTCCACGAAGAAGCAACCTTGTCTATCCCACCATGGCCATCGCCCACGAAGGACTTGCCTCACTAGGGTAGATCTTCACGAAGTAGGCGATCTCCTTAGCCGTACAAACTCCTTTGTTCAACTCCACAATCTTGACAGAGGCTCCCAAGTGACACCTAACCAATCATGGTGACACCACTCTCAAAAAGGTAATAGACGATGTGTTGATGATGAACTCCTTGCTCTTGTGCTTCAAATGATAGTCTCCCCAACACTCAACTCTCTCTCACAGATTTGGATTTGGTGGAAAGATGATTTGAGTGGAAAGCAACTTCGGGAAGGCTAGAGATCAAGATTCATGTGGTAGGATTGGAATATCTCGGTCTCAATACAAGTGTAGGTGGTTCTCTCTGAGAAAATGTATGTTGGAAGTGTAGGCATGTTCTGAGGGCTTTCTCCACGAATGAAGAGAGGGTGGAGGGGTATATATAGCCTCCACACAAAATCTAACCGTTACACACAATTTAACAAACTCGGTGGGACAGAATCAGAGAACTCGGTCACACCTATTTAGTTCATCATGTGACCGTTAGGCATTTCGGTGGGACCGATATGATCAAATCGGTAGGACATATTTCATTAGGGTTAGGGCATAACGTAGTCTCGGTGAGACCGATTACCCAAACTAGGTAGGACCGATTTTGGTGATAGGCACACAGAGGGTTGGTCAGGCAAACTCGGTGGGACCGGTCCGCTCATTTCAGTGAGACAGAAATGTTATGAAGAGGCAACAGAAAGTTTGCAATGCTAACTCGGTGAGATGGATTCTCACATCTCGGTTAGACCGAAATGTTTCAAATGGGAAACAGAGAGTTGGCATTCCCATCTCTGTGAGATCGAGATCCCTAACAGTGAGACTAAACTGATTAGGGTTTTGGCAGTGGCTACGTCAAATGAACTCGGTGGCGCTGGATAGGAAGTTTTGGTGGGGCCGAGGTTGAATTTTGGTTTGGGACATATATGGAAGTGAGAAAGTGGTTGAGGGTTTTTGCATCATATCACTAAGAACTTTGAGCAAGGAAGCCATTAACCAACACCTCATCCCCTTTTAAGAGTATTGGCTTTCCTATGGACTAAATGTGATCTTGGATCACTAAAATAGAAAATGTAGAGTCTTATGCTTTGAGCTTGAGCCAATCCTTTGTCCTTATCATCTTGAAGGGGTTCCACATCCTCTTGTCCTTTCCACTCCATTTGTTGAACTTATCTGAAATATACTAGACGAAAACATTAGTCCAACAAGAGATATGTTGACATTACACTACTAGGAAAAGGGCTATAGATGGAATTGATACTATTGGCGCACCAGACAAGCAGTGCGCCATTAGTATATACTAATGGTGCACCAACCTCTGATACACCATTAGAGTTCAAACTACTAATGGCGCACCTGGCCCAGGGTGCGCCATTAGTATCAAAAAGTTTTTTTTTAACTAGGGCGCCTGTCCAAACATACTAATGGCGCATCCAGACAGAGTGCGCCATTACTAGTTGTAACTAGTAATGGCGCACCAGCAGTAAAGTGCGCCACTAATGTTCTTTTTTTATTATATTTTTTATTCTTTTTTTTGCAAAACTACTTACTAGTTTAAACTAGTAATGGCGCACTGTGGCACAGTGCGCCATTAGTATTTTTTTTCATAACTAGTAATGGCGCACTAACTGAAGATGCGCCATTAGTAACCTTGATTACTAATGGCGCATTTATAGTGGGTGCGCCATTAGTAAGTGGGCAGCAACAAGATATTTTGGACAGCCTCTCCTACCCACACTCACTTTCTCCCCGCTTCATTCTCTCCACCTCCTCCTTGTCTCGGGTCCCTCCTCTTTTTCACCTCATTTCCACCATAGATTCATTCAAATTAAGTGGTTAAATTACCTTATTTTGATAGGTAAGTAAGGGGGGAAGCTATATTTATGTTGTTCTCCATACAACAATGTGCACATGCACTGTTTATGGCCTAGCTAGATCTATGTATGTTCGTGGTGTTGCATATGTTTGTTGTGTTGCATATGTGTTTGTGTTTGGAGGTGTACCGGTATTTGAAATGCGATAGTTGCCAATGTTTTCCCGGAATGTTGATTCATTTCCGTTTCGGTGAGAATTTTGGCATTAAGCATTCTTTTTTGTCCTATTTTTAGGGAAAGTCATGGCAAATTTTTTCTTGGTTCTAAAATATCATTTTGCTCTACCCTGGAGGCGACCATGGTGCGCACGATGACCGAAGGCATCGTGAATAGGTTTTTGAGGTCCGCGAAGGCCGAGATGCTTCAAAAGAACAAGACGGAGATAAGATGTCCGTGTCGAAGATGCAAGCTGAAGAGCCTTATTGCGGACCCGGATTCCGGGCAGGTGCGGGACCACTTGCTCTTGCGTAGTTTCATGGATGGCTATCGGTGGCAAGGTGATGAAGATGACTACGAAGTCGTCCATGGGGGCCGGGCAAGAAATGAGGAAGGGCAGCAAGACAACCACCGGGGCTCCGGCGGGCAAGAAGACGAAGAATCCCCAGGAGATTATCACGACGGGGATGTTGTACACAGTCATCATGTAGAAGATGCAGGACATGATGATAAGGAAGATGCCGGAGCAGACGGCGGGCATGATCATGAAGATGATGATGCCGGCGGAGCAGACGACGCTGGACCATCGATGGGCTGGGTGCAGGACCCTCATATTCAAGAGTTGCTTCTCAAGCAGACCGATAACGCAAGAGCTGCCGCCCGAGAGAAAGCCAAGATGGATCAACTTGAGTTAGACGCGGTTACTCCATTGTATGAAGGATGCAGGCCCGAGGATACCCGCCTGAAAGTAACGCTCATGTCTCTAGAGATGAAGGTAAAACACAAAAAGACCGACGCATGCTTCGACGAGAACATGTCATTCTGGCACGAACGTCTTCCCAAGGGGAACAAGTGCCCCACCAGTTTGGAGGAGGCGAAGAAAATCGTGTGTCCTCTGGATTTACCGCACGTGAAATACCATGCGTGCATGAACAATTGCATCATTTATCGGGACGAGCACGAGGAGTCTACCATATGTCCGGTGTGTGGTGTCACTCGATACAAGAAGAGGAAGAAAGCTCCTCGAAAAGTGGTGTGGTACTTTCCGATCACTCCTCGTCTGCAGCGGTATTTCGCGGACCCTAAGGTAGCAAAGCTCCTGCGTTGGCATGCGGATAGGGAGGAGAAGAAGCGAGAAGATGACGCAAATGATCCGGAGATAGATAAAAAAGACAAGATGCTGAGTCACCCTAAGGATGCGAGCCAGTGGCAAGCGTTGAACTTCAAAGACCTAGAATTTGGGGACGATCCAAGGAACATCGTGCTGGGCGTGAGCACCGATGGAGTCAATCCGTTTGGCAGCCAGAGAAGCACACATAGCACCTGGCCTGTGTTTGTGTGGATGTACAACCTTCCCCCCTGGTTGTGCATGAAGAGGAAGTACATTCACATGAGTATGCTAATTGAAGGACCGAAACAACCAGGGAACGACATCAATCTGTATCTGGGGTTGCTGAAAGAGGAGATAGACACGCTGTGGAAAACGCCAGCCAATACGTGGGACGCTGCAAAGAAAGAATATTCCCTATGAGAGCCGCGCTGCTCACGACGGTGCACGACTATCTCGGTTACGGATATGTCGCGGGGCAGGTGGTCCACGGATTTTCTGGATGCGTCAGGTGCATGGATGACACAACGTATCGCCAGCTAGATAGAGATCCCGGGTCTTCGAAAACCGTGTTCATGGGACATCGAAGGTGGCTTCGCGACGATGACCTGTGGAGAAAACGCAAGGATCTGTTTAATGGTGAAACCGAACCCCGAGGACGCCCGCGTACGAGGAGCGGCGAGGAAATAGACGAGCTGTTGAAAAATTGGAAAGATTGCCCACTGTCGGGAAAGAAGCAAAAGGTGCTAGAGCCGGGAAAGAAGCGAAAGGCGCCAGAGCCGCTGCTGAAGGTATGGAAAACGAGGTCTGTTTTCTGGGACTTGCCGTACTGGAAGATCCACCGTGTGCCTCACAGCCTTGATGTAATGCATATCACGAAGAACGTGTGCGAGAGTCTGCTTGGTACCCTACTGAACATGCCAGAGAGGACCAAAGATGGGCCGAAAGCAAGGGAAGACTTGAAATCAATTGGTATCAGGCAGGAGCTTCACGCTATATATGATGATCATGATGATGATGATGATGATGATGAGGCGAAGCAGGACACGAAAAGGCCAAGAAGACCGGAAATGACTACCCTCCCGCGTGCTTCACTCTAAGTCAGGAGGAGATCGAGCAGTTTTTCACCTGCCTCGTAGGAGTAAAACTTCCTTATGGTTACGCAGGGAAGATAAGCAGATACCTAGACCCAGCGAAGCTGAAGTTCAGCGGGATGAAGTCTCACGACTGTCACGTGCTGATGACGCAGATACTTCCAGTTGCAATCCGTGGGATCATGGACGAGCACGTCCATGAAACCCTATTTGGCCTATGCAACTTTTTCGACGTCATGTCTCGAAAGTCCGTTGGCGTGAGGCAACTCAGAAGGCTACAGGAAGAGATCGTGGTGATACTATGCGAGCTTGAGATGTACTTCCCGCCCGCATTCTTCGACGTTATGGTGCATCTGCTGGTCCATATCGTGGACGATATCATCCAACTCGGGCCGACGTTCCTGCACAGCATGATGCCGTTCGAAAGGATGAATGGTGTCATCAAAGGATACGTTCGCAACATGTCACGTCCAGGGGGAAGCATAGCCAGGGGCTTTCTGACCGAAGAGTGCATCTCCTACTGCATGAATTATCTAGGCATCAAGAACCCCGTTGGTCTGCCCATCAACAGGCACCTCGGCAGGCTCGCTGGATGGGGTCACCATGAGGGTCGCCGCGAAATGCATGTCGACTTCGAGGGTAGACTTGCCGACTTTGAAAGAGCAAACCTAGTCGCGCTACAACACATAGACGTGGTCGATCCTTGGGTGGTAGAGCACAAAACCTTTATTGAGAAGACGTACAATGACCGAGGCCAACAGAGGACGGACAGAGATATAATTAAAGAGCACAACTCATGTTTCACACGTTGGTTCAAGCAGAAGCTTCTATCGTACCCTTTACATGAGGATTCTTCCGCGAAAGAACAACTCATATTCGCCTCGTCATAGGGCGCCGAGCACAACCTGATGACCTATGAGGCGTATGATATCAACGACTACACATTCTACACCGAGGCCAAGGACATGAAGAGCGATGGTTATCAGAACTCCGGGGTAACGATGGAATCCTACACCGGTAATGACAAGGACAGATACTATGGAAGGATCGAGGAGATCTGGGAGCTGAGCTACGCTGGAGAGAAGGTCCCGATGTTCCGTGTCAGAATGGACAAGAGCGTCCTAAAAGAAGACCGGTATTTCACCACCATGGTTATACCCGAAGCCAAATCCAAGACCGCGGGCGCAAACGTCACCGCGAAAAATGAGCCATGGGTACTGGCTTCCCAAGTTGACCAATGCTTCTTCATTACCGACCCGTCAAAGCCCAGTCGTGTTGTCGTGAGGAGAGGCAAAAGGAAGATCATCGGAATGGATGGAGTAGCCAATGAGCAAGACTTCGACAAGTACGGCGACCCGAGGATCGAACATGACGATGATGATGAAGTAGCAGTATACACCACAAGAAGAAGCAGGACCACCCTACCTAAAGGACGTCCGTTCCACAGAAGAACTCCATTTGCGAAAAAGAAGGGCAAGAAGATTGTGAACAGATAGCTAGCTAAGATCGATTGTATTTAAATCGTAGCCTTCATTTCTCGATTGTATTTCATGGGCACTTTTTGAACTCTTGAATGTTTTTAAATTTCATGGACACTCGATCTCGATCCCCCTCCATCTCGATCGCTATCCCACCTCGCCAGATCCGGTCCCCCTCGCCGCCGAGCACCCCCCGCTCCATCGGCCGCCGCCGCCGACCCCCCGCACC
>LR738709.1:214070642-214126859 GCA_902687465.1 Secale cereale
TCGCCCTCTGCCGCGGCCTCGCCACCTTCGTCGAGCAGCAACGCCGCCGCCCGGAGCTACGCCGGCGACCAATCCATACGCAGGTAGCCATCACTCCTCCCTCCTTCCTCTCTAATCACCACCACAAAATTTTAGGAGAATGATACATGCTATACCTAGTAGGTGAATGATTCATGCTATACAGTTTTGCTCTCACATCTAAGTTCAGGACCGTTTTTAGATCAGTGGAAGATTTTGATGGTGGGGATCAATGGGGCTTATTTGATAGGTGGGATGGGGGTCGGGGGTGGTGGTGGATCAGTATTGGGTTTGAACCCTAACCACTTTCCTCTCCTTTTTCTTTTTTCTGCAGTTCATGTTTGGCAGTAGACCATATCAGTAGCTGCAGTTCATGTTCGTCCATTTTTTGTTTAAAAACTTAGTAAAATAGATGAGTATATGTAGTGTTCTTTTTATGTGTTCATTTTCTGTCTTTTTGAAATAGGTTCAGTGTAGTTGCAAGACCTGAGAAACAGGTACCTTGTTTATTCCTATAGGAACAACGAATACGGTCTGTTTATTCCTATAGGAACAACGAATACGGTCTATTTTGTTTTGTTTCTGCACAAGGTACCTTGTTTTATTTCTATAGGCATGTAAAATTCTACAATCTGTGCGTAAATTTCAGTGTTAAATTTGTTCACCTACTGAATTTGTTCACAACCTGAATTTCAGTGTTAAATTTCAATTTTTTTCACCTACTGCAGCAGCTAAAATCAGTTAGTACATTATTCTTCTACTCCTAAAATTTAGTTAACATTAGGTTAACTGAATTCAGTGTAAATTCAGTTCCTGTGGAGTACATTTGGTTATCAGCAGTGTAAATTCAGTTAACTCCTAAAATAAAAAATAAATACTCCTCGTTTATAGACCCTATATATATATATATATCTAGATGACGCAAAGACCAGGGCTACCCCATTTTCGAAAACAGACCAAAGTTGTATCTTACTGAACGTAATTTATATTTTATTAAGTACAATGACTAAAACGAGGGAGACAGTCGATTTCAATGACTCGATCTTTCATATGGACTTTTGAAACAAGTACCCACTGGACGATAGCAGTCAGGCGAGCGGTGAGATCAGCCACCCATTAGTATTCATTATCTTGAAAATGGTCTCAAGATCTTGCCAAAAGTACTTTTGGAATAAAAGAAAGACCTTCTGCCACAGAAAACCAAGTAGTTTCTCATGTCTTTCTTCTTTTTGTCTCCGTGAAATAGGTTCAGTGTAGTTGAAATAGGTTTATAGTCTCATATATATATTGTATTTATACATCTCTGTGGAGCTTAATTTGATCCTAAATAAAAGATGCTTGAACACTGGTGGACCCTTACCTAATGCTCTTCTTCTCATGTTTACCAGCTTCAAATCTAGTTAATTTGGAGTTAGGGTTGGTTACGTTTATTCGCTGTCATCCCAAGTGAGATCTTTAGTTCGTTTAGCCGGTTGGTGGGCTTGATATTCTGTTGGGGTTTTAGGTTTTAGGTTTTTTTTTCATGTACACTAGTACTACTTGTATGTCACACTAGCACAATGATAATAATGGTGGTCATGTATTCTGTTCCTTGTTGTAAATATTTGAACTTCAAAGTATTGTTTTACAAGCTTCTGCAACTTTTTCTTAACTGTTGATGCTGTTGTTATGCCTGTATTCACTGTTGTTGATGTTGTACTTGTGATGATGTTGTACTTGTGATGATGCTACTTTTGATCTTCTGAAATGACCCATTGGCGACTTCATTAGGCGGGGATAATGATTTTGCAGGTACCCCGAGAGGCCCTTGAGTTTGCTGGAATGTCGATTAACTTCCGTTCCGGCAAATTCGGGTACTCCATATTTCCTATTTTCAGCAAAGGTCATGCTGAAATTTTCCATGAATTTTAGCATGACTTTGCTAAAAATAGGACATATGGGGTACTTGTGACTAATGCATGGGCCGGGGTATCTTAGTAGTTAATTAAGTAGGATCAAGTGCCCCTTTATTCTAGCTGCATTAAACCATAGGCGGCAATAGAGCCAAGTGATTAGGCCTAACTTAGAATTCTCCTTCCCAGCTTAGCTTTTAGGATGCCTCGGTGTCGACAAACCATAAATTATAAAACCTTGGCTTTTAGGGTGCCTCGGTGTCGATAAAAACAGAAATGATGAAAGCTTAGGCTTTTAGGGTGCCTCGGCGTTGAAAAACCCTCAATTATAAAAGCTTAGCTTTTAGGATGCCTCGGTGTCGACAAACCGTAAATGATGAGACCATGATCTTGTTCCTTGACAATAACCAACTTTTTGACCAAACTTTGTTCCTATTTAGAGAGAAACATGGCCAACAACGATGAGGCCGGGGGTTCGGGCGGCAAGGCATTCTGGGAGCTATCCCAGGTGATGGAGGAACAACCTCACTTGTATGAGGACGCCGCCTTCCCCACCGATCCTGAGACCACTGATGGTACCGCCGAGGATGACCCCACTGATGCCACCACTGATGGTGCCGCCGAGGATGCCACCACTGATGGTGCCACCAAGGATGCCACCACTGATGATGGCGGCGCACGCACAGATGGCAGCCAACCGAAGAGGCAACGGAAGGACCGGCGCCTGACCGTGCTCCGCACCCTCAAGGAGGAAGTTACTGAAGTGGACTCCGACGGGAATCCAACGGCGCCCGAACGAATAGTCAAGGGGTACTCGCTTCAGCTCGGGTGCATTCTCCGGAGCACCGTTTCGATCAACACCAAGAACCTGAGGCATCCTAACCGAGGGAATTTGCGCAACCTCCTCTTCACGAAGGTCCACGAACGATACAAGTTCCCCGCTGAATTTGAAAACACAAGCCTCAAAGGGAATAAAGTGAACAATGCTGCCCTCACGAAGATGAGCAAGGCCCTGTCTACTTGGAAAAGCAATGTGAAGAGAATGATCGAGAAAGGTGAGAGTTATGAGAAGATCAAGGAGAAAAATCCTTCGATCACCGAAGATGACTACAACGACTTCAAGATCAATTGCTCGAGCACCGCACACTCCGAATCAAGTCAGTGGGGGAAAGAAATGCGTGAGCTGAACTTAGGGGAACACACACTCGGTCCCGGCGGTTACAGAGTGGCGGAGCCTATATGGGACAAGGAGGAGGCGGACCGTGCCGAGCAAGGCCTACCACCCCTCTTCGATAAATACGGTGACAAGCAGACCAGGAACTTTGTCAGGGCCCGGTACAAGAAGGACCCGGAAACAAAGGAGCTTACCACGGATCCGAAGACCAGGGCGCTTGAGCTTGTTCTAGTAAGGAATACACCCGCGCGTAATTAGCTCCATATGGTTGCATTCTAATTAATGAAGCCAAATTTCTAAATGGTTCACATTCCTTCCGCAGGCGACTGAAAGCAGTAGCGTGGGCTCGACTAAGAGCAACCCTTGGGACACGACTCTAAATAGGGCGTTGAATGTAATGAAGAACAAGGATAAGCTCAGTAAGCCGATGTCAGCTGGTCGTGTAGCCGGCAAAGGCTTGTCGACAAAATGGTTGTCATACTATAACGCTGGTGGGCGAAAGGAGAAAAAGACCAGCTCGGAAAGCCAGGCGCGCGAGGTTCAAGAACTCAAGGCACAGGTGGCGCTGATTCCGAAGATTGTCCAAGAGCAAGTGCAACAACAGCTCGGAGCGACGATCACCGCCATTGTGCCTACCTTGATCGAGGGGTTGAGTGCGTGGATTGCGGGCGGCCAACAGGGGCCGCCCCCGATTCCTAGCTTCACGGCCAGCAACTCGCAGAACGCGATGGCAGGGCCACTGGTGTCTCCGGCGGAGGCGGCATTGGTGTCTCCGACGCCAGCACTGGAGCTTAATGCACCCGGGTGTACGCCGGCCGGCACCTCTGCAGCAAGCGGCCCCTCCGTCAACTGCACGCCCGCCATTGGCGGTGCCTCGACATTAGCCGAGCTCGACGCCATCATCATGGTAACTAATTAAGCCTCTCTCGGCCAAGGACTTCATCTCCTTGCCTTTGACTGGGCATCCCTGACGCCCTACATGTTTTTGCAGGGCGCCGCCGACGTTCCGTGCACTCTCCTGCACTTCATGAACAACGAGTTGGTCGATGTCGCCAAGGGTTAAATCGTTCAACCGGGCAACCCCTTGTTCCACGGTACCCAGATGCCACCCAACTTGTTTAGGGTTCAACTGGTTCGGGTGCTGCCAGGCTGCGACGAGGTGTTACCTCCGATTCGACCCGTCGGGGCCGACGATGATGACGTGATGACCCTCAGCGCCTGCCTGAGCTGGCCCCTTCTTTGGCCGAAGAGCCAGATTCGTTTGGGGGCGGGGGACACCACCCCAAAGACAACACCGCCAGTCGTGCCGGCGCCAAGTCGGCCCCATGGCAAGACCGCCGCAACGGTGCCGGACATCCCTATGCCACTGGATCCAAACATGCATATGGCACAGGATCAGAACGACGACGACGACGATGCATTTGCCAACGTCGATCAATACTTTGCCGATCATGGGTACGGTGGCGACTTCATGGGGCCTCCTTCTCAAGAACCCAACCCAACAAAAGACGTGCGCGATCTAGCTGGTACCGCGGAGAAGCCAAGTTGCAACAGGCGTCGTCTGCCGTTCAGCTCTCAGGAGACGCCTCCAGCTGCCGACTTCACCGAGCCTCAGATAGGCGAGGTGCGAAATATTTTCAGCCCCAACACACTCAAGAAGGCGGTCTATGAGCAGAACTCGGTCCCATTATAGGATAAGAAGAAGGCACGCAAAAGAAAGACTAACAAGGGTGCGAGCCAGTCGGCACCGAGTACGATCCGTGCTTAGGACGGGCCACCTTCACCTGAGGATGTAATGAGGAGGGTGCATGTGGCAGGTAGGCCGATGGTACCGAGAAATATACTCGATGCTGCAACCGGTGCTATGCGGAGTCTGCATGACAGTGTTCTTTCTTTGGAGAAGCGACGTCTCAGAGAGAAGGATGTGGCATACCCGGTTTTCGCGGCCAAGGTGCCAGAGGGCAAGGGCTTTGTGGATAACTCCATCGGGGGTACGATCGTCCTGCGGTTTGATGACATCCACGCTATGTTGAACCTTCATCCGCTGCACTACACCTTCGTTCGGCTATTTTCGCTGAGTATGGAGATGTGGATCATTCGCGACAAGACCCCGGACATCGTGATAGTCGACCCCTTCTACATGCGTGCCAAGATCTTGGGCAGCGCTGGGGACCGGCAAGTTGCGAGTTCTTACCTCGAAGGCGTCATTCTGGCAAACCGAGATAAGGATAACTTCCTCGTTCCTTACTTTCCCGAGTAAGTCCTCCGCCTCAACCGCCCCATAACATATGAATTCTTAGATTTCGATCGTTTTTCTTTTAACTTTCCATGTTTTCTGCAGTGACACACATTGCACGCTCATCCTCCTAAGCCCCAAATATTCCACGGCCACATATTTCGACCCGGACTGTCAGTCGAACGTAGACTACACAAATGTCAAGAAGGTTCTTGATGATGTTCTCCCCGGCTACGCCAAATCTAGAGGCGCCTTCACCAGGCCTATTCGTAAGTACGGCAAGCACATGTTCTCCCACAATACGACGTTCTACTGCGTCAAGCAGCCGCCTGGCGGTCAGAAGGGTGCCTACTACGCCATCCATCACATGCAGGCGATCATACGGGACCATCATCAACTTCTGCTACCGAGTAAACTCAAAGATTGGGCAGCGAGCGTGTCGGCAATCCAGGACGCGGACATCAGACAAGAATTCTTTCGCATCCAGTCGGAGTTTGTGGAAATCATCCATCAAGATGTCCTTTGTACCTCGGGGCAGTTCTACCTCAGAAATCAACCGTCCAACAGTGACATCGACACAATGCTACAAATGCAGGCTGACAACGCCCGTGATTTCATGACTCCCACGATAGACGGCGGCTTCATCCACGCTCCTGTCCCTTGAGTCGAGTCGAAAGCAGTGATGTTGTGTCTAGTTCTGAAATATTGATTGGCTCATGTTGTAATTAAACTTTAATGAACTTGTAGTATGTCTCTTTGGTTTCGAGAGTCGTTCAACTTAGATGTAATCGATGCTATTAATGTCTTGCTTTTCTCTTTCGATCGTTCTGTTGCATACTTATATATTGCTTATGTATTGTCTGTGAATTGGTACTAACGTTTCGTTTGGCTAGTGCATAGCGATGCCGTCGTATGTCGTGTACAAGGGTAAGGTTCCCGGAGTCTATGACGACTAGGAGGAGTGTCGGAGACAGGTTCACCGATTCAGCGGTAACAGTTGCAAAGGGTACACCACTAGGGCCGAGGCCGAATCTAGATACGCTCGCTATCTAGCGGGAGAGGGGAGGGAGCGTTGGAGGAACCGGATGAAGACGAGTTTCATCGTGATGATGCTCAGCGTGATGACCGCAGCTCTCTTCTATGTGATGGTAGTTTAGATGATCGATATCGACTTGTAATGTGAAGACAAACTCGCTACTCGCGGTCTCGAGACTTGTAATATAATGTTCTATCTTTGTTCGGTCTTTTCAATTCGGAGACTAATATGATGAATTGTATTCGGAGACTAATATGATGAATTGTATTCAGAGACTAATCTTCTATTGTATTCGATGAATCTGTTGTTGATGTGTGCTGTCTATATTCTGTCCAATTATACGTTTTGTAACCTGTGCAAAAAAAAGAAAATAAAAAATAAAAAAAACCTAATATTCATACTAATGGCGCGTCACATCACAGTGCGCCATTAGTATGCCAAAGGATACTAATGGTGCATCATTAGACAGTGCGCCATTACTATGCCGAAGTTACTAATGGCGCATCTTGTTGTCGTGCGCCATTAGTATGCCAAAGCACCTGGGTATACATGGCCCCCTAGGAGGCATACTAATGGCGCACTGCTGTGTATACTAATGGCGTATCTATGGTGCGCCATTAGTATACCAGATACTAATGGCGCACCAGAGGTGTGCCATTAGTAAAATATACTAATGGCGTGGCACTAATGGCGCACCACTAATGCGACATTAATGGCCAAATTGGGTGCGCCATTAGTAGGCCTTTTCCTAGTAGTGTTAATTACCAAAATCACCCAGGGAGCAGTTGCGCTTTCACATACCATTATCAGTGCGAAGTATTTTTACCTTCTTTTCAGTTTGTCTCTCCATCATAATCTTCCACTCCTTCAAAGCTGAGAATGCTTGATATTTATGCTTCAAGAAATAAGGCAAAACTTTTCTCAAATAATCATCAATTATAATTAGCATGTAACTAGCACCACCTAATGACTTCTTCCGAGATGGTCCCCATAAATCAGAATGAACATAATTAAGAATACCTTCAGTTGTATGAGTCGAAGTATTGAACTTCACCCTCTTGTGCTTACCGAAGATAAAATGCTCACAAAATTTGAATTTACCAATTTCGTATCCTTTAAGAAGACCTCTCTTATTTAACTCTTCCAAACCAAGTTCACTCATATGTCCAAGACGCATATGCCAAAGGTTAGCAGCATCACAATCAAAATTCTTTGAAATAACTGGAGTAGCATTACCTGAAACGGTAGTGCCTCGAAGGTAATAAACACCATTGGTCGAACTTAAGTCACTTGTCATCACAATAAGGGAACCTCTGGTGACCTTCAAAACACTATCTCCACCTGAATACTTGTACCCCTTTGCATCAAGGGCACTCACAGAGATAAGATTTCTCTTCATCTTCGGAATATACCAAATATCTATGAAAATTCTGATTGTGCCATCAAACATCTTGATTCGAACGGAACCTATGCCTTCAATCTTGCATGGTGAATTATCAAAACCCAAAACGGAACAGGCATCAGTAGTGGAATCAAAAGTAGTAAACCAATCTCTATGCAGGCGCATATGAAAAGTACATGCATTATCAAGTACCCACTCATCATTGGTCTCAGCACATCCAGCAATAACGACAAGAGCATCATCAGAACTATCATCACGAGCAACGTTAGCAGAATTGTCACCTTATTTGTTACATTTCCTCTTTTCTTCATTCTGCAACTTGAAACACTCTGAGATTTCATACCCGTCTCTCTTGCAATATCTGCAATACTTCTTGTCTCTGGATTGCGACCGGCCCATGTGGATGTTCTTACTTTTGCCTATGTTTCCATTGTTGGAGTTCTTCTCCTTTGTCCTGCCACAAACGGATAATCCCTCAGCTTGGGATGAACTCGAACTGTCATGAGGCACCATTAATTTCATCTTCTCCTTAGAATTCAAATCTTCATAAACTTCATTAAGTGTGAGAGTATAACGACTGTATAATATGGTGTCTCTAAAATTGATATAAGAACTTGGCAGTGAACAAAGTAACATTAAAGCAGTATCTCCCTCTTCATACTTAACCTCCATTGCAACTAGATCGGATATGATCTCTTTAAATTCTGAAATATGATTCAAAACATTACCTCCCTCAGGTAACCTGTGCAGGAATAATTTTTGCTTCAGATGCATCTTGCTTGTAAGATCTTTAGTCATGCAAATGCCTTCCAGCTTTATCCATAGAGCGGTGACAGTTTTCTCGCTCAAAACTTCTTCCAAAATATTATTATGCAAATGGAGTTCAATTTGTGACAAAGCCTTACGATCCCTTCGTTTCTCCTCATTAGTCCAATCCTAAATTCTATTCTTCCCAGAACTATCCAGTGCATCATTATAGTCGGCCTGTGCCAACAACACCCGCATCTTGACTTGCCATAGGGTAAGCCTTGTGTCACGGTTCAGCAGCAGAAGATCATACTTCATGGGTGCCATGAGTAGATAAATCTGTGCACAAAGTAGTACAAGCCGGTAGAAAAATTCTTGACAGAATAAATTTGCGGATCAAACAAAAACAAGGTAATAACACCACTTAGTAGTTTGGTTGTGGACGTAGCAATCGACAGCAATAGTACTCGTTTTGCAAATTAGTACTAGTACTCAAATCACGTAGTGGATAAGATGTGAATTAAACGACTGCTTTGCTTCTGGCCAGCGAGCAGTAGTGCTAGTAGGTTTTGCTTCGGTTGATGACGTGGAGCGCACGAGAATAACATGCGCGGGCTGGCTTTTGTTCTCGGAAGTAGCGCCGGCTCGTGCATGAAGTCGATCAAATCTGCAGCAGCGTCAACTCATCGGATCTCTGGATGACTCGGTCAAGAACGGCTGTAGCGGCTCGGCTTTTCACAGTCGTAGTGTCCCTGAGCGGATTTCAACTCGGGAACAGGCAGCTGCAGCCGCGGCATACAATAGCTCGCAACGGAACCAATCTCCGATCGGACTGGTCGCTCGGGCGGCGGTGCACGGACGCGCAACCCTAATCCTCTCGATCTCAATCTCGTATACGAACCTCAGCTCTGTATACCACTTGTTAGATAATAACGAGAATAAAACGAGACACGAGAGACACATATTTAACGTGGAAACACTTGCGAGAGAAAACCTCGGACGCACAAAGGCGCAATCACTACGAGGAGGAGTATTACAAGCACGAGACGACATACCGTCTTAGGTGCGACTACATGGGGTATTTATGAGGGCAATACATGAGAGTCCTTGGAGGACAAGTAAACGTGTTGTACTCGTACGCATCGGTAAGAACGCAAAGGCCCACACCGTATGTACTACGTCTAGTCCAATACGGTAGAATTTGGATCACAATTTAACAACGACTATGAGGGTCCTGGTGATCGCCATGTTGCATATTGTGGGGGTGCACAGCATAGGGAGCGCACCTGTGGCATCCCAGCTCAGAGCGACCGGTTTAGCCTGCATTGCCAGCCCAGAGACCTTGTCTTCTGGCAACACACAACATCTTGGTACAGAAAACGACCGCTTTATTGATACTAGCGGATCAAAGTTCTACATTACAACAGGGAGCGAGGCCAAGTGGCACACACGGTGCGGCTGGACAATATGTACATTATTTAGTGAACATAAAAGGCCTCGGTCATAACAACTATGCGGCAGTGGACCGACTTCGTAGCGGAACTCCATAGCACAGGGACACCGATGTGGACACGATCTAGACTTGGACAGTACTCCTTTCCAGCGAAACTTTCCTGAAATCTGGCATGACGCGCTAGGTCAGTACATTGAAAGTACTTGCAAGTTTACAGCAAACAAAATCATAATGACAAACAATATCATGATAATTATTCAATTATTAAAATGCAACACCAAACATGAGTATGAATACAACCAACATGATGTGCTCATGCCTTTGTGAATCCAGTCCCTCGGACTGACTTACCAACGGTGATCATTCGTGATACACCAACTTGTTCATCTAAACATAACAAATCTCGTGATCTTTCCGGCGATCACAACCCTGACCACACTTGGTCTCAATCATCCCGGTGGCTCTTCCACCATCTTTAACCGTGCAAAGTTCATAACTTAGTGAGCAAAATTTTATTAAATGTTGACCCATGGTGTGACTTACTTTCGAGCGTGTCCGTGACCGTGGACTCGGCTATCGATAGATTAATTACACTCTACAGAGGTAGTGCACTGTACCCACACCACGAAACCCATGGCCTCGTTCTCCCATTCGGGTAGACCAACGGTGTTCCGACAAAACTATTCCATTGCCATGACACTCTCCCGGCCACTCCGACTCATTTCCCATCGGAATAGTCCTGGGTGGCCTCGTGCCTACCAAAGGCACAACGACCACCGTTGTGGCCAAATATAAACTGTCTCAAATGGGGACTCGGTACCATAGACTCAACAACCAGCACACAAGGTTATGTCCGCTTACCGGGCCAGGGTACCGCACGCCCATAACCTTCCCTACTTGGAGGTACCGACCAGAGGCATAAAAAACGGACCGAATAAAGATCTTCCCATAAAGGCAAATGTGGTTGCACTGGGAAAAACTCGATTCAGTGGCACCATGACCTGGTCAACAAATTATTCAAGTTGAGTTATTAGCAGGTTCAACTTAAAGAAATAACCGGTGTCATAAAATGCCATGCAAATGTAACATACCAATATGCATTACCGTAAAGAACTGGATCAGCTCTACCATACTAGGTGTAAGCATCACAACTTTCAATATTCTTCTGTTTAGGATTTACTTTAATTAGAAATAGAATATATTCTAGCAAAAATTTCCCATGGTTCTTATGCAATAAAATAACTTCAAATAACTATTTATATTCATACCCACATTAGTTCTTTATGACCCAAACTTTCTTCTAGTTACAATAACAACTTAAATCAACTTTCAACTTTCTGTAAACTAAATGTAATAATTAAATAGCACAACCAACATAATATAATCAACAAAAATAATTCATGTGCATGGATTAAATCATTTATTCAAGTTGGAAAATCACAAATATGGAAATGGTACCATGAAAATGTTGTTGTGCCTTGCCTTAGTGCAAATGAGGTTCACAAGCCTCCTGGTGATCCTCAAGAGAAGCTTCACCTTCTGAAAAGATTTAAAAGTACAAAAAGAAAATATCATGAACCATTCAACAATTCACCAGAAAATCTACACAGCACAGAAAAGTCTCATCTTTGGTGTGCTGCAAGATTTCTTTACAAAGAACACAATGCAAAAAAGAATCAATTCATTTGGACTTATGGTTAAAAAGTTATAGCAGTTTGAAGTGTTCTGGAATATCTATATAAATTTGAATTTAAATAAACAGACTGGAAAAAGGGGGTGTCGTCGAAGGAGTAGAGGCCTAGGGCACCACCACTCGTACCGCTTTGTGCGAGTACAGAGAGGCTGACTAGCGGAACCCGCTAGTCAGGTGAGGGGGAGAGGGAGAGAAGAACAGAGGTGGTCGTGGCCTCGTCGGAGTGTACGCCGGCGACGCGAGCTCCTTGGCTAAGATGGGAGGGATAGATCGATAGAGGGGATCGAGGCGCACCTGCCCATTCCCGTAGCGTAGCTAGGGGTGGTCGAACGGTGTCGGAAATGGCCTCGCAAGCGGAGGCAGAATGGGGTGGTCGCCGGACTTGAGGAATACGGCGAGCAACGGCGACTCCAGAGGCTAAAACTAGGTGGAACAGCACCATCAGAGAGTGGAGGAGGCTTTGGATGAGTTGCCCTGGCTTGAGAGGGGCTGGAGCTATCGTGATGACCCGAGGGGATTGCCGGCGAGCTCGAGCTCGGGGACGGCGGCCTGCGGCCTGCCCGGCCAGGCTACGAGTTTCTACACAGTCGTGGGGTGTGTGGGAGCGGAGCGGGATGCTTGGGAAGGCTGGGTGGGGTCCTATATATAGGCGAGCCGAGAGGGGGGATCGGGGCTCCGCCGGCGACACCTGGACGCTGCGCCCGGTGACGAACAGCGTCAGTGAGAGGGGGAGAAGGCGACGGGGTTCACGCGGGAGCTATGGACGGACGGAGATGAGCACAGGATCACTGGGATGGCGACGAGCACAGTGTGCACCACATTGTTGCCTTGGACGGACTGCGCCCGTGCTCACTGCGTCGAGCTCCGGCATCGGCAAGTTCCAGGGGGGCTGTAGAAGTCGAGACGAAGATGGTGGCGCGGTTTGGCAAGCTCCGACATGCGTGGAAGTGAGCACGCGCGAAACAGAGCGCTCGACGGCATCCAGAGCGTGTCGACTAGCAGCTTGTCATGGTGCACACGCGTGGTCACCGCGTGAACTCTGCCCACTGGCCGACTTGGGGCCAAAGATCATGTCTGGCATGTTGTTCGTGGTAGATTTGAGTGTTACCCAGTTTTAGTTTGGATCCAAACGCAGTAGAAAAGATTTCACACAGCTGGTATGTTTCTGGACAGATACTTTGAGAGTTTACTGAGGTAAAAATGGCTGGAATTTGGAGGCTGTGCTTTGGAGGCTAGCCCTAAGTTACTAAGGTAAAGATGCACAAGGAGTTTCAGATGCAATGGAGCAAGTAAAATGGTAGTTGCTGTAGAAACTACCATTTCTGTCCAGAATAGAAAAGAATTTCTATAGCAAAAATATTCCAAAAAGTGGTGCAATATTTTTTCTTAGGAATGTGTCCTAGGGTCCAAAGAATTTTTGTGAATTTCCGCAGATTTTTGAGGGCAAGAAAAATTGGGGTTGCTTTGGAGCACTATTGATGTAGGGTGGAACCCTAGATGGCCGATCTTTCACGAAATGGAGGGGATCCCACTATGAACACGAAGAACACGAGAGGGGAACACGAGGGGAAACACGAGAGAATCACTCAAACCAACAAGAACAAGTCACACATATGCTAGATCCTCGAAACACAAAGAGATACAAGATCCATGATCAACAAGGGACGATACAAGTAGCGATAGTCTTCTCCGTGAGGAGGTCTTGGTATCCCGTAGGATCTTCTCCATAGAGGTCTTGAATCCGTGTGGATCTTCTCCGTGGAGGGGCCGTAGTCACTCCCAAGGAGATGAACCACTAGTGGATGAGCAAAGCTCTATCTCAAATGAGCTAAACCTAAGCTAACCCTCAAATGGAGGAGGGGGGGGAGAATATATAGTCTAGGTCCACGAAGGGGTAAGTGGGAGAGGGATACATGGGCCTCAGGCCCGTCTCTGCGCGCAGGCAGGCGCCGGATGTCCGGGCCGGGGGCCGGATGTCCGGCGGCTCGTGAGCTGCCGGATGTCCGGGCCTCTGGCCCGATGTCCGGGCTGAGCATGGTCGGCTTCGGTTGCCTTCTGTGATGAGGGGACGGATTTCCGGCGAAGGGGCCGGATGTCCGGGGCTTCGGGCGTTGCCGGATGTCCGGGGCATGGGGCCGGATATCCGGGCTGGTGAGGCTCGCTTCTGTGAAGGTGCGCCGGATGTCCAGGCCTAGGGGCCGGATGTCCGGGGCTTGTACGTGTTGGCCCTTCTTCCTTCTCTCCCTCGCACACTTGGCCTTGGTCCTTGGGCTCTCCATGGGTGTTCCTGAGCATGCACAAGGTCCGCGCTTAAAGTAGCATCCATGTCTCGCGAGAAAGGAAAGAAGAAACGTCGAGGAACGGGATCACCTTGTGTCCAAATGGTGTACATGGGGATGAGCGAAGGATGCTCCGCGTCATCTCCCCTCCCTTGGGAAAGATCCAACCTCGGATCAAAAACCTCATCACCATGGAAACGGTAGTCATAAACGGACTTGTAGTTGGACGAAGTTGAGGGCATGTCGCAATCCAAGTACTCCAAGGTGTCTCCGGTATGTGGTACATGCAAAATGAGCAAACACAAAGTACACTTGGAAATACAATGGTTAGCGCACATAAAGTGTCCATCATGTAAGAATGAGTCCGTGTGACAAGGTACATGAAGCTTAACAAGATGATATAGTATGAGATGTAAAGCATTCATGTGATCAAATGCATTTGTGGTGCACACAAAGGTGTTGTGAATGTGATCAATGCAACCATTGTGCAAAATGATGTCATAGTGTGATGGTTTATCAAGAGCATGAACATGGCAATGGATGCTCAATATGTGTATGTTATCATGCAATTGATGGAGGACAATATGATCATGATGTATGAATATGCCATCAAGAAAGATCACAACAAATTCGCTAAGGAAATGCACAAGCTCAAATATCATGGATGACATGGGAATACATGATGCAACGAGGCAATCATAATGTGAGTCAATCCATGCATAAGATGCAAATTTGTCATGATTATGATTTGTCCATGGAGCATGGCATGTGGGAAAACAATCAACAAATATGGAGGTTTTGGTGCAATGTGCCGAAGGAGTGGTGATATACCAATGCTCAATGTCGTGGCTTGAGTGGAGTTCCGAAGGTGCATCCAAAGGGTCCATCTTCAATGTCGGTCCTCCATCCCGTAGATGTATCATGTAGACAACAAGAAGGAAACAACAATGAAAGTATGGCCCATCCAATATGCATAAGTGAGGATGGCTCACAAAGAAGGAATTCACCTTTAGGAATTTCTCGAAGATGTTGGTGTCGCGCAACGTGTATGCCTTCACATGCCAAAGATGCCTTGTGATGTTATCGCCTTGTGAATCCTTCAAAATGAAAGAACATGACAAACACTCGGAAAAACAAATGAGGTTAGCCGTAATGCAAAACCTAGCATTCATGCGGGAAAATACCCAACAAGTGCTTGCATTATCCTTATCATAAGAAAGTACAAGGGTGTGGTGCATGGTATGTAGGCATAAGATGCGAGAACAACCAAATGCAATAGGCCCAATCAAGCAAGTATGCATCACAAGAAAGGTGTCAAAGTCTCCAATATCAATAGGCATAGCATGGTTGCACTCAATATAAGGGAATATGAGAGATGCAACTAATGGAGACAAGTGACAATGATCAATGCGAATGATGTGAATGGCATGAACATATATGTCATCAACCCAAGAAAGCAAGTAAGAGTGGAACATGGGTGATGCAACATAGCAAGAAATCTTAGCGATCAAGTCAAACAAGCTAGTAGTGCGAAGATGCAACGTACTAGAGGTAATCATGAAAAGCATGTCATGTGTGCAAATAGTGAGCATACATGATGCACATAGCATAGCACAAGCATGAAAGCGAGATATGAGCAAAATAGGATTAGTGTATTGGCGAGAGGCCATATGTAAATAGCAATAGGGCATCATGACTCTCCCAACACAACAAGCATCAATAGCGTGGGGCACAAAGAAATCATGGTAGTAGCTACAAGTATCTCCACCAAGCATGCAAATACACATAAAAGTAGCATAATGGTGAATCATGTGTAAAGGCAAGCAAGGGTCACAATCGCATGGCAAAGTCATAGCAAGAGGCATAACATGCAAAGTGAACACGATAGTATGGGCGTAATGTGATAAGTGGCAAATAGCCCATAGCCGTGTGAGAGCCAAGTAAAAGAGATGCGCGTAGTGGTTGCGCGAAGAGAATGGTGGTAAGGAGATTCCACGGAATCCCAAGTCATCGTTGCTCTCAAGAGCTCGTTTTGTCAACTCATGGGATTGTGAGGTTGACAAATGTTCATGAGTACCTACACAAAGCAAAGACAAAAGGAAAATTGTGTGTGCGTGGTATATGTACACATCATCCATCAGGATGCGCACGTGCATGTGTTGGTTAGCACAAAATAGCCAATGCTCAAATAAATGAGATGCGTGATATAGAAACATGTCATCCATCATGAGAGGTTTGTTGTTATGTATAGCATAATGGAGACTCGAATTGTGTAATGCATCACAGGAAATATGAGCATTGTTATTCATGGAATCCATATGGTGCACACAATCATGGTAATCATGCAAGGTATGGAATGCATCAAAATCTCCTAGTATGTATGAGGAAACTATAGGGGTCTCCTCATGAGCATCAATGGAAACATCACATGGAGAATATTGACAACATCCAAAACAATGCATATTTGGAACAATGTGTTCATGGCATGGCATAATAGATGAATTGCGCAAATCATGTAAAGGAAGCATTGCAATATCATCGCAAGAGAAACACAAGCCAATGACCATCATCTTGTCATCTATGCCACAAGTGCAAATAGGATTTACTTTAATGGGGCATGCATAGCTACTATGTTGAGATTGCAATGATACAACATGGGAGATCTCACTCATAGCATATGACAAGTTCAAAGGATTATCAAACATGATGTGACCAAAAGAATTTTCACATGATATCCTATGAAGCATAGCATCACAACTAGGCAACTCAACATGCTCATCATCATATTCATCATAAATATGTAAGTCAAGACATGAGGAAGTTGCACTAGCATGAAGCATGGTCATAGGTGAATCAACATCATGCAATCAATCATTGGTGATATAGTCCACAAGTGGGACGAAAGAAGCACCATCACCTACGTTACCTTTGGAGCATCGCTCATGTATTGTAGGTGAGGTTGCAACTTGATGGTACCATGTGGGGGGTGCATCTTCTTCCACCCTAGCCATCGGGTTTTCCATTGGCAGGATGGACTCGTCGAGGATTGGCGTGTCGTCATGTAGGATACCTAGCACCAAAGAAAACACAATTGGAGTTGAGGTTAAGTCGTTAGAAATCATAGTGGCCTCACATGCCCTCTCAACTACCTCACTCACTAAGTGGTGTGGCTCACTCACTTCCTCTTGGATGCTCTCACTCGTATGGTTGGTGGAGTCACTCAAATGGCTCTCAACCTCACATATGATGTGTGGCATGCTCTCATGTGTGGGGATAGTGGTGATCACTCTCGTCCTCTCAAAAAAAATGCTCTCAATCTCACATATGGTGGAGTCACTCATGTCACTCATATGGTGGTGTCTCTCCTCACATGGAAATTGGGGCATCTCATGATATATGGGTGTCGGAGAGATGTAGGTGCAAACGTCTCCAAACTCAACTCCTTTCGCCACCTCATCCATAACGCCTCCAAAGGTGAATGTCGTAGGGTGTGGCAAATCATCACTCTCCTCCGATACCAAAGGAAATGTCTCATGTGCGCTCGCGTAGCTTGACTCGGAGTAGTCGTCATATTTGGGCGCCGTCTTCATGTTGTTGAAGAGGTTCATGCTCGTCGCCGTAGTTGAAGGGGATGGCCCTTGATCGACCATCTTGTCGCCGTCTTGATGTGGGGAGCTTCCGAAGATGGAAGTGTCGCCCTCGCTCGTAGGTGGTCGCCTTGTAGTTGGAGATGTCTATGTAGGCGAACTCATGGGAAGTAGGCGAAGATGCCGTACGTCCGAAGGCGAAGATGCCTTGATAGCACTTGGCGAAGATGCCGAAGTGGTGGTTGTAGCCGTAGCTCCATCTTGGGTGTGCTTGTCTCGCGGTCTTCTCTTATGCTCTTGAAGCTTGGCCTTAGCGTGATGTAGAGCTTCTTCGGACTTGTAGGTATGCGCTTGTCGAGCATCTTCATGATGATGATGTCGTTGTCGTGCTTGAGCTCTTGGTAGATGTCGTTCGTCGTCGTCGTGCACATGATTCTTGGAGGTGACTTGCCCTTCATGACGATGTCGATGGTCGCCATGGCGGTGTGGCCGTGGAAGACTTGCACTTGCATCATGATTGCGCTCCGAAGACTTGTGACTTGAACGTCACCGCCGAGAGGATGACGAAGGGGAAGAAGACTTGTAATCGACCACCAAGTGTCGGATCTCCGCCATTTGTTTGTTGAAGGAGTCGCACAAGTCGTCGAAGGAAGCCATTGTCCTTGTCTCGGAGTGTCGTAGTTCGATGGCAATGTTGCCCAAGCACTCTTGCATTTCTCGTTGTAGTCCGATGGTTTTCGCGTGGATGTCCTTGTTCGCGGCGTCGATGTCGAAGACCGGAGATGAAATGCCTTGCCTATCCATCACAAGACACTAGCAAGTATGAGTGGAAGAACTATACCAAATGTACCTTGACCGATGTTGAAGATGGATCAATGATCACTCAAATGTGGAACAAGGAAATAGCACAATTGGTACCAATTCTTGTCGGTTTCTCACACCTACACAAGTAAAGCTTATGGTGTAGCTCGGTGAGGATAGAGGCACAAAAATTTGATGCAAAATGTTAGCAAGAGTCAATAAAGTTGAAAAAGATTCACAAATTTGCAAGTGAAACAAGTAGACCAATAGCAATATGGGTGGCACACGGAAACACACACACGGATAGATAGATGGGGTCATGCAACCAAGGAATGAGCCAAAATGTGGAATCCACGAAAATGCTCATGTTGCACAACACTAGAGAGACGCTAGCGCGATTGCACAATAGGCGGATACGAACTTGTGCACAACCTACTAAGCAAAATGCAACGACTTCTATGCCAAGTATGCTATATGTATGGTATTCCGGTGGTATGATCCAAAATGATCGAGTATGACAATCTTAATGTAGTATGATGCTATGGTTCTTGCTTAAAAGCTCTTTGTGTATCTTTTTCTTTGTGCTTAAAAGCTTGTTTGTCTCTTTCTCTTTTGAGCTCTTTTCTCATGCAAAACTTCACGAACCAATATAGCAATTGAGTATTTGCGATGACAACCTTGTGTCACAAGATATGATACCAAGATATGCACCACGGTGATATGGTATGTATGATATGGGAAGTATGATAACTAATGTGCACAAGTCACGTTGCCGGCAATACTCGAATGGCTAGTCTCAATAGGTAGGTGACGCAAAAATGGGCTAGGGGTTAACAATGCAATTGCATGGGTATATACAATGATGTCATCGAAGTTACCGTCCGTGTCGATGATGAGAGATGGTGCTCTTGATGTAGACCCTTTCCTAATTAGCCGAAACACCTTAGGAAACGGAAAAACCACAACTCAAAATCTCAAGGACAATTATCAAATGGTGGTAGCGGCAATGCCGTGGTGGTTGCGGAAGTGGAATGATGGGCTATACACGATGTCGGAGTTGAAGTCACGGTCCCTAAGTAGCCGAAACACCTTAGGAGACACAAGCCACAACTCAAACAAGCTCGAACAAAAATTTGGTTAAGTTAGGTTGGCTATGTATGGTGGACTAGGCTATGCGGAAGTGGTGGTGGTGGTGGTTGATGAAGAAGCAATGGTCCCTAAGTATCCTAATGACCTTAGGAGACTCAAATCACTACTCAAGCAACCACAAATGTTATGGGGGACAAAATGTTTAGGTTGCGGAAGTCGGTGGTGGTTATGCGGATGATATGATGGAAGCCCTAGGCAAAGATGCCAAAATCCACAAAATATGATGGAGTCAAATGATGATGGTGGTATATTTTTTGTTATGGGGGATGTCAAGAGCTTCAAAACGAGCTCAAGAACGTCGAAATCGGAGTTCGGATGAATTAGTTATGGACAAAACGGTGAAACACGGGTGGCTGAATTACCAGGGGCCGGACATCCGGGGTCGGGTCCAGATTTCCGGGACTTGATGTCCAGAAACCTGCGTGATTTTGCCCTCCAGGAGCCGGATGTCCGGCCGGGGACCCGGATGTCCGGCCCGATGGTCCGGATGTCCGGCCCGACGATTCCAGATCGTGATTGGGACTTCCAAACTCGTTTGGGGGTGGAATTTGATGATTTTGGGAGAAAAATTTGAGGGATTTTGTGGAGGAAAGATGGGGAAACTTGGGGAAATGCTAGATCCACTTGAAACCAAGCAAATCCATGGATCAAAATCAACAAAATTTCATCAAACCAACAGATCACAAAAAAATTTGGGGCTATTTTTGGTGGGGATTTTCAAAATTGGGGAAGAACACAACAAAATCAAGCTAGAAAACGGTGGGGAGGCTCCAAATTCGTGAGAAACCGTGGCTCATGATACCATATGATGTAGGGTGGAACCCTAGATGGCCAATCTTTCACAAAATAGAGGGGATCCCACGATGAACACGAAGAACACGAGAGGGGAACACGAGTGGAAACACGAGAGAATCACTCAAACCAACAAGAACAAGTCACACATATGCTAGATCCTCAAAACACAAAGAGATACAAGATCCATGATCAACAAGGGACGATACAAGTAGCGATAGTCTTCTCCGTAAGGAGGTCTTGGTATCTTGTAGGATCTTCTCCGCAGAGGTCTTGAATCCGTGTGGATATTCTCCGTGGAGGTGCCGCAGTCACTCCCAAGGAGATGAACCACTAGTGGATGAGCAAAGCTCTATCTCAAATGAGCTAAACCTAAGCTAACCCTCAAATGGAGGAGGGGGAGGAGTATTTATAGTCTAGGTCCACAAAGGGGTAAGTGGGAGAGGGATACATGGGCCTCAGACCCGTGTCTGCGCTCAGGCAGGCGCCGGATGTCCGGGCCGGGGGCCGGATGTCCGGCGGCTCGCGAGGAGCCGGATGTCCGGTCCTCTGGCCGGATGTCCAGGCTGAGCGTGGCCGACTTCGGTTGCCTTCTGTGATGAGGGGCCGGATTTCCGGTGAAGGGGCCGGATGTCTGGGGCTTTGGGCGGAGCCGGATGTCCGGGGCATGGGGCCGGATGTCTGGGCTGGCGAGGCTCGCTTCTGTGAAGGTGCGCCGGATGTCCGGGCCTCGGGGCCGGATGTCCGGGGCCTGTAGGTGTTGGCCCTTCTTCCTTCTCTCCCTCGCACACTTGGCCTTGGTCCTTGGGCTCTCCATGGGTGTTCCTGAGCATGCACAAGGTCCGCGCTTAAAGTAGCATCCATGTCTCGCGAGAAAGGAAAGGGGAAGCATCGAGGAACGGGATCACCTTGCGTCCAAATGGTGTACATGGGGATGAGCGAAGGATGCTCCGCATCAACTATGAGCTTAAGTAGGGTTTTGGAGGGAAAAATGAATATTTTCTAATAAAGAAAAATATTCCAATAATTATTGTAGGGTGAACCAGAGGGAAAAGATGATTTGAGATGGATATGAGGCACTTGGGTGAAAGCCAAGGGTACCCAAGTGTGTAAGTCCATATGAAAAGATTCAAAAAAATCCCAAGGTTCAAATTAAATCCAAATAAAACTCAGGCAAATAAAAGAGGGCAAAAATCAGGCTGTCACAAACCTCCCCCACTTAGAATGAATCTCGTCCTCGAGATTCGGTTGCTTGGGAAAACCATTCTGGATAATGTGTCTTTAGGAATTCTTCACGTTCCCAGGTTAATTCTGACTCGGTGTGATGCTCCCACTGGACCTTATAAAACTTCCTTACTTTACTGCGAGTGACCCTTTCCATCCAAGCCACAATTTTGAACGGTCTCTCTTTGTACATTAAATCCTTTGCCAACTCTACATCGGTCATGGCAGTCCTTTTCTCCGGCGGCGATATGCACCGCCTCAATTGTGAGACATGGAACACGTTGTGCACATCGGACAATTCCGGGGATAATTCTAACTGATAAGCAATAGTGCCCACTCAAGAAATAACTGGAAAGGGACCAATAAATCTTGGTGCCAACTTTCCGTGAGTCTGGAATCTCATGACTCCTTTCATAGGAGTGACTCGGAGATATACGTGTTCCACGGGCTCAAAACTGATATGTCGGTGTTTTGCATCATAATAACTCTTCTGTCGAGATTTGGCCAATTGCAATCTATCTCTGATCTCCTTAACTTGCTTCTCAGCTTCCATCATAAGGTATCTACCGAAGATACGGCTATCTCCAGTCTGAGACCAATTTAACGGAGTGTGGCACTTACGGCCATACAAAGCTTCAGACGGTGACATCTTTAGATTGGTTTGGAAAATGTTGTTGTAAGAGAATTCGGCATAAGGCAGACAGTCTTCCCAATTTAGATCCTTGGGCCAAGACGCAAGCTCGCAGCATTTCTTCGAGTATTTGGTTTACCCGCCCTGCCTGTCCATCAGTCTGAGGATGATAAGCGGTACTGTATTTCAGCGCTGTCCCCAGGGCTTGATGGAGACGTGACCAAAAGGCGGAGGTAAAGAGTGAACCTCGGTCGGAAGTGATGGTTCGAGGTACTCCATGCAGACTGACTATTATGGACACATACAGTTGTGCAAGTTGGTCTGCTCGATATGTGGTCTTGACCAGAATAAAGTGAGCTACCTTGGTTAGAGTGTCCACTATGAACCATATTGCATCATTGCCTCGCCGAGTCTTGGGTAGTCCCGTGATAAAATCCATGCAGACGTCATCCCATTTCCATTGTGCAACTGGCAGTGGTTGAAGAAGTCCGGCTGGCTTCTGATGTTCTGCCTTCACCTTGTTGTGTCACAACAAGCCACAAAATAGGCAATGTCCTTCTTCATTCCATCCCACCAGAATATTTGATGAAGGTCTTCATACATTTTTGTACCTCCAGGGTGGATAGAGTATGAGGATTCGTGTGCTTCTGACAAGATTTTCCTTTTCAGGTCTGATTGATTTGGTACATAAATCCTTCCATGAAATCGGAGAGTCCCAAAGTGATCCTTTGAGAAATCAGAGGTACGTCCTGCCAGCATATTCTTGGCATGTCTTTGCAGGACAGGGTCGTCTGGCTGGGCCTTGTGGATTTCTTCCTCAAGGGTGGGGGTAACTTCCAAAATATTGGTGAGACCATCTTTAACTATGTTCAGATTGAGTTAAGTAATCTCCTCTTGAAGTTTAGGGGGCAAGGATTTTAGTATGACATTTAGGCTGACGAGCTTTCGACTGAGTGCGTCAGCCACCACATTGGCTTTACCCGGGTGGTAATTGATTCCAAGATCATAATCCTTAACCAGCTCAAGCCATCTTCGCTGACAGGGATTTAAATCTGGCTGAGTAAATATATACTTGAGACTTTTGTGATTAGTAAAAATTTGGCACCTCTTCCCGATGAGATAATGCCTCCATATTTTTAGAGCATGAACCATCGCGGCCAATTCCAGATCATGAGTAGGGTAATTTCCCTCGTGCGGTCGCAGCTGTCGTGATGCATATGCTACTACCTTGTCGTCTTGCATAAGTACGCAACCAAGTCCTTGTCTGGATGCGTCACAGTATACATCAAAACTGTGGTAGATATCTGGAAGATTTAATACGGGTGCGGTTGTCATCCGTATTTTTAGCTCACTAAAACTTTTCTCACAGTCTTTAGTCCATTCAAACTTCTTGTCCATTTTAGCAGCTCTGTCATGGGTTTAGCAATCTTGGAGAACCCTTCAATGAAACGACGGTAATATCCGGCCAGTCCAAGGAAACTCTGGATCTGTGATACCGTTGTTGGTGGCAACCAATTGAGCACATCTTTTACCTTGCTTGGGTCTATGGGTATACCCTCGGAGGATAGCACATGTCCAAGGAATCCAACTTGTTTGAGCCAAAACTCACACTTACAGAATTTGGCGTAAAGCTGGTGGTCGCGGAGTCGTTGTAGCACTGCTTGGAGGTGTTCTTTGTGATCCCCTTCACTTTTTGATTATATAAGTATGTCATCGATAAGGACAACACAAACTTATCGAGGAAGTCGATGAATAATTTGTTCATCATGTGCATGAAGAACGCAGGGGCATTGGTGAGACCAAAGGACATAACTGTATATTCATAAAGACCGTATCGAGTGGTGAATGCGGTCTTAGGAATATCTTCCTTCTTAATCTTGAGCTAATGGTATCCTGTCCGTAAATCAATCTTGGAGAATACCTTGGCCCCACTGAGCTGATCAAACAAGTCATCAATTCTTGGCAGCGGATATTTATTTTTGATGGTGACATCGTTCAGCTGACGGTAATCCACACACATGCGGAGTCTGCGATCCTTCTTGCTTACGAAGAGAGTAGGTGATCCCCATGGTGAGGAGCTGGGACGTATGTATCCTTTCTGGAGCATTTCATCGAGCTGCTTCTTTAATTCCACTCATTCTGATGAGGACATCCGGTAATACATCTTGTATAGCGGTGCGGTTCCGGGTACAAGATCTATTGCAAACTCAAGCTCTCAATCTGGCGGCATACCTGGCAGTTCTTCTGGAAATACATCAGGAAATTCACTGACCACAGGAATTAGTTCCAATTCTGCCACCGCGGTGAATATCATTCCTTTCATGGGTATGCTTCTGCGAGAGTAGAATTTGGTTGTCTGCCCTTCCTGACTTGTCAGAGTGACTTCTCGGGTTGCACAATTTATGCATACTTGATATTGGGCCAACCAATTCATGCCCAAAATAACATCCAACTACACTGACTCGATGAGTATCAAGGAAGTTGGAAAGCTTATTCCGTTGATATTGATTTCCAAATCACGGCAGACCAGATTACTCTTGATTAAGGATCCCGGGGTTTGTACCAGCATATTTTTGCCCAAAAGCGAACAAGAAAATTTGTTTTGGGCAACAAAACTTCGAGAAATAAAAGAGTGGGAAGCCCTCGAGTCAAATAAAATTATTGCAGGTATGCTTTTAACAGAAAATATACCAATGACTACTTCGGGGTTTTCTTGGGCTTCATCCGCGGAGAGGTGATGGATGTGCCCGACGATGTTTTGTTGGTTCGGGTATAACCCCATAAAGTTGACTTGTGGTCTGAATAAGGCGTTCGCCTTGCTGTTCTTGGGGCACTATCTGGCATAATGTCCGTTTTGCCCACAACGGAAACAAGAATTGTCGCGCTGACGCTCCTTGTGTACTGTGTTGGTCACGACATTCTTGACTTGAGTAGTGGTCTTGTTAACATTCTGTTGCCAATTGGGCTTGTATTCTACCTGAGTCTGCTGCCAGGTTCGAGCCTTCTGCACTGGTTGCCCTTCTTTCCTTGGTTCAAACTTGCGCTTGTGCTCGTTGTTAGCAGGCCTGTTGTCCAACACGAGCTTGTGTTCTCCTTCCGCAAAGAAAGCTTTGTTCACCAAAGTTTGGAAGTCTGGAAAATCGAGCATGCTGAGGGTGCACTGGAGTTGCGAGTTTAATCCTCCAAGAAATCTGTCAATCTTTCTTTCTTCAGTGGCCACATCATAAAGGGACTAACGGGCCAGATGGTTGAATTTTTGCAAATATTCACCCACAGACAGATTTCCTTGGGTGAGTGCAAGAAATTCATGTTGCTTGGTCTTCATAATTCCAGTAGGAATATGATATTTTCAGAACTAATCCTTGAATTTTGACTAGGTGAGTTCTTCATCAGCAGGCCTTGTGGCTTTTGCATTTTCCCACCATATGGCAGCAGTGCCTTCAAGATAGTGAGGTGCATAGGAAACCTTGTCTTCTTCTGCAGTATGGGCAATGTCAAGCTTCCTTTCAATGGTCCGCAACCAATCGTCGGCGTCCAAAGGGTCAACAACCTGACTGAAACTGGGAGGCTGAGTTCTCTGAAAATCTGATAGCTTGGAGTGATGATCGTTCTGATTTCCATTCTGACCAACCATGGCTTGAACACTTTTTAATATCTCAAGAAGATCATTGCTTCTCCTTTCCTCAAACAAACACATAATTTGTTCGGTGGTAGGCGTATTTGGCGGTGGAGGCGGTGGTATGTACGGCTCGGGAGAGTGTCCTGCCTATCGGGCGGAGCGACGAACAGGAACATCCTCGTGAGCGTTGCGACTGTTGCCTCCCCGCGTCATCCTATTATGGATTTTCCCAAGACAACGCAACCGAGATGAGAAACATTCAAAAGAAATATTGGGGAAAGCCAGCAACAAATCCCGAGAGAAAACAAAATTGCGAAGGAAAGATAGCGAATAGAAGAAAATACAGTCCCAGCATAATTATACATGGACTCTTACATGGAAAGTAATTAACATGCCTGGTTCCACCACACTCATACGTGAAACGAAACATCATGACTCGTACAACTACGTCCATCCATCGTCCTAACAACTGCGGACACTCTGGAGCTCTACTACTCGACGGGTGCTGTGGGGTCCTCTCCTGAAGCGGACTCGGATCCTGAACTGATGAGGTTAACTGAAACCTCTGGGTTAAAGGTAACACGACGATGCTTCCTCGGAGGCTCTCCTTCCAGGGCAGGAGTAGGGTGGATCATAGGGGCTACAAGAGTAGTGAGAAGCGAAACACACTCAGCAGGAGCACTGAGAGGATTTATGGTAGAGGCGCCCGAGCTACTCGGAGGAGTAACTGGTGAAATAGGGGAACTAGAGCTGGCGGGAATGTAAGTGGTAAATCCCGTGGATGCGGGGATAGTGACAGACCTAGTAGTGGCTAAAGCAATACGAGTGTTAGTGAACTCGCGAGCCAGCTCGTGGATCAGGAGATAGCTAGCAGTAATATATCGGGAAAGGTGGCTAGCAACACTATCAGACTCCGGATCAATATCAGGGAAATGAACACGACCATGGTCGTGCAAAGAAGGATAGTATTGGAAACCTGGGTGGTTCTGCATGCGGACCTCGCTGTGATGGAGCTCAATAAGGATCTCGAATGTAGCAAACTGGACGGCCTGCGAAGCGGTAGAAGCGTAACCGCTCCGAGAGGTACGGGTGTAAAAGCTGGAGTCAAAACGGGTGCGCAGAGTAACCATTGCCTGATACTCATACACTGAGCCTGCTAGACGCTCCCGGTACACACGATAAATTGGGTCGTCTCCGAGAGGATACAGCCGACGCAACACGTTACGAAGGAGGTGCGGTGACGTGTACGGCATCAGCTGCAACTGCCACGGATATGGCACTGGAGCCATCTACACTCACAACCATCATTAGGTTAGCATAAAAATAAGGTAAGTATATGCAAAGCAACAACCAGCTACACAGACTACCGGCACTCAACTTAAATGCGTACCTAGCATTTATTTAACACATCTTAGTCTAACGTGTCCTACAGTCAGCGCGGCTCTGATACCAAGCGTTGTGGCACCCCGGATCAGAGCGACATGTTTACCCTGCATTGCCAGCCCAGAGACCTTGTCTTCTAGCAACACACAATATCTTCGTACAGAAAACGACCGCTTTATTGATACTAGCGGATCAAAGTTTTACATTACAGTAGGGAGTGAGGCCAAGCGGCACACACGGTGCGGCTGGACAATGTGTACATTATTTAGTGAACATAAAAGGCCTCAGTCATAACAACTACGTGGCAGCGGAACGACTTCATAGCAGAACTCCATAGCACAGGGACACCGATGTGGACACGATCTAGACTCGGACAGTACTCCTTTCCAGCGAAACTTTCCTGAAATCTAGCATGACACGCCAGGTCAGTACAACGAATGTACTTGCAAGCTTACAGCAAACAAAATCAGAATGACAAACAATATCATGATAATTATTCAATTATTAAAATGCAACACCAAACATGAGTATGAATATAACCAACATGCTGTGCTCATGCCTTTGTGAATCCAGTCCATCGGACTGACTTACCAATGGTGATCATTCGTGATACACCAACTTGTTCATCTCAACATAACAAATCTCGTGATCTTTCCGGCGATCACAACCCTAACAACACTAGGTCTCAATCATCCCGGTGGCTCTTCCACCATCTTTAACCATGCAAGGTTCATAACTTAGTGAGCAAAATTTTACTAAATGTTGACCCATGGTGTGACTTACTTTCGAGCGTGTCCGTGACCGTGGACTCGGCTATCGATAGATTAATTACACTCTGCAGAGGTAGTGCACTGTACCCACACCACGGAACCCATGGCGTCATTCTCCCATTCGGGTGGACCAACGACGTTCCGACGAAACTCTTCCATTGCCATGACACTCTCCCGGCCACTCCGACTCATTTCCCATCGGAATAGTCCTGGGTGGCCCCGTGCCTACCAAAGGCACAACGACCACTGTCATGGCAAAACATAAATTGTCCCAAACGGGGACTCGGTTCCATAAACTCAACAACGGGCACACAAGGTTATGTCTGCTTACCGGGCCAGGGTACCGCACGCCCATAACCTTCCCTACTTGGAGGTACCGACCAGAGGCATGACAACGGACCGAATAAAGACCTTCCCATAAAGGCAAATGTGGTTGCACTGGGAAAAACTCGATTCAGTGGCACCATGACCCGGTCAACAAATTATTCAAGTTGAGGTATTAGCAGGTTCAACTTAAAGAAATAACCAGTGTCATAAAATGCCATGCAAATGCAACATACCAATATGCATTACCGTGAAGAACTAGATCAGCTCTACCATACTAGGTGTAAGCATCACAACTTTCAATATTCTTCTGTTTAGGATTTACTTTAATTAAAAACAGAATATATTCTAGCAAAAATTTCCCATGGTTCTTATGCAAGAAAATAACTTCACATAACTATTTATATTCATACCCATATTAGTTCTTTATGACCCAAACTTTCTTCTAGTTACAATAACAACTTAAATCAACTTTCAACTTTCTATAAACTACATTTAACAATTAAATACCGCAACCAATAGAATGTAATCAAAAATAATAATTCATGTGCATGGATTAAATCATTAATTCAAGTTGGAAAATCACAAATATTGAAATGGTACCATGAAAATGTTGCTATGGCTTGCCTTAGTGCAAATGAGGTTCACATGCCTCCTGGTGATCCTCAAGACAAGCTTCACCTTCTAAAAAGATTGAAAAGTACAAAAAGAAAATATCAAGAACCATTCAACAATTCACCAGAAAATCTACACATCACAGAAAAGCCTCATCTTTGGTGTGCTGCAAGATTTCTTTACAAAGAACACAATGCAAAAAGAATCAATTCATTTGGACATATGGTTAAAAAGTTATTGTAGTTTGAAGTGTTCTGGAATATCTATATAAATTAGAATTTAAATAAAAAAACTGGAAAAAGGGGGTGACGTCGAAGGCATAAAGGCCCAAGGTGCCACCACTCGTACCGCTTTGCGCCAGTACAGAGAGGCTGACTAGCGGGCCCCGGTAGTTAGGTGAGGGGGAGAGGGAGAGAAGAACAGAAGTGGCTGTGGCCTCGCCGGAGCGTACGTCGGTGACGCAAGCTCCTTGGCCAAGATGGGAGGGATAGATCGATAGAGGGGATCGAGGCGCACCTGCCCATACCCGTAGCGTAGCTAGGGGTGGTCGAACAGCGTCAGAAATGGCCTCGTAGGCGGAGGCAGAACGGGGTGGTCGCCGGAGTTGAGGAAGACGGCGAGCAACGGCGACTCCAGAGGCTCCAACTAGGTGGAACAGCACCACCAGAGAGTGGTGGAGGCTCTGGAAGAGTTGCCCTGGCCTGAGAGGGGCTGGAGCTACCGCCATGATCCGAGGGGATCGCTGGCGAGCTCGATCTCGGGGACGGCGGCCTGCAGCCTGCCCGGCCGGGCTACGAGTTTCTACGTAGTCGTGGGGTGTGTGGGAGTGGAGCGGGATGCTTGGGAAGGCTGGGAGCGGTCCTATATATAGGCGAGCCGAGAGGGAGGATCGGGGCTCCGCCGGCGACACCTGGACGCTTCGCCCGACGACGAACGGCGTCGGTGAGAGGGGGAGAAGGCGACGGGGTTCACGCGGGAGCTGTGGACGGACGGAGAGAGTACAGGATCACTGGGATGGCGACGAGCACAGTGCGCACCGCACTGTTGCCTTGGCCGGACCACGCCCGTGGTCGCTGCGGGGAGCTTCGGCGTCGGTGAGTGCCAGGGGGGCTGTAGAAGTAAAGACGAAGATGGTGGCGCAATTTGGCAAGCTCCGGCAGGCGTGGAAGCGAGCACGCGCAAAACAGAGCGCTCGACAGCATCTAGAGCGCGTCGACTAGCAGCCTGGCATGGTGCACACGCGTGGTCAGCGCGTGAACTCTTCCTACTGGCCGACTTGGGGCCAAAGATCATGTCTGGCATGTTGTTCGTGGTAGATTTGAGTGTTACCCAGGTTTAGTTTGGATCCAGACGCAGTAGAAAAGATTCACACAGCTGGTAAGTTCCTGGGCAAATAAAAGAGGGAAAAAATCAGGCTGTCACAGCGCCCATGCCGACCGTGGTCCTGGGGTGGTCCCTTGAATCAAAAGTGAGGTCGGCCTCGGGGGCTGCCCAACCCGGGTGTGACTGCACGACTCCCGCCTGGCGGATGAATTGCTTGATGTGGCGGCCCGATGCCGGCGCCCAAGAACCACCGAGGATTGTTGCGGCCGCGTTGGGTGCCGGCGCAGCGAAGCGCGTGATGAACAAGCCACACATCTCTCCCCAAGAGGCCACCGAGGACTCCGACAAGATGAGAAACCAAGCGCGTGGCTCTCCTACGACGCCCATGGGGTGCCAGTTTGACATCACCTTGTTGTCACCGCTAGCTGCCCAGATGGCCTCTGTATAGGCCTGGAGGAATCCCATGGGGTCGGCCGCACCGCCGGACCATGGTGGCAGCGCCGGTCTAAACTTTGGCGGCCACTGCACCAGTCGTAGGGCGGAGGAGAGAGCCCAAGGGCCCACGACGCCCCCGAGCGCGGCCGGCGGCTTAGCGCGTTGTGCAACGCCTGCCATGGATGGAAGCCGAACGGCGAGCATGGAATGCGACAACGGGGAAGGCGGTTCCTCAACACGCACCCCTACCTGGTGTGCCAAATGTCAGATTCAGGGCTCCGCATACCCTTGATAGATTCGAACACTTGGGTGCGTGCGAAGAACTCAACTTCCCATGTCTGCCTACTCGTCAATCTCATGGCTTAGCTTGATGGGCAGGAAGGAAACAGGACAAGGCAGTTTTCCCAGGTTAGGGCCACCTTGTAGTGTAATACCCTACTCCTGCTTTGTGGTGGATAGGCCTTAAGGAGGGCTGAGGATGAACTAGTACAGTGGTGGAACAACCTCAGGAGGTGTGTTCTTGCTTGTGTGGGTGAGGGTGGTCTGAATGATCCGTCCCCTTCTATGGTGGTGGCTAGGCTATATTTATAGTGGCCTTGGTCCTCTTCCCAAAATGAAGGCGGGAAGGGATTCCACAACCACCAAATTGGAAGGGAGACAGCAGGTACATCTTATCCTAACGAAAGGTGGTCTTCGCCTGCAAAGCTTCTGGTTGTGATGCCATGGTGGGCTCGCTGATGATCTTCGTCCTTTTGTCCTGGCGTTCTTTGTCTTGTTGCATGGAAATATAAACCTTTTGCTGATTCCTTGGGACTCCACGCCTGCGCTTGCCTCATTAGCACCAAAGAGAAAACAAGTCGTACTGCGTCCGTTGGCGCCCGCCTGGCCTTGGTCATCATGGTTGGCGTCATCAAAACCGCACGAGGCGGGGACTTGCATAGAAATCTCCGCTCCTCAGGAGACAACCTAGATAGGCTACTCCTTCCGGAGGCCTTGAGGTCATCCGCCTCGCGAGGCTTGGCCCCTCGCGAGGGTCTTATGTGTTGATGCCGAAGATGGGCTGCACCAGGCTGGTGATGGAGCCACGTCGTGGGACGTAGGCAGGCAAGTCTGGGTACACCGGTTCCCAAAATGCCGATAGCAGCATTCGCGACTCACTCGTTTGAGATGAACCGCCCGATGGTGGCCTGGCCATGGCGAGGGTGCCACATCTGGACGTCGGAGTGTTATGAAGCGTAGATGGCCACGCCAGCGCGTACTACCTGTATTACAGAAGTACTTCCTCCGTCCCATAATATAAGAACATTTTTTACACTAGTGCAGTGTCAAAAATGCTCTTATATTATGGGACGGAGGGAGTAGAAGGCAAAAATGGGCCTTTATTTTATTTATAATATTTCTGGCTGAGGAGTGATGCCCGGGACGAAGTGTGTCAGAGCCACTAGATGAAAATTGGATGGTGCGGGAGTACGGATCGGAGCCAGGAGCGGAGCATGCAAGCCGCGTCCAATCGTGTGTGGCCGTGGTAGAAACCTGATGGTCGCGGTAGTTCAGCTGGCCCGCATGTCATGCACACAAATGCAGAGGAGTGGTGGGGCCGAGAGGGGTGAGGGGCACGTCGGGGGATGTGGTGTCGTGGGTTGGCAAGGCATCGTGGGAATTGTGTGTGGTAGTGATGAAACATGATTGTCGACGTGGTTCAACTTCCATGGACAAGCTGTCATGTCTACTGACACATGCATTGCATACCGCTCACTGCAAGGAGTAGTAGTAGAAAAAACTAGGCGGATAAATTGTTCATTATAGTCAAGCGGTAGGGCTGCACCACCACCTCAGGTACGAGATCATGACCATCTTCCTAAACTAAAATTGAATATTCCACCATTTGAGGGTATATATGTTCCTAATATATATCTTACTTGGGAGTTAGAAATTGAACAATGTTTTACATGTTTACAATATCCCGAGGAGAGACGTGTTGCTGCTGATCTTTGTGCATTAACTAGTTTTTCTTGTGTGTGGTGGTATGTACATTGTCGATTATATCAGAATAATATCCCAACTACTTGGGATGCTTTGAAAAATGCTATGCGGACTCGTTGTGTTGCACCATATTATCAACATGAATTATTTCAAATATTGCAGCATTTAACACAAGGAAAAAATTATGTAGAGGAGTATTATCAAGAATTACAACTTGGCATGATTATATGTGGTATTGTTGAGGATAATGAAGCTATCCTTCCACGTTTCATGGGTGGGCTAAATAGATAGATTCAGACCATTTTAGAGTATAAGCAGTACAGTAATATCACTCGTTTATTCCACCTTGCTTGCAAAGCTAAATGTGAAGTGCAGGATCGACGGGCATTGGCGCGAACTAACTTTTTTGTAGGTCGATCATCATCATGGACACCACATGCACCTCTACTTCGACATGTTCTGTTATAGCACCACCTACTTCATCCGCCAATTCCAACCAAGATACAAGAAAACATGCACCACCACCATCCGCCAGGAGAACATCTTCTGGTCCCGCACAGAGCTCTTGTTCATCCATTGCATCAACGGGGCGAACACATGAGGTTATATGTCATCGTTGTAAGGGTGGAGGTCACAATGGGAGAAAATGTCCATCTCCGCGTGTGATGATTGTTACTAAGGATGGTGGGTATGAGTCTGCTAGTGACTATGACAAGGAGACTGTGTCTCTTATTTGCTAGTGAAGAGCAGGGTGGACATGATTCTGAACAAGAGATGCAATACACGACAGCTGAAGACGCTGTCGGGTAAGAAAGTTTAGTTGCTCAACGTGTTTTGAGTGTGCAGGTAACACAGCTCAGCAAAATCATTGATGGAGGGAGTTGCAGTAACTTAGGTAGCATGGGGATGGCAATGGCAATTCAAAAAAAAACTATGCACCATGGTAGAAACAATCAGTATACTCTTGTTCATAAGGATAAACATATTACTTTGCTTCCTATGTCTCCCGAACACATTTTGAAAGATGACCACACTAGAGCTAGTAAAGCAAAACAGGAGCAAAGCAGGACAGAAAAATAGATTGTTGCAAAAGAATATTTGCAATAAATGAAGCCTAATAACAAACCATCATCTCATGTTGCCTTCGAAATTAAATTGAAGAGTCGATATTTACTTGCCTCCAAATCTGCTATTGCTGATCTAGATTTCACCAAAGCTGCTTGCTATGCTTTTGTGTGCAAAGAGGCATTATTCTCATTCAAGGACGTGCCTTCCTCTTTGCCTCCTGTTGTCACTAACATTTTGTAGGAGTTCGCTGACGCCTTTCCACAAGACATGACATCAAGATTACCACATGTTCCTGGGATTGAGTGTCAGATTGACTTAATCCCCGGTGCATCACTGGCCAACCATGCGCCATACCGTACCAATCTAGAGGAGACGACGAATATTATGCATCAAGAACATGAGATGCTCAACAAAGGTTATATGCATGAACCCCTTAGTCCTTGTGTTGTTCCTATTATTCTAGTATCAAAAAAGGATGGCACAGCGCGTATGTGTGTTGATTGTAGATCCATTAATAATATTACTATTTGTTACCACCATACTATTCCTAGGTTAGATGATATTCTTGATGAATTAAGTGGGTCTACAATATTCTCCAAAGTTGATTTGCATAGTAGATACTATCAAATTCATATGAAACTGGGAGATGAACGGAAAAAACATTTAAAACTAACTTTGACTTATACGAGTGGTTAGTCATGCCTTTTGGGTTAACTAATGCACCTAGCACTTTCATGAGATTAATGAACGAAGTTTTAATTTCTTATATTGGACGATTTGTTGGTAGTCTATTTTGATGATATACTTATTTATAGCAGATCTTTGGATATTTGGACCATTTACGTGTTGTTTTTATTGCTCTACGTGATGCACGTTTGTTTGGTAACCTTGGGAAGTGCACCTTTTGCACCGATCAAGTATCTTTTCTTGGCTATGTTATTACTCCCCAGGGAACTGAAGTTGATAAAGCCAAGATTGAAGCAATTGAGAGTTGGTTGCATCCCAAAACGGTCACCCAAGTGAGGAATTTCCTTGGACTAGTTGGTTTCTATTGGCGTATTGTGAGAGAATTCAGCACCATTGCTGCACCTCTCAATGAGCTTACAAAGAAGGATGTGCCTTTTGTTTGGGCTACCACACAGGAAGAAGCCTTCACGGTATTGAAAGATAAGTTGAGACATGCTCCATTACTCCAACTTCTGGATTTTAATAAGACTTTTGAGCTTGAATGTGATGCTAGTGGAATTTGATTAGGAGGTGTGTTATTACAATATGGTAAACCTGTTGCATACTTTTCTGAAAAATTGAGTGGTCCTAGTCTGAATTATTTTACTTATGATGAGGAATTATATGCTTGTTCGGACTTTGTTAACATGGCAACATTATTTATGGACCAAGGGATTTTTTATAGATTCTGATCATGAATCTTTGAAGCACTTTAAAAGTCAAGCAAAGCTAAACCATAGACATGCCAAATGGGTTGAATTCATTGAGACATTCCCTTATGTCATTAAACACAAGAAGGGCAAAGAAAATGTTATTGCTGATGCATTGTCTCGTTGCTATACTATGCTTTCACAACTTGACTTTAAATTTTTGGGGGTTTGGGGATCATCAAAGATCAATATGTGCATTATGCTTAATTGAAGGAATCCAATAACTCCCGAACGTTCGGATTTTGAGCATTACGTCCCGAACATTTTTACATGGCAAATTTAGTTCATGGGGGATAGCAACTTTAGTGGATAGGGGATGGAAACTTTGTCCTTTTTCGTTTTTTCGTCAGAAAATTGCCATGTTTCCCTAATCTCACGCAAACTAAACTGGCCATCTAAAACGTTTGGGTTGCCATGCTTAAATCCCGAACGTTCAGGAGTTATCATTACCGTAATTTAAAGATGTGTTGCAGAATTGTAAAGAAGGGAGAACATGGAGCAAGTTCATCTTTAATGATGGATTTGTGTTCCGTGCTAACAAGATATGCATTCCAGCTAGCTCCGGTTGTCTTTTATTGTTACAGGAGGCGCATGGAGGAGGATTAATGGTACACTTTGGCGTGAAGACGATGGTGGACATACTTGCTACACATATCTTTTTGCCAAAGATGAGACGGATGTTTATCATTTTGTTGGTTGCTGCACTACATGTCAAAAAACTAAGTCACGACTCATTCCTCATGGTTTATATATTCCTTTGCATGTACCTAGTGTTCCATGGGAGGATATATATAATATATATATATATATATATATATGTGTGTGTGTGTGTGTGTGTGTGTGTGTGTGTGTGCGTGCGTGTGTGGACTTTGTTTTAGGTTTACCTGAAAGAAAGAAGGGGACAATTAGCATATTTAATGTTGTGGATAGATTTTTGAAAATGGCACACATTATACCATGTCATAAAAGTGATGATGCTGCTAATGTTGCTGATTTGTTCTTTCGTCAAATTATTCGCTTGGACGGTGTGCCAAATACCATTGTTTCATATCATGATACTAAATTTCTAAGCCACTTTTCGAGATGTTTATTGGCTAAGTTGGGCACTAAACTACTTTCTAGTGCTACATGTGACCCCCAAACTGATGGAACTCTGAAGTAGTCAATATAACATTGTCTACTATGCTTAGGGTTGTTTTGAAGAATAACAGGAAAATGTGGGAAGAATGCTTGCCTCATATTGAATTTTCTTATAATCGTTCTTTGTCTACCACCAATATGTGCCACTTTGAATTTGTGTATGGTTTCCTACCTCGTGCACCTATTGATTTGTTTTCTCTTCCATCTTCGGAGAAGGTTAATTTTTATGTTAAACAACGTGCTAAATTGATATTAAAAATGCATGAGTTATCTAAGTAAAACATTGAGCATATCAGTGCTAAATATTAACTTGCTGGAGATAAGGGTAGAAAACATATTGTCTTTGCACCTAGAGATCTTGTTTCATTGCATTTGCGCAAGGATAGGTTTCTTGATTTGCACAAATCAAAGCTAATGCCACGAGCTGCTGGTACTTTTAAGGTGTTAAAGTAAATAAATGATAATGCATATAAACTTGAGTTGCATCGAGATTTTGGGTCTAGTCCCACTTTTAACATTGCAGATTTGAAGACTTATTTGGGTGAGGAAGATGAGCTTCCTTCGAGGATGACTTCGTTTCAAGACAAGGATGATGAGGACATCAATACCATTGTTACACCCACAACCCCTATTACTATACACATTGGACCAATTAATAGAGCACACACACGCCAATTGAATTACGAGGTACTTTTGTTTCTTGGTAATAATTCTGATGTTCATGAGAATATGATAATTCCTAAATTGGATACATTTGTATTTATTACTAATGAAGGACTAGCATGGATAAGAGGGATGAACACTGGAGCAGGATCAAGAACGGAGATGAAGGCCCGCGCGAAGGGAACCAGAATGACGTTTCTAGTGCAGATTTCAGCACTTTGATGCCTCCTTGATGACATACAAGGACATGTACAAAATATACAAGATGCCCTTCCTTGAATTTCCTCCATGGCTTAATATTGGTGTTGCGCCACCTTATTTTTGGGCCAGGCCCATGTAATTTTGAAGTACTACCTATAGGCTATTTTTTAGAGTACGTATTGTAGGGGAAACGACTCACGAGGTGTTTTAGTCCCACCTTGCCATGGGGGGATGAAATCTCCTCTCTTTTCCCCTACAAATATAGCTCTTAAGGAACCATTTAGTCTTTTGATTTTGTTTAGATTAAAAGTTTGCCATAGCTGCTACTTCGCGTACTTCCTTTGTGTTCAACGACCAGACAAAGACGTCACAGAACCCCACCTTCATTGATAAAGTTTTCCTCTTATATTCGCAATATCCATATTGCAATTTCAGTTTCATGCTTGGTCTTCGTTTGTGTGCAGGAAACAGACCCTCGTGGTCAGGTTGATCATGCTCCGGCTGAAGGAAATATGCCCTAGAGGCAATAATAAAGTTGTTATTTATATTTCCTTATATCATGATAAATGTTTATTATTCATGCTAGAATTGTATTAACCGGAAACTTAGTACATGTGTGAATACATAGACAAAACAGAGTGTCCCTTGTATGCCTCTACTAGACTAGCTCATTGATCAAAGATGGTTAAGTTTCCTAGCCATATACATGAGTTGTCATTTGATCACGGGATCACATCATTAGGAGAATGATGTGATGGACAAGACCCATCCGTTAGCTTAGCAACTTGATCATTTAGTTTTACTGCTATTGCTTTCTTCATGACTTATACATGTTCCACTGACTATGAGATTATGCAACTCCCGAATACCGGAGGAACACCTTGTGTGCTATCAAACGTCACAACGTAATTGGGTGATTATAAAGATGCTCTACAGGTGTCTCCGAAGGTGTTCGTGGTGTTGGCATAGATCAAGAATAGGATTTGTCACTCCGAGTGTCAGAGAGGTATCTCTCTAGGCCATCTCGGTAATAGACATCATAATAAGCCTTGCAAGCAAATGACTAATGAGTTAGTCACGAGATGATGTATTACGGAACGAGTAGAGAAACTTGTCGGTAACGAGATTAACTAGGTATAGTGATACCGACGATCGAATCTCGGGCAAGTAACATACCGATGACAAAGGGAACAACGTATGTTGTTATGCGGTTTGACCGATAAAGATCTTCGTAGAATATGTAGGAGCCAATATGAGCAACCAGGTTCTGCTATTGGTTATTCACCGGAGATGAGTCTCGGTCATGTCTACATAGTTCTCGAACCCGTAGGGTCCGCACGCTTAATGTTCGATGACGATCGATATTGTGAGTTTATGAGTTTTGATGTACCGAAGGTAGTTCGGAGTCCCAGATGTGATCATGGACATGACGAGGAGTCTCGGAATGTCTGAGACATAAATATTGATATATTGGATGACTATATTCGGACACCGGAAGTGTTCCGGGTGTTATCGGATAAAACCGGAGTGCCGGAGTGGTTACCGGACCCCCCCCCCCCGGGGGAGTATGGGCCATAGTGGGCCACGGGGGAAAAGAGAGAGGCAGCCCACTAGGGCTGGCCGCACCCCCGTAGGAATCCTAGTTGGACTAGGAGTGGGGGGGGAGGTGCCCCTCTCCTTCCTTTTTCTCTCGTTCTTCCTTTCCTACTCCTAGTAGGAATTGGAAAGGGGGATTCCTACTCCTACTAGGAGTAGGAAACCTACTCCTGGCACGTCCTATAGGGATGGCTGCACCTCCCTCCTTGCTCCTTTATATACGTGGGCAGGGGGCACCCAAAGACACACAAGCAACATCGTTTTAGCCGTGTGTGGTGCCCCCTCCACAGAAACATACCTCGGTCATACCGTTGCAGTGCTTAGGAGAAACCCTACGCCGGTAGCTTCATCATCTCCATCACCACGCCGTCGTGCTAACGAAACTCTCCCGTGAAGCTCAACTAGATCAAGAGCTCGTGGGGCATCATCAAGCTGAATGTGTGCTGAACGCGGAGGTGTCGTACGTTCGGTGCTTGGATCGGTTGGATCGCGAAGACGTTCGACTACATCAACCGCGTCACTAGACGCTTCCGCTTTTCGGTCTACGAGGGTACGTAGGCACACTTTCCCCTCTCGTTGCTATGGATCTAGTAGATAGATCTTGCGTGATTGTAGGATTTTTTTTAAATACTACGTTCCCCAACAGTGGCATCATGAGCTAGGTCTATGGGTAGATGATATGCACGAGTAGAACACAATGAGTTGTGGGCGATAATAGTCATACTGCTTACCAGCATGCCATACTTTGATTCGATGGTATTGTGAGATGAAGCGGCCCGGACCAACATTACGCGTACGCTTACACGAGACTGGTTTCACCGTTACAAGCACTCGTTGCTTAAAGGTGTCTGGTGGGTGTCCGTCTCTCTCACTTTAGTTGAATCGAGTGTGGCTACGCCCGGTCCTTGTGAAGGTTAAAAGAACACATACTTGACAAAAATTGTTGTGGTTTTTGAATGCGTAGGTAAGAACGGTTCTTGCTAAGCCTGTAGCAGCCACGTAAAACTACAGCAACAATGTAGAGGACGTCTAACTTGTTTTTGCAGGGCATGTTGTGATGTGATATGGTCAAGACGTGATGAGTTATACGGTATTGTATGAGATGATCATGTTTTGTAAAGTTATCGACAACCGGCAGGAGCCTTATGGTTGTCTCTTTCTTCTATGAATTGTGAAGGCCATGTAATTGATTTACTTTATCACTATGAGTTAGCGATAGTAGTAGTAGCAATAATTGGCGAGATGACCACGATGCTACGATGAAGATCATTGTGTCTAGCCGGTGACGATGGAGATCATGACGATGCTTTGGAGACGGAGATCAAAAGCACAAGATGATGATGGCTATATCATGTCACATATTTTGATTGCATGTGATGTTTATCTTATTTTGCTTAGTACGGCGGTAGCACTATAAGATGATCCCTTACAAAATTTCAAGGTACAAGTGTTCTCCCTGAGTATGCACCGTTGCGAAAGTTCGTCGTGCCGAGCACCACGTGATGATCGGGTGTGATAAGCTCTATGTTCAAATACAACGGGTGTAAGACAATTTTGCACATGTAGAATACTCGGGTTAAACTTGACGAGCCTAGCATGTACAGACATGGCCTTGGAACACTGGAGACCGAAAGGTCGAGCGTGAATCATATATTAGATATGATCAACATAAGATATTCACAATTGAAAACTACTCCATCTCACGCGATGATCGGACATGGTTTAGTTGATTTGGATCACATGATCTTTTAGATGACTAGAGGGATTTCTATCTAAGTGGGAGTTCTTTAGTAATATGATTAATTGAACTTTAATTTATCATGAACTTAGTCCTGGTAGTATTAGCATATCTATGTTGTAGATCAATAGCTCGCGATGTAGCTCCCCATTTATTTTTATATGTTCCTAGAGAAACATAAGTTGAAAGATGTTAGTAGCAATGATGCGGACTAGGTCCGTGATCTGAGGATTATTCTCATTGCTGCACAGAACTATTATGTCCTTGATGCACCACTAGGTGACAGATCTATTGCAGGAGCAGATGCAAACCTTATGAACATTTGGCAAAGCTCAATATGATGTCTACTTAATAGTTTAGTGCGCCATGCTTTATGGCTTAGAACCGGGACTTCAAAAATGTTTTGAACGCCACGGAGCATATAAGATGTTCCAAGAGTTGAAATTATTATTTCACACTCATGCCCATGTCGAGAGGTATGAGACCTCTGACAGTACTTTGCCTATAAGATGTAGGAGAATAGCTCAACCAGTGAGCATGTGCTCAGATTGTCTGGGTACTACAATTGCTTGAATCAAGTGGGAGTTAATCTTCCAGATAAGATAGTAATTGAAAAAGTTCTCTAGTCACAATCTCCAAGTTACTAGATCTTCGTGATGAACTATAATATGCTAGGGATGACGAAAGTAATTCCCAAGCTCTTCGCGATGCTGAAATCGGCGAAGGTAGAAATCAAGAAAGAGCATCAAGTGTTGATGGTTAACAAGACCACTTGTTTCAAGTAAAGGGAAAAGGGATAGAAGGGAAACTTCAAGAAGAATGACAAGGAAGTTGTCACTCCCGTGAAGAAACCCAAAGCTAAACTCAGGCCTGAAACTAAGTGCTTCTACTACAAAGGAAAATGGTTACTGGAAGGGGAACTGCTCTAGATACTTGGCGGATAAGAAGGATGGCAAAGTGAACAAAGGTATATTTGATATACAAATTATTGATGTGTACTTTACTAGTGTTCATAGCAACCCCTGGTATTTGATACCGGTTCAGTTGCCAAAGTTAGTAACTCGAAACGAGAGTTGCAGAACGAACAGAGACTAGTTAAAGGTGAAGTGATGATGTGTGTTGGAAGTGGTTCCAAGATTGATATGATCATCATCGCACACTCCCTATACTTTCGGGATTAGTGTAGAACCTAAATAAATGTTATTTCGCATTTGCGTTGAGCATGAATATGATTTGATCATGTTTGTTGCAATACGGTTATTCATTTAAAGTCACACAATAATTGTTATTATGTTTACATGAGTAAAACCTTCGATGGTCATACACCCAATGAAAATAGTTTGTTGGATCTCGATCGTAGTAATACACATATTCATAATATTGAAGCCAACAGATGCAAAGTTGATAATGATAGTGCAACTTATTTGTGGAACTGTCGTTTAGGTCATATTGGTGTAAAGCGCATGAGGAAACTCCATAGGGATGGACTTTTGGAATCACTTGATTACGAATCACTTGGTGCTTGCAAACCATGCCTCATGGGCAAGACGACTAAAACTCTGTTCTCCGGAACAATGGAGCGAGCAAATGATTTGTTGGAAATCATACATACTGATGTATGTGGACCGATGAGTGTTGAGGCTCGCAGCGGGTATCGTTATTTTCTGACCTTCACTGATGATTTGAGCAGATATGGGTATATCTACTTGATGAAACACAAGTCTGAAACATTTGAAAAGTTCAAAGAATTTCAGAGTGAAGTAGAGAATCATCCTAACAAGAAAATTAAGTTTCTATGATCTGATCGCGGAGGCGAATATTTGAGTTACGAGTTTAGTCTTCATTTGAAATAATGTGGAATAGTTTCACAGCTCACGCCACCCGAAACACCACAGCGTAATGGTGTGTCTGAACGTCATAACCATACTTTTATTAGATATGGTGCGATCTATGATGTCTCTTATCGATTTACCACTATTGTTTTGGGTTATGCATTAGAGACAGTTGCATTCATGTTAAATAAGGGCACCATCTAAATCCGTTAAGTCAACGCCTTATGAACTGTGGTTTGGCAAGAAACCAAACTTGTTGTTTCTTAAAGTTTGGGGCTGCGATGCTTATGTGAAAAAGCTTCAACCTGATAAACTCGAACCCAAGTCGGAGAAATGTGTCTTCATAGGATACCCAAAGGAGACTGTTGGGTACACCTTCTATCAAAGATCCGAAGGCAAGATATTCGTTGCTAAGAATGGATCCTTTCTAGAGAAGGAGTTTCTCTCGAAAGAAGTGAGTGGGAGGAAAGTAGAACTTGATGAGGTAATTGCACCGTCTCCCGAATTGGAAAGTAGTACATCACAGAAACTAGTTCCAGTGATTCCTACACCAATTAGTGAGGAACCTAATGATGGTGATCATGAAACTTCGGATCAAGTTACTACTGAACTTCGTAGGTCAACCAGAGTACGTTCCGCGCCAGAGTGGTACAGCAACCCGGTTCTGGAAATCGGGTTACTAGACCATGATGAACCTACAAACTATGAGGAAGCGATGATGAGCCCAGATTCCGCAAAATGGCTTGAGGCCATGAAATCTGAGATGGGATCCATGTATGAGAACAAAGTGTGGACTTTGGTTGACTTGCCCGATGATCGGCAAGCCATTGAAAATACATGGATCTTCAAGAGGAAGACCGGCGCCGACGGTAATGTTACTGTCTATAAAGCTCGACTTGTTGCAAAAGGTTTTCGACAAGTTCAAGGAGTTGACTACGATCAGACTTTCTCACCCGTAGCGATGCTTAAGTCTGTCCGAATCATGTTAGCAATTGCCGCATTTTATGATTATGAAATCTGGCAAATGAATGTCAAAACTGCATTCCTGAGTGGATATCTCAAGGAAGAGTTGTATATGATGCAACCAGAAGGTTTTGTCAATCCTAAAGGTGCTAAGAAAGTGTGCAAGCTCCAGCGATCCATTTATGGACTGGTGCAAGCACCTCGGAGTTGGAATATACGCTTTGATGAGGTGATCAAAGCATATGGTTTTATACAGACTTTTGGAGAAGCTTGTATTTACAAGAAAGTGAGTGGGAGCACTACAGCCTTTCTGATAAGTATATGTGAATGACATATTGTCGATCGGAAATGATGTAGAATTTTCTGGAAAGCATAAAGGAGTGTTTGAAAGGAGTTTTTCAAATAAAGACCTCGGTGAAGTTGCTTACATATTGAGCATCAAGATCTATAGAGATAGATCAAGACGCTTGATAAGTTTTTCAATGAGTACATACCTTGACAAGTTTTTGAAGTAGTTCAAAATGGAACAGTCAAAGAAAGAGTTCTTGCCTGTGTTGCAAGGTGTGAAGTTGAGTAAGACTCAAAGTCCGACCACATCAAAAGATAGAGAGAGAATGAAAGTCATTCCCTATGCCTCAGCCATATGTTCTATAAAGTATGCCATGTTGTATACCAGACTTATTGTATGCCCTGCCCTGAGTTTGGCAAGGGGGTACATATTTGATCTAGGAATAGATCACTCGACAACGGTCAAATTTATCCTCAGAGGACTAAGGAAATATTTCTCGGTTATGGAGGTGATAAAGGGTTCGTCGTAAAGAGTTACGTCAATGCAAGCTTTGACACTGATCTGGATGACTCTGAGTCTCGATCTGGATACATATTGAAAGTGGGAGCATTTAGCTATTGTAGCTCCGTGCAGAGCATTGTAGACATAGAAATTTGCAAAATACATACGGATCTAAATGTGACAGACCCGCTGACTAAACTTCTCTGACAAAGCAAAACATGATCACACCTTAGTACTCTTTGGGTGTTAATCACATGGCGATGTGAACTAGATTATTGACACTAGTAAACCCTTTGGGTGTTGGTCACATGGCGATGTGAACTTTGGGTGTTATTAACATAACGATATGACCTATCGATATTAAATCACATTGCGATGTGAACTAGATTATTGACTCTAGTGCAAGTGGGAGACTGAAGGAAATATGCCCTAGAGGAAATAATAAAGTTGTTATTTATATTTCCTTATATCATGATAAATGTTTATTATTCATGCTAGAATTGTATTAACGGGAAACTTAGTACATGTGTGAATACATAGACAAAACAGAGTGTCCCTAGTATGCCTCTACTAGACTAGCTCATTCATCAAAGATGGTTATGTTTCATAGCCATAGACATGAGTTGTCATTTGATCAAAGGCATCACATCATTAGGAGAATGATGTGATGGACAAGACCCATCTGTTAGCTTAGCAATTTGATCATTTAGTTTTACTGCTATTGCTTTCTTCATGACTTATACATGTTCCTATGACTATGAGATTATGCAACTCCCGAATACCAGAGGAACACCTTGTGTGCTATCAAACGTCACAATGTAATTGGGTGATTATAAAGATGCTCTACAGGTGTCTCCGAAGGTGTTCATGGTGTTGGCATAGATCAAGAATAGGATTTGTCACTCCGAGTGTCGGAGAGGTATCTCTGGGCCCTCTCGGTAATAGACATCATAATAAGCCTTGTAAGCAAATGACTAATGAGTTAGTAACGAGATGATGTATTACGGAACGAGTAGAGAGACTTGCCGGTAACGAAATTAACTAGGTATAGTGATACCAACGATCGAATCTCGGGCAAGTAACATACCAATGACAAAACGAACAACGTATGTTGTTACGCGGTTTGACCGATAAAGATCTTCGTAGAATATGTAGGAGCCAATATGAGCATCCAGGTTCCGCTATTGGTTATTGACCAGAGATGAGTCTCGGTCATGTCTACATAGTTCTCGAACCCGTAGGGTCCGCACGCTTAACGTTCGATGACGGTCGATATTATGAGTTTATGAGTTTTGATGTACCGAAGGTCGTTCAGAGTCTCGGATGTGATCATGGACATGACGAGGAGTCTAGGAATGTCTGAGACATAAATATTGATATATTGAATGATTATATTGGACATCGGAAATGTTCCAGGTGTTATCGGATAAAATCGGAGTGCCGAAGGGGTTACCGGAACCCTCCCCCCCCCCCCGAGGGGAGTATGGGCCATAGTGGGCCATGAGGGAAAAGAGAGAGGCAGCCCACTAGGGCTGGCCGCACCCCCCTGGAAATCCTAGTTGGACTAGGAGTGGGGGAGGCGCCCCTCTGCTTCCTTTTTCTCTCCTTCTTCGTTTCCTACTCCTACTAGGAGTAGGAAACCTACTCCTGGCACCCCCTATAGGGCTGGCCGCACCTCCCCCCTTGCTCCTTTATATACGGGGGGCAGGGGCACCCAAAGACACACAAGCAACATCGTTTTAGCCGTGTGCGGTGCCCCCTCCACAGAAACACACCTCGGTCATACCGTTGCAGTGCTTAGGCGAAGCCCTGCGCCGGTAGCTTCATCATCTCCGTCACCACGCCGTCGTGCTGACTAAACTCTCTCGTGAAGCTCAACTGGATCAAGAGCTCATGGGACGTCATCGAGCTGAACGTGTGCTAAACACGGAGGTGCCATACGTTCGGTGCTTGGATCGGTTGGATCGCAAAGACGTTCGACTACATCAACCGCGTCACTAGATGCTTCCGCTTTTCGGTCTACGAGGGTACGTAGACACACTCTCCCCTCTCGTTGCTATGCATATAGTAGATAGATCTTGCATGATCGTAGGATTTTTTGAAATACTACGTTCCCCAATATCGGCATGGTCAATAACCTCTCGTAGTTGTTTAGCGATTGCTAAGGCGTGACGTCTTCGCACGCTCGTAGTCCGGTCATCAAAGACTACTCCACCAAAAACGATAGCCACCATCTCATCGAAATACGGGACACATTTGCCTCTATCACGGCGACTTTATTTATGTTTTGCATCAGACAAGGTTAATGTTATTTCCTCCTATACATTAATTGTTTACTTATACGGTTTAACAATTGTTAATGCACTTCTCAAGCAACCTTAGTGAGGATCGCGTCGTTGGTGTCCAGTTGATGTTGCAACTTGCAAAGTCTTGGCATCTCTTCTCGACCATGCAACATCTATTTCCGTCAAGAATGATCAATGCTTGGACAACATTTTCACTTTAAAGAAATATAATGTTGAAGTACTTGGGTATTGTACTTGGCTATTACTTCCAATGGAGGACTGCTAAATATATGTTGGTAATTCAGTTTCCCTGATTCGCAAAAATAATAATCAATTACATTGGTTTTCTTTAAATGCCAATGTTATATATGTTATTCTTCTAACACTTCCGAACTGCATGCTCAATGCAAGTGCACAACATTCTTGAAGCAAGAATACTGCAATGGTGGAACAAGGTAACTTCTTGTCACAAAAAAATTACGCGCATTTTTAGTACTCTTTTTGACCCAATTTTTTAACTATTTGTCGGAACAAAACATATGATACACCATTGGAAGGCTAAGAATTAGGCGCAAATTTTTCATATTAAACATTTTTTGAGATTCTTTATGGTTTAAGAGTAATTTCAGAAATGAGACGGCGCTTGATTAGTGACAGCGAGCGTATTTTGATATTTTTTTCAAACCGCTTGTCGTAATGATGCAAACGATATGTCATTTGAAAGATATTGACGAGACACAAATTTTTCATATACAACACTCTCTTTAATTCCTTGCGATTTAGCAATTTTGAATTTACCGAAACACATACACTCCTTTATTCGCGGATCCAAAATCGACAAAATGAACTGCATCAGATAGGAAACTACACTGTAATGTCAACGAAGGGGACATCATGCAGTTTTTCTGTACTATTTTCGCTGTAATTTTTTCATCATTTGTTGAAACAAGGTGTGTGATACACCTTTGGAAAGCTACTGAATAGGCACAACTTATTCATGTAGAGCACCTTTTGAGATTCCATACGGTTTTAAATCAATTTCCAAAATGATGCAGCACCCGAGTGACAGCCACCGTTTTGTCGTAGTTTTTTCCAAACCACTCATCGGAATGATGCAATGGTATGCCATTAAAAAGATATCGACGAGGCGTAGTTTTTTCGTGCAGAACACTCTCTCTAATTCTTTGCGGTTCATACCAGTTATGAATTTACTGAAATGCGAACACTCTGTTTTTACACCGAAATCAATGAGTGAAATGCATCCAACGGTGAACTCCACTGCAATCTTGTCGGAGAGATCTACACGCGGTTCTTTCAGTGTTGTTTTTACTACAATTTTAGTACCACTTTTTCTAACCTTTTTTACACATATGGACTACATGGTCAATGTTAGTGAGCTACATCTTTTTTTCTTTTTCCGAACTTCTTTTATAAAAAATATTAGGAGTCTGGGTTGCGTGAATGAGGCGAGTGGACTGCATTAAAATTATTTTTTGTTTTTCTATAGCATGTGATAGTGAACTGCCAAAGAAGGATGTTTTTAAAAGGGCAAAGAAGTGAATTGTATGATCGAGAAAAGGACCTTAATCCGTCGGCGAACATTTTTCTAATTCGTAAATATGTTTAGAAATTTAGATGTAATGGGTGTACATGTTTTCCCGTTTGTAAGTTGGAAATATTTTGTTTTTTAAGGAGGATAGACCCTAGCCTCTGTATCTGGATGATGCATGCGGCCATTTTCTTAATTATTCACACATGCATGCAAAGTAATACATCAGTCATTCTGAAGCCACCATCTAGGCAACATCTGTTGGCACTCCTATCTCGTTGATTAAGGTGTGCCGAACATCCGGGCCTAATACCAAACGGACAGCGCACCAAACCCTAACATATAAAGCCGTATGCCCCAGCCCAGGCGCACACTGGGTCCCATACCGGACCGATGCACTCTCGGAGGCTACCGCCACCATCTTCTACCGGTCCATCTCCACAGCAGAAACTGACCCATCGACCTTGCCTAGCATGTCGTTGACGCCACCACGACCCCAGACAACAACACCATCCTGCACGTATCCGTCCACACGCGCCCATCACCGAACCTCTGCAGCACCATGCCACCGGGATCCGCCATCGGCCTTGCGGTGGATGAGACACCGCTCTTTCGCTTGTCCTATCCAACCAGCACTTGCTCCAAAACGATGCCCTCGGGAATCAAAGGTACCATCATCGTTTGATTCGGTAGATCCAGATCTAGGGTTTCGCCCGGAGCATCACGAATGGGGTGCCACGACCTACTACACGAAGTCGGCGCGATTTTCATCGGAAGTCACGTCCCCCAACCTTGCAGCTGACTGGAACCGAACGGAGCCTCGCCATGAAGGCGAGGGCCGCAGTCGGCATGCCGACCGGGAGCCTACAGCCGTCCTCACCGGTCCTCCACGCGCCACCAGCCAGCCAAGGCCGTACCGAGACGGATCTGGATAGAATGCCAGATCTGCAGCCATTGGAGCCACCCATGCGCCCGCGGCCGCCACATCGCCGGCCATGTAGGTTCCAATCCCCGCCGCACAGTAGGGGCACTGCCCTGACTGCTGCCCCGGCCTCCCCGCATGAGACGCCACCGCCGCCTCACAGGATCTACCGCGGCAACCACCCGCCCTGGATTTGCGGTGTAGGGCCTGCCGCCACCGCGGCCCTTGCCAGTGGCAGCGGCGGCTGGGAATGGAGGAGCAGGCAGGGGCTGGCGGCGCGGGATAGGGGGCCCCTGGCACCGCCCGAGGGGAGGCGACGCGAGGGGGAGGGTAGGGGAAGCGAGATCTGGAATATTTTTGTGCAATTCGTGCACAAAGTGTGTGCATGTCTTTCTGGTTTTGAATTTTGCTCGTGTTTTGTGAATAATTTTTTAAATATACAAACAATTTTTGAATTCAAGAACATTTTTTAATTGACAAATATTTTTTAATTTTTTGGAAAAAATGACAACCAGACGGCACAAATAAAACAGACAAAAAAACTAACACGCATGCACTCACAGAGCTACACATCACAAATGGAAAAACTGAATTTAAAAAAACACGCATGTGCACGCACACACACACAATACGTAGTATTGGTATAATAGGTGTGATAATCCAGAACAGAACACAGACGAGCGTCGGCCTAGTTGGTTTGCGCGCGTAGACCTCGTCACTAGGACGGGTTTGATTCCTGTCCACGTCCTCAAGTTGGAGGAGCTCGGTCCGAGGGGTGGGGGCGGCCGGGTTGACAAATCCGACCACTGAACTGCTGCACGCCACGGCCACCGAACTACAGCTGCACATGCGAATCAGTCCAATTTCTCTCTCCTTCATCTCGTTAGTTATCCTACGTGACACTTTTAAGATCAAACCATTGTACATGCCCTTACTCACCGAAGTTCGAGGCGCCAACAAATCTCATTTATCATGGTTCTAGTTTAGTTGTTCCTAAAAATGTGGTAAGACATATTGTGCTAAGAGATCATTTCTTGTCTTCTCTTAAATAAGAGAAGACAAGCCTTCTCTTATGATTTCTCTCTCCTCCACCTTATCATTAATCATACATGGCATTTTTAAGATAAAACCATTGTACTTGCCCTTAGTGCGCGAGTGTGTGCCTTAGAGCATGGTTAATAGTATAGCCAACTGCGGCAAATTTGACAATTTTGACCTGTTGGCGTAATCAATTCATAGAATGAACTTCTCGTGAAACTATTTCACAGCCATGACCTTTTTGTGTAGCGCCTGCCACGACGGCGCTGCACCCTACTGTGCAGCGCCTGGCTCAGGGGCGTTGCACGCCTGTCCACCGTGGCAGCCCCCGGGCCCACACCCGACTGTGCAGCGCCTCCGAGCTAGGCGCCACACAATGTAATGTGCAGCGCCTTCGAGCCAGGCGCTGCACTATGACTTATCCAGCAGCCGCGCGAGGTCCCAATCCTCACCCATTGCAGTTACAGAAGAGAGAAGAGAGGAGGCTGTGGCAGCTGCTGGATCCCATCCTCTCCCTCTCTCAATCTCATCCCCAAAAAACTTCAGATCTGAGGGTTTTGTCTGTGGAGTTCTTCACCCTTCCATCCTACAAGGTACACTCCTCTGATCCCCTTCTTTCTATCCATACATTTTCTTTTTTTGAAGATTTGTGTAATCCTTTTTTGATTAGATTAGAATCTTGCATATGTGGGATTTATGATTTGTAGATGATTTATAAGATATATGTAACCTTAGTTTAGTTAGTATGTATTGGAAAAAATGTCTTCTATGTTTACATTATGTTAGACTTTATTAGATGTTATTTTAGATGAGTTAGATGAATTGAATATTAGTTATATGGAAAAGATATTTATATTGAAGTAGGCTTAGTTTAGTTATTTTGTATTCATAGGATGATGTTATTTATATGGTTTGAGAAGAATGCATTTTTTCAAATTTTGTATCTAGTAGCCGTAGTTTTGTTTATGTGTATTCAAAAGTTAATCGTGTTGACAAGAAAGCTTTTTTTCAAATGGTTAGGATGGATTGGCTTCTCGATGATCACTGGGACAAACAACACCGGTCTTACACTATGTCGGTGGATCAGCGGGTAATAATGAAAGTTGCCGGTGTTAATTATTTCGTTATTTTTCAAACACATACCCCCAGATTTAATGATTTGTTTGTTTTGCTTGTAGGAGCTTGCACCTCTGAAGCTTCGGGCTCACAGAGTCAACCTTGGGTGGATGCGTTATGATGAGCGCTACACACCGTATGTTAGGGAGACATGACTTCTCCCTTTCATTCAGTTGGTCAGCCGGTCGACGCCACCCAACAATGCTCCGGCACTCACCGCGCTCATTGATCACTGGAGGCCGGAGACACACAGTTTCCATCTGCGGACTGGGGAGATGACGATGACGCTTCAGGATATAGCAATGATCACCGGTCTTCCTGTCGATGGCAATCCTTTATGTATGAGCACTGATTCAGATGGGTGGCGCGAGAAGATGCATGCCCTTATCGGTATGGTTCCTCCGGAGCCTCAGGAACCAGAAGTTGAAGGCAAGAAGAAGAAAAGTGTCGCAGCCGTTGCCCCTTACACCTGGATTACTACGCACTTTGGTACTTGCCCTTTGGAGGCTGATGAGGACACGGTGAAGACACATGCTCGTGTCTACATGTGGTATGTGATACTCAGGACTATGTTTGCTGATGGCACAGCCAAGAATGCTCCATGGATGTGGCTGAAGGCGTTGACCGTCTTCGATAGCAAATGGAGTTGGGGTTCGGCGACACTGGCTTACTTGTATAGACATGTATGAAGTTGTTTATATTTCACTTCATTGCTACATGATGAATGTGATCTTGCTGTTAATTCAATCATGTTCTTTTTTATGTGCAGTTGGACGATGCCAGTTGTAGGCTATCTGGACGTATCGGTGGTTGTTTGCTCGCACTTTCCATATGGAGCTGGGAGCGTTTGCCGGTTGGACAACCGAAGACCGTGAAGTACGAGCCTTCGGACGAGAAAAACGACCCACTACGGCTCCCCACTTGGGCTTACAAGTGGGATGTGTTGAATGAGATAACGGATGATCCATCGGTCATGTACAAGCTCTACAGGAGCGAGATGGACGCGATCACGGCTGAGCAGGTGAGTCGATATTGCATAAGTTATTATCATGCTTATATCGTAACTCGATATCAATTTTGCATTTTACCCCCTTTTGCAGGTTGAATGGGAACCGTATGGAAGTGCAGAGAGTTTTGGTAACCCTATGGAGTTCGCGCTGAATCCGATGTGCACTAGGGATAGGGAATTCTGGCATATGCGGTGTCCACTCATATGCAACTGGGCGGTCGAGGTTCACCTGCCACATCGGGTGTACCGCCAGTTTGGTTTGTTCCAGACACACCCGCCGGAGTGGGAGGACACGGACCAAATGCTACACGCGTAAGATATAATTAACCTTGAGCACCTAGCTGCTTCTCGGCCTCATCGATGGTTCTAATATTATGTTTCTAACTTGCAGGTTGGATAGGAAAAAGCAGCGTAAGATCAAGGACTGGGCCAAGCATCACAGGAAGTATGTTGTGTAGTGGCAGTATAGTGTTGATCAAGCTAGGCGCAACAAAGGAGCCCCGCTTCGTGAGCACTGCCCGATCGCGTTCAACAACTATCTCACATGGTTCCTTGCAAGAACCTATGTGGAGGTATGTAAGACGGCGTATACTGAGGAGATTTTGGAAGATCCCATCGTATTTGATGATATAGCCCAGAACGAGTACAACTCAGTAGTCCGGAAAGGCAACTCAGTGATCCCTGCAGGCCCAATGATGAACTTTGTGGTATTTGCCCTTTATTCTTTTCCATTCGCACTATTTACATCTTCGCTTGCCTAACACGTTTATACCATTTGTGTTCATAGCGTGCCCAGATCAAGAAAGCAGCCGATGAGACCGACACTATTTTGGAAACAACCCCGGCTGGCAAAGGCGATGGGGAAGGTGCCCTTCGAGCATTCTTTAAGGTTCACATCTCCTTCAAACTAGCACTTAACATGTGTTGGTATGTTCGATGTCTCATTCACTTGTTCATGTTGCAGCGCCAGGGCCAAAAGTTAAGGCGGCTATCTAATCTTTTCGGTTGTCGTGACCTCGAGTATGTATCACCAGAACGTTCTAGGTCGGCGACACCATCAGATCCCATTTCTGGCGATGCTAATCCTTTGGATGATGAGGATGTGGGTGTGGTCACCCAAGAGGTATGGCATTAGCATATATATCCAATTGTTGATGCATTGCTAACTACATGCTCACACACGGTCTTTCCATAACTTTTGTTGATGCATAGGCTCCTGATGATATGGTCTTGGGGAAGTACAAGGCTTGTTCTGCAATCAAGTTAAAGCCTAGGAGGGAATACATGAAATACACACCTGAGGATTTTACCCAAAAAGGCAAAAGGACGGTCGAAACCTCGCGGATGGCGGCTTTGGATGACTATTTGGATGACGATGAGGATGACGAGGCGGAGCCGGAGCCGGAGCCGGAGCGGGTTCCTCTTCCTAGGAAGGTGAAGAAGATTAGTGTCAAGAGGGGGGAGGAGCCAGCAAGCGCGGAAGGAACTAGTCATCTTACTCTTTTTGTAATGTCGAACGCTATGTTGGTAGTTATGTCGAACTTGTCGTGATGGTTACGTGTTGAACTTTATGTTGGTTATAATGTTAAACTCTATGTTGGTTCTAATGTTAAACTCTATGTTGGCACTATATGTGTTGAAGTATTCATCTTTGTAATGTGTATGCAACTGTTTGTGACTAAAACAGACCCATTTAGAGAGACAAAATTGGTGCAACAGTGATCAATAGAAATGTAGGAAAAGATACAGCCTTGCGTGGCGCCTAGCCCCCAGGCGCCCCACTGTACTGTGCAGCGCCTACCTGCCAGGCGTTGCACTATACAGTGTGGCGCCTGAGAGCTAGGCGCTGCACAGGTCTGTATCTTTTCAGAGCTTTATGTTGCTCTCTTTCGGCTGCTGGATAAGTCATTGTGCAGCGCCTGGCTCGAAGGCGCTGCACATTACCATGTGTGGCGCCTGGCTCAAAGGCGCTGCACGGTCGGGTGCGGGCCCAGGGGCTGCCACGGTGGACAGACGTGCAACGCCCCTACGCTAGGCGCTGCACAGTAGGGTGCAGCGCCGTCGTGACAGGCGCTACACAAAAAGGTCATGGCTGTGAAATAGTTTCACGGGCAGTTCATGCCGTGAATTGATTGCAACAACAGGTCAAAATTGTCAAATTTGCCGCCAACTGCTTGCTATAAGGTAGTGTCATGTCATCTACAACCCATCTTATAGCTAATATGTACAATAGTAGATCAGAAGAGTGTATTACTTTTTCATTATGTGACCCACCTTTCATTCTCACAAAGTGCCTAGGAGCACGTGCTACAACTGGTTTTTCACGAAGAGCCCGCTTACCTTCTCTCACCTCTTTTCTTTCCTCCAACTAAGCAGAAATATACTAGTTTATTCCTTATAGCTTGCTGACTCACCTCTATTGTACTTGCTCTTATGTGTGCCTTATGTGTAAGACATATTGTGCTAAGAGATCATTTCTTGTCTTCTCTTAAATAAGAGAACACAAGCCTTCTCTTATGATTTCTCTCTCCTCCACCTTATCATTAATCATACGTGACATTTTTAAGATAGAACCATTGTACTTGCCCTTAGTGCACGAGTGTGTGCCTTATGTGTCGTTCAAGTTGCATCATCATGTCTCAGACTATGTATTGTGTACTATGCCTAGCACGAGTTTATCACTTGACAAAACCATCACGCTCCTAACTCGAATACGGCACCACGCTACTTCATGGCCCATCGTACTCCACTATTCATGCGCATATATATGAGATATGAACCTTTTCTGCCCACAGGGCCTATCTCATCAACGCTAAATTTTTTCAATCTCTATAAGTTGTTCCAAAAGCAGGATTTCGGTATTAGATGAGCTCGGGCACTGATATACCCCCTTTCATTTTTTACAACAAGCATATGAGCATGGACATTTGCCTGTTTAGTTTCAAAGGACATGTATCTTTTGTTAAGAGAAGAACCGAACTAGTCTTACAGATGGGATGCAATCTTGGCTAGACAACTACGAGCCAGTGGTGGAGCTACAGGGTGACCAGGCGGGGCGCAGCTCTCGCTCGAAATATTTGTACCAGCCTATATACCTATACATATACATATGAGCCATTCCTGCAAAAAGATATGGGCCAGAGAAGGAGAAATAGCCCAGCAACATGTTGACCCAACAATGACCCACGCTCAATCCCAGACACAGCCGCAGAGACGCACTACGCACACGTAGCATGTCTGCCTAACGCACGAGAGAACCTACCCGACACCCAGCCTCCGCCCGCCCCGTCCCGGCCTCCGCATGCCTGCTGTCGCCAGTCGCTGGATGGCCAACCACCCAGGAGGCTCCCATGCTCCTGCCTCTCTATCTCCTGTCGCCTGCTTGGTGCTAGCCTCACCACCGCCCTGGCCTCGATCTTTCCCTGCCCGGGCCTCCTGACGTCTCTGCAAGCCAGCGGCAGCCACCCAGTCGGCACTATGGCACTTGACTCGGCTTGATTTGAGGTACCATTCGTCCATTCCTCAATTTCCTCTTTTTTATTTAGGTTTTGTGACGACGACGATCTTCATCTTCTGAACGAGTGCACTGAGCATTAGTAGTTTGGATGGATAGATAGTAGATAGAACAATTTAATGGGGAGCACAACTAGTTGCATGAGTAAGAAATTGTGTTTGGTTTAATTATAAAGACACTATAATTAACAATAAGCATGGATTGGTTAAGAACCTTGTTCAAATAGGTTCCAATTTACTACTCCTTCTATTTCTAAATATAATACTTTTTAGAGATTTCAGCAGGGACTATATATATTCATATTTTGCAAAGATAGCAGACTAGTTTAGCTATTGTAATCCTCGAGTATCATACATCAAATACATCTCTATCGAGTATGTTGTATAGATATTCATATTTAGAAATGTAACATATCATCTGTCTAGGTATTTAGTTTACGTACATGTATCCACCTATTGTGGGTATGTACCAATAAATTTAAAATCAAGGTATGCACATACTGAGAAATATTTTCACTATGCATTGGGGACTTGAGTATGCACCAAATTATATCACTGCTGATTATTGAACCTTCATTTTGTTAAACATGTTAGTCATGTGTAGGTGCAGACTTGAGTATCAAGCTATAATATTGAGAGGTTAGGCTAGTTAGAGATATTTCGGTTTAACCTTCTTATTTATCTATCCCAATGCCCTCTAATCTCTCTGGTGGTTAGCCTTGGCTGCGCCTCCCCATTGTAATTCCTCATCAATATATATATATATATATATATATATATATATATATATAT
>LR738709.1:214126918-214138297 GCA_902687465.1 Secale cereale
ATATATATATAGGGTGGGTCTATTCTCATAACACCCCTTAAGACCTTATTCTCATAACAAAAACCTTATTCTCATAACACCTCCATTTAAATAGGTTTCTAGCGCGGAGCGCCCCGAGAACAGCAACCATTGTCCCGTCTCCTACCCCCACGCTGCCACCCCGCCTCCTTCCCCCAGCACCGTCGCGCCGGCTCCTACCCTGATGCAGTGTGGTTTTCTTGTGAAGTTCTGAAGCGTAAAAAAACGTCGCTGCCATTATTTGTCGGTCGCACCGTTTTCAAAACTGCTCTTAAACCGTGCGGAATCTCGAAAAGTGTTCAACATGGCGAAGTTGCGTCTACTCCATAGCTTTTCAATGGTATATTACACGCATAATTCGATAAACGGTTAAAAAACTAGAGCAAAAAAGGTACCGAAAAAACAACACGTACAGTTTTTACAAACATGTAGTTCACCGTTTTCAAAACTGCTCTTAAACCGTGCGGAATCTCGAAACGTGTTCAACATGACAAAGTTGCGTCTACTCCATAGCTTTTCCACGGTATATTACACGCATAATTCCGATAAAGGTTAAAAAACTAGAGCAAAAAAGGTACCAAAAAACAACACGTACAGTTTTTTCAAACATGTAGTTCACCGTTTTAAAACTGCTCTTAAACCGTGCGGAATCTCGAAAAGTGTTCAACATGACGAAGTTGCGTCTACTCCATAGCTTTTCAACGGTATATTACATGCATAATTACGATAAACGGTTAAAAAACTAGAGCAAAAAAGGTACCGAAAAAACAACACGTACAGTTTTTTCAAACATGCAGTTCACTGGTCTAAAAAACAAACAAATGCAGTGCACTTTGGTCTAAAAAAAGTCCATTGCAAAGGACTCTTTGAAACTCACTTTGTTCTCTCACGAAGTTGGCCATAAAAAAACCTTTGTGGTTCATTTGGTGATCCGAAAACAAAAACACATCGGAAAGCAGCTCACTTCTCAACGCGCGTAAAAAATTAATTAGTACAAAAAAGACAACAACAAATCATGAGGTTCACTTTTGGTAGTGTTCCGCTTCACTTTCGGGAATGTTGCGGTCCACTTTCCTTCGAAAAAAAAAGTTGGAAAAAAGCCAACAAAACTCCTCTGAGAAAAATCTACGTCCAACAAAATAAATCATGAGGTATGATTGACTGTCTGATGCAGTGCGTTTTTCAGTTTGAAGTAGTGTGCTTTTCTGTCCGATGCAGTGCACGCGTCGATTTTGTTGTCGCGAAAAACAGAGTTTCCGCGTTTTTATAATTTCAAAACTGCTCTTAAACCGTAATGAATTAGAGGGAGTGTTCTACATGAAAAAGTAGCGTCTCGACGATATCTTTCCAACGGTGTATCATTTTGATCATTTCAACCAATGTTTTGTAAAAAATTCACGAAAAAACGGCCGCTGCCCTTCGTAGTCAGCCACATGATTTTCAAATTTAACTAAAAACCATAAGGAATCTCAAAAACATTTCAACATATGAAAGTTGCGCCTCGTTCGTAAATTTCCAACGGTATATTACACGCCTTGTTTCGACAAATGGTTAGAAAACTGGAGTGAAAACAGTACCAAAAATTTGAAAAAATTCGAAAAACACAATTCCACGATTTAGTAAATTCAAAACTGCTCTTAAACCGTAGCGAATTAGAAAAAATAATAAATATGAAAAAGTTGCGCGCCGACGATATCTTTCCAACGGTGTATCATATGTTTCATTCCGACGAGCGGTTTAGAAAAAACGCCAAAAACGCTCACTGCCATTCGTTGTGAGCCGCACGATTTTCGAAACTGCTCTTAAACTATGATGAATTTTGAAAAGTGTTCAACATGACGAAGTTGCGTCTACTCCATAGCTTTTCAACGGTATATTACGCACATAATTCCGATAAACGGTTATTAACTAGAGCAAAAAAGGTACCGAAAAAATAACACGTACAGTTTTTTCAAACATGAAGTTCGCTGGTCTCTGTGGTGCAGTGTGCATAGCTTTCCAATACAGTAACACAAAGCAGTTTGGAATGCAACGCAAGCTCGAGAAGTAGAAGTTTGTCATGTGTAGGCGCATACTTGAGTATCAAGCTATAATATTGAGACGTTAGGCTAGTTAGAGATGTTTCAGTTTAACCTTCTTATCTAACTATCCCAACTCCCTGTAATCTCTCTGGCGGTTAGCCTTGGCTGCGCCTTCCCATTGTAATCCCTCATCAATCAATATATATATCAGTGGGTCCCCATGTATGGAGATTGAGACGCTTCCATGACCTTTTACATAGTATGAGAGCGGGCCCTTCCATCACATCTAGCTAGTTTTCATCGATCTCCTATCACCTCCCTCCCATCATGTCGTCCTCCGTCGTCCCTATTACCTCTGGCCTCAAGTACAACACCTCTGAGCCCCTCTCCTGGACGAACTATGTTCTCTCGAGAGCTCAAGCGCGATCCCAGATAATGGACGCCGACTTGTTTGGCTATAACTACAGTTTCTAAGCTCCCAGGAATTGAGAGCTCCTGGTGAATCGTTGTAAAGAGAGTTGGTTCGTGAGCGTGATGGTTAATATTCTTTACGCTTCTTAGGTGTATATGGGCCTGCACGAAGGTGAGTCGTGGCAATTGTATGGGCCTTCTGCTTACGTGTTCGTCGGTGCGTTCGGTCTCGCTTCTTGATGAGTTTTGTTGGCGACTGCTGTGCGTCGGTTCGCACTTCGCAGAGAGGGCGAAAATGATAGACTTACGGACTACCCATACAGAATCCAGCTTACGGACGCGTGTGTCGTTTCTTAATTCAGTCCTTCCTCCTGAATTTTGGGGTGGGGTCTCCCCTCTTCCCAACCAGCTGGTCATACATCGAGGTGTTCCCTGCGCAGGACGCTTGCTGCTTTCTTGGCGAGGGAAGTTCAATGTGCTGCCGGGGATTTCGTCCTCCAAATCGGCCTTGTCCGGTCTGTTGGGTGGATGGAAGTGTTCACGGCGAAGTCTGGATGTGGGGATTCATCAGCTGTTCTTGTCCTGGGCTGCATCTATGCTTTTCTCCGTACTTGTTTCCTCTTCCAATTTGGGTGGCAGCGTTCTTCCGTTGTGGGCTCTATCGGTTCCCGTGCCTCTTCCTCGAAGGTTGGTTCTTCATTGACGATGCATATGCAGACTGGTTCCTCGATGCCTCGTGGAAAAATGGTGAGGTGTCTGGCGTTCAACCCCATCCCGCCCTCATCTGCCTCTATCACCTCCTCTTACTCCTCCCATTCTCAGTGTCGGCCACAGGCCACCCCTCCTCCCATCGTCCACTATGCGACCCCACTACGGTGCCCTCCCCTGCGAACCTGGTGGCGGTGTCTACCACGATGGACGAAGGGGCGCAGTTTGTAAAACATATGATTTGGGAACTGCTCGACACCCCTAACCCGGGGTCTGGCTATCTCATTATATAGAGGTACCCAAGGGGTACAATACAATGTTACAATACAGATATACAGTGACTACGTATATACAGTCTAACACCCTCCCTCAATCTTAACTATGTCCTGAAGTACAAAGCAAGTTAAGATTGCGCCGACATCCTACAAACTGTGGTTGTGGAAGAGGCTTCGTGAAGATGTCAGCAAGTTAATCTTTTGACGAGATGAACTTGATACAGAGTAGCTTCTGTGCAACACGTTCCCGAACAAAGTGATAATCCACCTCAATGTGTTTTCTCCTAGCATGAAACACCGGATTAGAAGAAAGATATGTCGCACCAATGTTGTCACACCACATGACTGGAGGACGAGCTTGAGGAACACGCAACTCTCTCAACAGAGACTGTACCCATATGATCTCAGCAGTTGCATCAGCAACAGCTTTGTACTCAGCCTCAGTACTACAGCGAGACACGGTTGCTTGTTTGCGAGCATTCCACGCGATCAAGTTAGGACCCAGAAATACCGCATAACCCCCCGTGGATCGCCTGTCATCCGGGCTACCAGCCCAATCTACATCAGAGAAAGCCGAGAGCTCATACGACGGTGCAGACTGAAGAAGCAAACTGTCGGTGTACTAAGATAGGGGTACCTTAGTACCCCAACTTGTGCATGGGCAGTAGCAGTTTCCCGCAGCAGGGTTCACCACGTGCTTGCCGGAAACCTTTCTGGTCCTTATGAAGCCATTCAAGAACAAAGTATACAAGTCAGAAGATCAAGGCCCCGGCAAGGAGGAGCTTGCCGGGAAGGCCGTACCAGGCTCAAGACTGTCACTTCAGCACAAGGCCCTGGCAAGAGGAGCTTGCCAGGAAGACCAAAGAATACGCTTTTAAAGATATGCCTCAGCGCGTCGTGCGCCCCGGCAGGGCCCGGGGAGCGACAAGCTTCCGGGCCCGGCAAGGTCAAGCCCCCGGCAAGGTGCTTGCCGGGGAAACCCACGCTGTGTGCCCGCGCTCCAGCTCATCTGCCCACGCGTCGCCCTGGGGCCCTTCCAGGGACGCGTGGCGGAAGGCTGTGCAGCCTGGGGCACACGGTGGCAAGCTACGGTGACGAGGCTACCGCCGTGGCGAACGGAGACGCATGGACGGACACTTTTGGGGTCGACGGCGACGGGCATTAATGCTCTTGTCCCCCACTGTCAAAGTTAGGTGAAGACCACTGTTCATCCACTGTTCACGCACTATTTCCGCACTGTTACAACTACCACCAAAAGTTACATTTTTACCCTCGTCTACGTTGACACCTGTCCGTGACCCCTTAAGCTATAAAAGGAGGCCCATGCACAACGTAGAGGGGGTTCGAAACCTAGACAACTCCCTCGCTCGGTGTAGCTAGTACTGTAGCTCTTCAAGCTCCCGAGCTCAATACAACCAAGGCAGGAGTAGGGTTTTACGCGTCCGCGCGGCCCGAACCTAGGTAAACTGCCCGCGTGTGCTCTACGATCTGCTCTTCGTGCTCCCTCCGCTCCCTTACCGCAACGTAGAAGGGGCTTCGGTCCCATAGGTGCTCTTGGGAGGACAGTTTCCCCCGACATCTTTGGCGCGCCAGGTAGGGGGCGTCGAGGTTGTGCGAACCTGATCCGGCGCACACGCGGGCGCATTCTTCATCAACCTCTCCAGCTTCATCAACTACATCTGCAGCACCAACATGGCTCCGAAGAAGAAGGCTTCGGAGGTCGCAGGCCCGTCTACGTCGATCCCACCACCACCAGAACCAACGGTTGGTGGGGGAGACGCCGGCGGAAGGGTGGTCGCCGGCGAGGAAACTCACGGCGCCACCAAACCCAAAGACAAGACGGACGACCGGGCAAACTCCAAAGCCTCGGTGTCCGTAGACGCCCCACGTCCTTCTCAGCAGACGACAGGCCAGCAACGCCGTGGTACAGGAGGTACCATTCGCTTGCTGGGGCAAGGGCAAGCCGGAGGCTCGCGGGATGCTCAAGGCCATCGTCCTGGCACGAGCAGGGCGTGGTCGCCAGGGCGAGAAACTGCTCCTTCTAACCATGTTAGAAGTCCGAGCATATCTCGCTCCTCGCACCGCTCGCCGCCGCTCCCCTCCTCTCCAGCAGAAGCGCTAGCAAGAGCGCAACTGCTCCTCGATTTCCCTCCAGCGGCAGACAAGGCCGAAGACTGGAGGGCGATGATCCAGAGTCTCATCGCCTTCGCCAACAACGACACGCCGTAGCAGCCGGCAACATCGCGGCCACGGCAAGTTTACCAGACGAAGGCCGATGGCGATAAGACCGCCGGGGGTGCAACTACCGTGCACTCCCCGCCGCGGAAGCAGAAGACGCCTCCCCGCCGGATTAACGTCGACGACGACTCCACGGCGTCGTCGGACCCGCGGGCTCGTCGGGACCAGCGCCAAGTCCTCGACGATCGGCGACAAGAAGACGCTCGGACGCGCATCGAGCGCCGACGAGAAGCCCGGCGACAATCGGATCAGCGCGCTGGGACTGCTGTCGGCACGCACGCGCCCGGTGAACCAGGCGACTTGCCGTACGCGGCAGGTTGCCCTGCGTTCACCCGTGAGTTGCGGCGCGTCCAATGGCCCAGCATGAAAAACTTCAAGCCCGACGTACCCGAGAAGTACGACGGCAAGACGCACCCCTCGGAGTTCCTCAGCATCTACACCATCGCGGTGCAGGCTGCCGGGGGACGCGACGAGAAGATATTAGCCAACTACTTCCCGCTAGTGCTTAAGCCAAACGTCCACTCTTGGCTTATGCACTTGCCGGAAGGCTCCATTTCTTCGTGGGCAGATCTGTGCCACCAGTTTGTTGGCGCCTTCACGGGCGGCCACAAACCCCACGGACAGGAGAGTGATCTCCACATCTTGGCCCAGAAGGAGGGAGAATCCCTGCGCAAGTACATTCAACGATTCAGCCGCGTGCAGCACAACATTCCCGACGTCCACCCTGCCGCGGTTATCAGCACGATCCACCAGAACGTGCGTAACCGCCACATGCGAGAAGAGATGGCCATGACCAAGATTCAGGATGTCAGCGAGCTCTACGCTCTGGCTGACAAGTGCGCGCGCGCCGAAGAGGGGAGGAGACTCCCCGGAGAGGATACTGGCGCGGGAGGAAGCGACAGCGAGGATGCCGCCCCGGCAAAGAAGAGCCGGCGGTGGAACAACAGAAGAAAGAAGAGCAAGGAAGTACTTGTCGTCGAGCAGTCCGACAAGGAGGCTCCCGCCAAGAAGACACAGGCTGGCGGTTTCGGCAAGGAGCCTGCCCCTGTAGCGGCAGCCGACAAGCAGGACGGCTCCGACAAGCAATACTGCAAGATCCACCGCACCAAGGGCAACGACCTTTCGAACTGCAAATGAGTCGAGTACCTCGTAGAGCAGCAGAAGGCTGAATACGAGCGTCGCGACAAGGAGAAGGCCCAAGGTGGCGGAGGAGAGCCCAGCAAGAAGTGGCCGTTCAATGGCCGGGGAGGACGCCGCGGCAAGGCCAAGCAGCGGCAAGGTGACCGACCTCCCCGAGGCCGCGACAAGGATGAGGAAGAAGACGACGACGACGACATGGAGGAAGGAGATAACAGCGAGCAGGAGTTCCAGAAGGCCACAGAAGTCCTATGCATCGACGGAGGCGCCTCTCTACACACTTCCCACCGCCAACTCAAGCAGTGGGTGCGGGAAGTAAACGCAGCTGAGCCGCCCGTCGAGTCGCGCAGGCTCCTGAAGTGGTCCAGCACGCCCATCATTTTTGATCTTGAGGATCACCCTGACCGCACAACTGCGGTCGGGTGCTTGCCGATGTTGGTCTTACCAACTATCCGCAACCTCAAGGTCACCAAAATGTTGGTTGACGGCGGGGCCGGCCTGAACTTGATCTCCTCAGCTGTGATCAAGAAACTCCAGATCCCAGACGGCGAGCTCGAAGAAACCGGGTCGTTCCAAGGAATAAACCCAGGAAGGAGCAAGCCGAAGGGGAAGATTACTCTGCCAGTGACCTTTGGCGGGGAACTTAACTTCAGGACGGAGAGGATAACCTTTGACGTGGCCGATATCCCATTGCCATACAATGGGATACTTGGACGTCCTGCTGTCGCCAAGTTCATGGCAGCTTCCCACTATGCCTACAACGTACTCAAGATGCCGGGGCCGATAAGCGCCATCTCTGTCCCTGGCGACAAGAAGGACGCGCTTATCTGCGCCGACAAGATATACCGGGATGCAGCAGCGTCAGCAGAGAGCAACACACTTGCCGCTGAAGCTCCTGGGGGGGAAGAAGACCAAGACCAAGTCCGGCAAGTGCTCTGGGGCCCACTCCGGCAAACGCACCTCTTCGGAGTGCTGCGCTGCCGTCGAGGACGCACCATCGAGCTCCACCGGCAAGTGCAAGAAAGGGATGGCCGCTCCACCGGCAACCAAGAAGGTGTCCGCCAAGGAGGACGGCACTGGTGGTACCTTCACCATCAGTGCTACGCTCGACAACAAATAGGAAAGCGCGCTCGTTGCCTTCCTGCGGGCGAATGTCGATGTGTTTGCATGGCAACCATCTGACATCCCCGGCGTTCCCAGGAAGGTAATTGAGCACAAGCTTGTTGTTTGTCCTCATGCGCGGCCCGTCAAGCAGAAGGTCAGGAAGCAAGCCGTGGAGCGCCAAGAATTCATCGCCGAAGAGATAAAGAAGCTAGAAGCAGCAGGCCTGGTTAGAGGTGTGATCCATCCCACGTGGTTGGCCAATCCAGTCGTCGTACGCAAGGCCAATGGGAAGTGGAGACTTTGTATAGACTTCACTGATGTGAATAAAGCATGTCCTAAGGATCCATTTCCCTTGCCGCGTATTGACCAGATTGTTGACTCCACCGCTGGATGTGAGCTGCTTTCCTTCCTTGATGCATATTCAGGCTACCACCAAATTTTTATGGCCAAGGAAGATGAAGAGAAGACTGCATTCATTACTCCATGCGGCACATATTGCTTCATACGCATGCCCTTTGGATTGAAGAATGCAGGCTCAACATTTGCAAGGGTAGTCTACACTGCTTTTGAGCCACAGATCCACAGAAATGTAGAAGCTTACATGGATGACATAGTGGTCAAGAGCAAGAGCAAAGATACCCTGGTCCAAGACTTAGAAGAAACTTTTGAGAATCTGCGCAAGATCCAGCTCAAGTTGAACCCCGAGAAGTGCGTCTTCGGAGTCCCCTCCGGCAAGCTTCTCGGGTTCTTTGTGTCCCAGAGGGGGATTGAAGCTAATCCCGACAAGATTAAAGCCATCGAGCAGATCGAAGCCGCGAAGCGCGTCAAGGACGTAAGGAGACTTGCTGGTTGTGTGGCTGCCCTCAGCAGGTTCATTTCAAAGTCCGCAGAACGCGCCCTGCCTTTCTTCAAGATCTTGAAAAAGGCAGGTCCTATGAAATGGACTCCGGAAGCGGAGGCAGCGCTGCAAGACTTGAAAGGATACCTGTCCTCCACTCTAATACTTGTCGCACCTAGACCACAAGAGAAGTTGCTGCTGTACCTAGCAGCAACCAATCAAGTGGTTAGTGCTGCGTTAGTGGCGGAGAGGGAGGCAGATGAGGAACCCATGCCACCGGCAAGCGAATCCAGCGACAAGCGGGGGGCTTCTCCGACAAGCTCTGGCACCGACAAGGACAAGTCTGCGCAGGAACAAGGTCAAGTGCGAAAGAAGATGGTGCAGCGCCCAGTGTATTTTGTAAGTTCCCTCTTGCAGGGGGCTAGATCAAGATACTCTGGGGTGCAGAAGTTGCTTTTCGGCCTCATCATGGCCTCGAGAAAGCTGCGCCATTACTTCCAAGCACACGAGATAACAGTGGTCACTCACTTTCCGTTGAAAAGGATATTGCACAATCCAGAAGCAACAGGCAGGATCGTCGAGTGGGCACTGGAGCTGTCAAGCTTTGGTCTCAAGTTTGAGAATACTTCGACTATACAGAGCATAGCTTTGGCAGAATTCATAGCCGAATGGACCCCAACGCCGATGAAGAAGTTTCAGAGACAAGTGTCCCCGTCCAAGGAATAAGCAACGAATGGGTAATGTACTTTGATGGTGCTTTCTCGCTGCAAGGCGCCGGTGCCGGCGTAGTACTCATAGCGCCCACCGGAGAGCACCTCAAGTATGTTGTCCAGATGCACTTTCCCAAGGAGCAAGCGACAAACAATACTGCTGAGTATGAAGGTTTGCTTGCCGGCCTCAGGATTGTGGCCGAACTTGGGATCAAGAAGTTGATTGTGCGGGGAGATTCTCAGCTAGTGGTCCGACAAGTGAATAAGAGTTATCAGAGCCCTTTGATGGAAGCATATGTTGATGAAGTGAGGAAGCTTGAAGAACGCTTTGAAGGTCTGCAAATGGAGCACGTCCCAAGAGCTCAGAATGATATTGCCGATGGCCTTTCAAAGTGTGCTGCGATGAAGTTACCTGTGGAACCAGGGACCTTCCTGCTCAAGCTAACTCAGCCATCCGTTACACCATCAGTTGGGCAGAACAAGAAGAGAAAGTTGGTCTCCGGCGACTACTTGTCGGCGGATCTCCCAGAAGCTGCCGCCAAGGTCCCCAAGATCAACAACCAAAATGCTGAGGAACAGTTTGCTCCTGCGGATCCAAGGGTCTGTACAGTTGAAGCAAGCGTTCCCGACAAGCCTTGCCCCGGCAGGCTTGCCGGGGGACCATCAGCTCCGGCAGAGCCGGAGGTTCTTGCCATAGAAGCTGAGGTCCCCGCAGCAGCCCTCATGCCTTTAGTCCTCGTTGTTGAGCCTCAGGCTCCAGCATGGGCACAGCAGATTGTCCGTTTTCTGCAAACTGGAGAACTTCCCGACGAGCCAGAAGAGATAGAGAAGATAACCAGGCAGTCAAGTATGTACCAGTTCGTTGACAACGAATTGTACAGAAGAAGACTCAATGGTGTCAGGTTGAAGTGCATTTCCAGAGAAGATGGATAGAAGCTGTTGGAAGAGATACATGGAGGCATATGTGGCGACCACATTGGCGCAAGGGCACTTGCCGGGAAGGCGTTCCGGCAAGGGTTCTTCTGGCCAGAAGCCCTCCAAGATGCAACTGCACAAGTAACCAAGTGTGAAGCGTGCCAGTTCCATGCCAAGCAAATTCACCAGCCAGCTCAAGCTCTCCAGACGATCCCTTTGTCCTGGCCCTTCTCGGTCTGGGGGCTCGATATCCTCGCCCCCTTTCCCCGCGTAGTCGGGGGCTTTGAGTACTTGTACGTAGCAATCAACAAGTTCACAAAGTGGCCAGAAGTGGAACCGGTGAGGAAGGTGACAGCACAGTCAGCAGTCAGGTTCTTCAGGTCAATTGTTTGCCGTTTCGGGATCCCTAACAGGATCATCACCGACAACGGCACACAATTCACAAGTCGCACCTTCATGCAGTACGCCCAAGACCTTGGCGCCAAGGTCTGCTTCGCTTCTGTTGCTCACCCGAGGAGCAATGGTAAAGTGGAGAGGGCCAATGCTGAAGTGCTGCGCGGACTCAAGACAAGAACCTTTGACAGGCTGCGCAAGTGCGGAAGAAACTGGATAGAGGAGTTGCCGGCGGCTCTTTGGTCAATCAGAACGACACCAAATCGAGCCACCGGACAGACACCCTTTGCTCTTGTCTATGGAGCAGAGGCAGTTCTCCCCACGGAACTCGTATACGGATCTCCTCGAGTGCTCGCTTATGATGAGCTCGAGCAAGAGCAACTGCGACAAGATGATGCATTGCTCCTTGAGGAGGAACGTCTCCAGGCTGCTGTACGAGCTGCTCGATACCAGCAAGCCTTGCGTCGCTATCATAGCCGCAAGGTCAAGGCCAGGAGTCTCGAGGAAGGCGACCTTGTTCTTCGGCGTGTTCAGTCCGCCAAGAATTCCAACAAGTTGACGCCAAAGTGGGAAGGCCCTTATCGGGTGAGACAAGTCACAAGGCCCGGCGC
>LR738709.1:214138507-214159688 GCA_902687465.1 Secale cereale
GGAGGATGAACCAAGTACTGTTCAAGAAAGAGAAGCCTTGTCGGGGAACAAGCAACCCGTGAAAGCTAAGTTACTAGAATTTGAGCAGTTCAAAATTTTTAAATTCTAGTTATCTTCCTTGAACAAACCACACTTTGTATGGAAAACATGTGCGCGGAGGAACCTACCCGTGGCTAGCCGCACCCTTACTTTGTTTTCGAGCACGCTCAACGACTTAGGTGAGCTGCGACAAGTGTCGCGCCCTTACATCGTTTTCGAGTTCGCTTAGCAGTTTAAGTGTGATGCGACTAGCTGCGGCAAGGTTACTTGCCGACAAGGTCTTTTGCCGACAAGCTGCTAAGAGTCCAGCACTCAGCGCTCGCGGCAAGAGCCTCTTGCCGGCGAGTCCCCTGAAAGCGTAGGGTAGAAAGCATACAAAGTGGAGGACAAAAAGCAAGGGAGATAACACTGCATTCATTGCTCAAAAATAAGATAGTATATCACAGAGATAACTTGCCACAATAACTAATTGATTCATGTCCATAAAATACTTTGCAGCGGCAAAGGAAACAGAAGGAAAGAAGCCTAGTCTACGCGGTCGCCTTCACGCCTTGTGACCTTGTTCACCTTGGCGACGATGTGGGCAACCTGCGCCTTCAACGCCTCCTGATCTGCGTCATCCGGCAAGCTGCGGAGGACGTTCACAAGATTGACGCCAGGGTTGCGGTAGACGATCTTCGTCAAGACATGCTCCAGAGTGCCCGCGCAGAGCCGACGCGACTCGTCGGCCAGCTGCGCGGGGAGCTTCTCCCGCAGTCGTGCAAGCGCTGGCGCGATTCCCCTGAAGAAGAGACTTAACTTGGCGCTGTGGGGGAGGTCCTCGTCGGGAGAGTACACGAGGTGCTCCGCCTTCAGCGCCATCATCTCCTTGTCAATGCTGGCAGCGGAGGTGACCAGCTCGTCGGTCCATTGCTCCACCGCCCGGCTGAAGTTATTCGCTGAGACGGCGGCGCTCTCCATCAAGTTTCGCTCCTTGCGGAGCTCATCCTTCAGCTTCGTCTCGCGGTCCCGGGCGGCGTCGAGCGAGTCGGTCAGAGTGGAGACCTTCAACTCCAAGTCAGCAATTGAATCCTTGGCGGCAGTGAGCTCGTCGCCCTTCTTGGAGAGATGTACCTGCAGGTCAGAATTGGTATGGGCATCTTTCTCTGAAAGTGCAACTAATCCCCGGGTGGTTTTGGCAATTAATAACAACATATATATCATTGAACTAATAATTATTTGAGAATCATTTCAGAGAAGTTTAGTGATATGGGTATGGCAATGACTGAAGAAGTGGACCCCTCAAAATGCTAAGGCAAGCATTGGCAAAAGCTCAAGACTCCATTTTTCGTTTAGTGATCCAAGATCACATTAAGTCCATAGGAAAAGCCAATACTATTAAAAGGGGATGAGGTTGTGTTGATGATCTGGTTGCTCAAGTGCTTAGTGATATATCTCCTTTAACTATCAGCAACTTTCACTACAATACACACTCATAAGTAATCTCGGACCAACCGATTTTCCAAACTCAGTCACACCGAGATGAACCACCTCAGCCATAAGCCAAACCCTAGAAAAATCGGACATTCCGAGTTTGCAATCGGTTTCACCGAAACATGGGCTGCCAAGCTTCTGTAACCTTCTGTCATCATATCGGAATAACCGAGATGATATTTTCGGTCCCACCGAAACTGGCAAGCTCCTGTCTTTGCTCAAATCGGAATAACCGAGATGGTATTTTCGGTCCCACCGAAAACCCCAACGTTCACATTATTTTAACTTTCGGTCTGACCGAGTTGTCCACTTCGGTCTCACCGAGATTGCTCAATTATGTGTGTAACGGTTGGATTTTTGTGTGGAGGCTATATATACCCCTCCACCCCCTCTTCATTCGTGGAGAGAGCCATCAGAAAGAACTACCACTCCTACCTTACACTTTCTGAGAAGAGAACTACCTACCCTTGTGTTGAGATCAAGTTGCTCCACTCCTACCATATGAAACTTGATCTCTAACCTTCCCAAGTTGCTTTCCACTCAATCCTTTCTTCCACCACAGCCAAATCAGTGAGGAGAGTTGAGTGTTGGGGAGATTATCATTTGAAGCACAGGAGCAAGGAGTTCATCATCATCTACAACATCTATTACCTTTTGGAGGGTGGTGCCTCCTAGATTGGTTAGGTGTCGCTTGGGAGCCTCCGTCATCGAGATGTGAAGTTGAACCAAGAAGTTTGTAAGGGCAAGGAGATCGCCTACTTCGTGAAGATCTACCCCGAGTAAGGCTAGCCCTCCGTGGGCGTAGGCCATGATGGAATAGACAAGGTTGCTTCTTCGTGGACCCTTCGTGGGTGGAGCCCTCCGTGGACTCGCGCAGCCGTTACCCTCCGTGGGTTGAAGTCTCCATCAACGTGGATGTACGATAGCACCACCTATCGGAACCACGGGAAAAATCACCGCGTCTCCAAATTGCGTTTGCTCTTCTCCACCTCTCTTTACTACATGTGCAATTTACTTTCCACTGCCTATACTCTAGAATTGCATGTATAGGGTGACGCTTGACTTGATCATAATTGTGAAATTACCAAAAACTGTTCTTTGTCAAAAGGCAGAATTTTTATAATTACAAGTAGTCTAATCACCCCCCCCCCTCTAGACATACTTTCGATCCTACAAGTGGTATCAGAGCTTTGGTCTCCATTGTATTGGTTTCCATTGCATTGGACTCCATAAGCTTGGTTTCACAACCTAGGAGAGTATGGCGTCTAGTGAGGGTAATTATCGTAGAGGTCCTTACTTTGATGGTACAAATTTTGCTAGTTGGAAGCATAAAATGAAAATGCATATTCTTGGTCATAACCCAGCCGCATGGGGCATTATTTGTGTTGGCATGCAAGGTGAATTCTTCGAGGAAGGAAAAGTTCCGGATCGCGAAGCTACACCGGAAGAGTTGCGGATGTTGCAAAACAATGCTCAAGCTTGTGACATTCTCTTCAATGCTTTGTGTCCCGAGGAGTTCAACAAAATCATCCGTCTTGAGAATGCTAAAGAGATTTGGGATACTTTGGTTGAAATGCACGAAGGTACCGAGTCTGTGAAGGAATCAAAGCTAGATATTCTTCAAGGTCAACTTGACAAGTTCAAGATGAAGGATGGTGAAGGAGTCGCTGAAATGTACTCTAGGCTTGCTCTCATCACAAATGAGATTGCCGGCTTAGGAAGCGAAGAAATGACCGACCGATTCATCATCAAGAAGATTCTAAGATCTTTGGATGGAAAGTATGACACCGTGTGCACTTTGATCCAAATGATGCCAAACTACAAGACTCTCAAGCCAACTGAAGTCATTGGAAGAATTGTTGCTCATGAGATGACACTTAAGGATAAGGAAGAGCTTCACAACAAGTCAAGTGGTGCTTACAAAGCTACAAGTGATGCTCCCACAACCTCAAGTGACAAGTTAGTTTCCAATGAAGAGATAAGCCTAACGGTTAAGAACTTCAACAAATTCTACAAGAATAGAGGCAAAGAAAGAAGCTCAAAGTCTAGATCATATGATGAAAAGAGATCTTCTAGTCGTGATCGAAACTGCTACAATTGTGGAAGACCCGGACACTACTCAAATTAGTGTACGGCTCCCCACAAGAGAAGAGAAGAATCTCCAAGAAGAAGATCAAGAGATGAGTCACCTCGGAAAGAGAGAAGGAGTAGAGATGATCGTTATGAACGAAGACCCTCTCGGAGAAGCAAGGATTCGGAGAGGAAAGACAAGTCATCAAGGAGCTACACAAGAAGAAGACATCAAGCTCATGTAGGTGAATGGGTCTCCGGCTCCGACTCCGACAATCAATCCGATGGAAGCTATCACTCCGACTCCGACTACAGTCAAGATGAAGGTGTTGCCGGTCTTGCTCTCGTATCCTCCAACTCCTACGACTTATTTGATTCACCAAATGAGGGAATTGGAAGATGCTTCATGGCTAAAGGCCCCAAGGTATCACACCCTGAATTCATTGACTTCAATAGTGATGAGGATGACTTGCTTGGTGAAGATGAGCTCTTGCATGATAAATCTAGTGAGCTTAGTAACGATGAAAATGCTAGTAGTCTTTATAGTCGAGAAGAGTCGAATGACAATGCTATGAAGGAGATTGAGCGTCTAACTAAAGAACTAAACACTCTTAAGTTAGCTCATGAAACAACTCAAGAAGATCATAGAGAGCTCCTAAGATCTCATGAGAAGCTACGCTTCGAGAAGCTCACACTAGAGCAAGAACATGAGTTTCTAAAAGCGATCAATGACGATCTTCGAAAGAAGAGTTCTTCATATCTTGCCAAACGACTTCTCTTATCTAATTTCTTGCCACCTATTAAGACTAAGCATGACAAGCATAAGAAAAATTCTTCCTCTAGTAGTAACAATAACCATGTTAAATCCAATGTTGTTGCTTCTAGTAGTTCTCTTGATTCCACTAACAATGTTTCAAGCCAAGTTACACTTGAGCAAGAGAATAGTTTATTGAAAGGTATCATAGAGAAAGGTGTCTACAAGAGTCTTGCCGGAAGCAAGAACTTTGAGGAAATTGTTCGCAAGCAAGGAAGGCACCGGAAGAATCAAGGAATTGGTTTTGAGCGAAAGTTCAACGCCGAAGGTGTTGAGTGGGAAGAAGGTCAATACCCTACTCCACAGTTTGTTTCTCAAAAGGAGAAGTATGATCCTACTTCTTCCAATGTGGAACAAGCTCAAGAGGACCTTCCACCACAAGACCACAAGCTAAAAGCCAAGGACAAGCTTCAAGAGGAGATTGATGCATTCATTGAAGCACCTCAAGCCATGGTCAAGTGGGTTCCCAAGGAAACGTCAAGTTCTACTTCGTCAAGCTCAACTACAACCCCAAGGATTCCCATCAAGATGATGTGGATCCCGAAGAAGAAGAACTAGATGGTTCTTGAGGGTGACTCCGCCAACATACTTCACTCACATTCATTTTGGCAAAGAACTTGTGTAATCAACTTCCACATCATGCACTAGTTCATGGAGTCACAAACCCTCTTGTTGGTAAGTCAAGGGACAAGGTAATCATTGCTTTCATGGACATCATCTATTGTGAACTTCAATCTATGTCTATGGATATCCTTGTTTGTTCCTTGTGGGACTAACCCATGTAGGTATTGAAAGTGCCCTAATCCAAAGGATAGCTCCCAACTCTTGATGATCTCCATAAACATTGAGCATCCACATCTTCAACATATACATGAAGTCTTCTACGACAACCCAAGGTTAGTTTGACCCTTTAAAAGGGGTTCTCACATCTAGGGGGAGCTTTACTCTAAAAATTGAGCTAAAGCATCTTCAAATGATGTGAACACATCAATGCTTTATGTAAAAGTGGTAACCCCACTTGTGCTTAAACGATGAGTATGACCTATGATCAAATGTTCTCATTTGGCTCCTAAGTCAAAATACTCATATAAAGATGACCTAGTCATCGACAAATTGTGTGCTAGTAGCTAGAGTTTTGGTTGTGCATGTTTGACACATATTTCATTTGCTATCTTATTGTGTGAGCATGTTGAATGCATGATTTTATCCATTCGAGGACATCCATTTGTTGTTTTGGTTGTGTTGATTTTTTTTTTGGCCAAATGGATGGACAAGAATGCCTAAGTACCTCCCCTAGCTATCTATGCTTTCTTGTCTCAAATTCTATTCATGCTTATATCACAAACTTTGAACAAGTCATTTTCGGACCCTCCGAGTGAGGAGCACTCGGAGCCACGGATCCATCAAAGGCTGACTTCCAAAACCTTCTAAGTGATTTTCGGTCAGACCAACTGTCTCAAACTCGGTCAAACCGAAAGCATTTAGACTGATCTAGGTTTCATCTCGGTGAAACCGAGTTCTAAATCTCGGCGTGACCGAAATGCGTAACTGCCTAGCAGTTATCCATCTCGGTGCCACCGAGTTTTTCAACTCGGTCCCACCGACAGCAAAGGGATATATATATACTGAGGGCATCGCGCGTTGATTACTCCTTCAAACGTTTTCGCTCCCTCGTCCCCTGCTGCCGTCGCCCTGATCTCCGGATCGTCACCGTCGTCACCTGTGCGCCCTCGCCGCAGGTCTCCATCGCCGTTAACGGATTTCTCCTCCGCGTCGTTGCCGCCGTAGAGAGACTCCACCAAGTTAGGGTGAGTCTCGATCCCACTCGTGCTCCCATCTCCGATTCAATGCACGTTTGGTTTACTCAATTTCTGGCCACGATTGAAATCTTCTTTTCCACCAGATCGGTTCGTTTGAACTAGTTTCGAGTAAAATTCTTAGGGTTAGGTTTCCACGGAATACATCTCGGTGAAACCGATTTTGAAATTTCGGTGTGACCGATTCGGCCTCTGGCCATTGCCCTGCACCTTTCGGTCCAACCGAGTTGTGCAAATCGGTGTGACCGAAATATAGTTTTAGTGAAACCCTAGTGTATCGGCAGGACCGAAACCCACTTCGGTCTAACCGAAAGTGGTGTGGTAAGCTTCTGTTACACACTTCGGATTCACCGAAACTGAAAATCGGTCTGACCGAAATGCCTTCTGTGAAAACTTAAAACTAAAATTTGAACTCATTTTTTTTCAAAAACCTCTGCAGTTTGTGATAACTCTTCTTCTCTGCCTATACCTTATCTATTCACAGGTTGTCAGCCATGTCAGATGCCAGTGACAGTCAGAACAGGTCAGAGTCACCTTTTGCGGACATTCCTGAGGCAGACACTAGTCCTGAGGCTAGTAGTCCAGTTGATAATGGTGAGAGGAGTACACCTAGTGGCTTGCCTCCTGCAGTCACCAGAGCCAGAAAGGAAAAGAATTCTGATGATGAGGATTCTGATTTCGTTGCTGAGGAAGAGGTGTCCTCCAAGCCTAAGAGGAAGGTTGTTGCCAAAGAGCAACAAGGTCAGCAGTCAAAGAAGGGCACCAGCAAAGTCAAGCAGTCAGCTGTTGCCAAGAAGCTGAACTTGGGAGAGCCAGCCCCAAGCAAAGTGAAGAAAACCTCCAAGAGAAAGAGGGTTGTGTATAGTGATCCTCATGCAGATGCAGCAGTCGAGGAAGAAGAAGAAGAAGCACCCCAGCCTGCTCCTCAGAAGCAGAAGCTCATGGGTGATGCCATTAAGGCCGGAGCCACTTCAAAGCCCAAGAAATCTGCTCAAGCCAAGGCAGCTCCAGCAAAGCCTGCTGCCAAGCCCAAGAGGACTACCAGAAACATTCCAGCATCAGAGAAGAACAAGGGTGATGTGCCACCAGCTGAGTCTGATGAGGAAGAACAAGTGTTGCTGAAACTCCGTCCAAAACTGCCACTTCACAATGATGCTCATCCTCAAGCCGAGGATATGAAGGCAAGGAAAGATAGAGGTCTCAGGCTATGGAGACAAGCTGACCCATATGCCGTGAGGAGAAGAACTGCTGTAGACCCCAGATTCCACACCAGAGAGCAGCAGGACTTCTATGAGACTGTGCTGATGGACAAGAAGCCTATAGTCGCAGACACCAGATACGTTGACTGGGGATACATTGACAGCGAAGAGCACAGAGACTTCTTTCCCCATGTGCATGGAAGCTTCACTGCATGTGGAGTTGCTGAGTTTGTGAGTCAAAAATTGACAGATTGGAACGATGAGATGATTATGCAATTCTATGCCACAGCTCATTTCTATCCTGACGGGAAGATCACCTAGATGACTGAAGGTCAAAGGTTCTCTTCTTCTGTTGAAGAATGGGCAGAACTTCTGAATGCTCCAGTGCAACGAGAGGATGACATTGATGTCTATGGGATTCCAAAGAAGAATCATGATTCCATGAAGAACATGTACAAGGAGATCCCCGCGGCAGATTTGGAAATATGGAAGCTCGGCTCGGTGTACTATCTCCAGGCAGGTTTACCTACCACTAACACTATTCTGAGGTATACCTTGATGCCCAAGTCTGGAGATCATCGCATGATTAGAGGGTATTCTATCAACATGCTGCATATACTTGATGAGAAGGCACCTTTCAAGGTGATGGACTTAATGGTAGAGACCATTAAGAGGACTGCAGCTGACCAGAAAAGGTCATGTCGATTTGCCCCACAGATTCAGATGCTTATCAATGCCAAGTTTGGCACGGGCAAATTCTTGTTGGATAGGAAACACTTACCCCTGCAGCCAGAGCATGAAGACAATGTTGTTGTGATGGACGAGGAGGATCCTACATCTGTCGAAGGTCAAGCCAAGATAGAAGCTGCTAGGAAAGCCAAAGCTGACAAGGAAGCAGCAGCAGCAGCAGCTAAACCAAAGAGTTTCGGAGAACAGATTCTTGAAGCTACCCAAAGGATTGAACAACGCCTGGCCAGCACTGAACAATCTCAGGAGAGCTTAGAGAGGATTGTTGACGAGAAGATCCACGCTCTGGACGTGAAGCTGACTGAAATTCAGGTGACCGTCAACAAGCTTGAGGCAGACATGGAGGAAGCAAAGCAGGACAAGGCAGAGCTTGTGCAGGATGACCTAGTCCAGGATTCTCAGCGACAGACTGCTCCGATTCCCAGAGGATCCCGATCAGCTGCTATTCCAGTGACTGACTCCAGGACTACAACTTCAGCACCTCCTACAGCTCCAGCAGTCACTCCAGCCACAGCTCCAGTATCCACTCCTCCAGCACAGACTTCAGCTGAAGTCTTCGCCGATGCCGTCATATCTACTCCGACATCAACCCAGACGGGAGCCGCCAGCAGAGCCCACAGTGACGTTTAGCTCTATGCCTTTTCGAACTTTTTGGTAACTTGTTGCCAAAGGGGGAGAAATTGTATAGATCATAGGGCTTCGAGAGAGAGAGTGTTGTTGTCTTTGCGCTTTTGCTCTTTCGTTCTTTTGCGGTTTCCTTGAGATACTTACTTTTGGTTTTCGAAACTTTCAGTGTGCTTGATACTACGTTTGATGCTACCTTAATGAGTGCTTGGTCATACTATGCTTTAATGTGTGCTTAATGCTTATCATATGCTATTCCTATCTTGTATGACTATTTACTCATGTCTTGGTGTTTGGGTGCATGCTATTCATTCTTATCATTTTGTGCGCTCCACCAAGATGTATGTGACATGGAAGAGTGACCCATGATCCTAATCGATTGTGCATTTGCATTCAAACGCAAATTTTAAATAATGCACAAATTTAGGGGGAGCTCTTGCTTATCACATACTTCTCAAAGCGACGAAATTATTCATTGATTATATCCTTTGTCGAAGCTTTGATCTATATGTTGTCATCAATTACCAAAAAGGGGGAGATTGAAAGTGCAACTAATCCCCGGGTGGTTTTGGCAATTAATAACAACATATATATCATTGAACTAATAATTATTTGAGAATCATTTCAGAGAAGTTTAGTGATATGGGTATGGCAATGACTGAAGAAGTGGACCCCTCAAAATGCTAAGGCAAGCATTGGCAAAAGCTCAAGACTCCATTTTTGGTTTAGTGATCCAAGATCACATTGAGTCCATAGGAAAAGCCAATACTATTAAAAGGGGATGAGGTTGTGTTGATGATCTGGTTGCTCAAGTGCTTAGTGATATATCTCCTTTAACTATCAGCAACTTTCACTACAATACACACTCATAAGTAATCTCGGACCAACCGATTTTCCAAACTCAGTCACACCGAGATGAACCACCTCAGCCATAAGCCAAACCCTAGAAAAATCGGACATTCCGAGTTTGCAATCGGTTTCACCGAAACATGGGCTGCCAAGCTTCTGTAACCTTCTGTCATCATATCGGAATAACCGAGATGATATTTTCGGTCCCACCGAAACTGGCAAGCTCCTGTCTTTGCTCAAATCGGAATAACCGAGATGGTATTTTCGGTCCCACCGAAAACCCCAACGTTCACATTATTTGAACTTTCGGTCTGACCGAGTTGTCCACTTCGGTCTCACCGAGATTGCTCAATTATGTGTGTAACGGTTGGATTTTTGTGTGGAGGCTATATATACCCCTCCATCCCCCTCTTCATTCGTGGAGAGAGCCATCAGAAAGAACTACCACTCCTACCTTACACTTTCTGAGAAGAGAACTACCTACCCTTGTGTCGAGATCAAGTTGCTCCACTCCTACCATATGAAACTTGATCTCTAACCTTCCCAAGTTGCTTTCCACTCAATCCTTTCTTCCACCACAGCCAAATCAGTGAGGAGAGTTGAGTGTTGGGGAGATTATCATTTGAAGCACAAGAGCAAGGAGTTCATCATCATCTACAACATCTATTACCTTTTGGAGGGTGGTGCCTCCTAGATTGGTTAGGTGTCGCTTGGGAGCCTCCGTCACCGAGATGTGGAGTTGAACCAAGAAGTTTGTAAGGGCAAGGAGATCGCCTACTTCGTGAAGATCTACCCCGAGTAAGGCTAGCCCTCCGTGGGTGTAGGCCATGATGGAATAGACAAGGTTGCTTCTTCGTGGACCCTTCGTGGGTGGAGCCCTCCGTGGACTCGCGCAGCCGTTACCCTCCGTGGGTTGAAGTCTCCATCAACGTGGATGTACGATAGCACCACCTATCGGAACCACAGGAAAAATCACCGCGTCTCCAAATTGCGTTTGCTCTTCTCCACCTCTCTTTACTACATGTGCAATTTACTTTCCGCTGCCTATACTCTAGAATTGCATGTATAGGGTGATGCTTGACTTGATCATAATTGTGAAACTACCAAAAACTGTTCTTTGTCAAAAGGCAGAATTTTTATAATTACAAGTAGTCTAATCACCTCCCTCTAGACATACTTTCGATCCTACATTCCCCCGCTCCATGTTGAGCGCGGTGACTCTGTCCTCGCTCGCCTTCAGGTACCGCTCCAGCTGGTCCACCTTGAGCTCCAGGTCCCTCTTGGCGGTTTCCGCGGCGGCTGTGGCATCCTTCGCCTCCTTCAGGGCCCCGCCAATAGCCAGCTCCCGGGCGGTGAGTTCGTCGTCATGGGCATCGAGCTCGACCTTCCGCTGGTTGAGCGCCCCCTCCCGCCGAGACAATTCCTCGGCGGCCAGCCGCTGCCGCTCCTCTGCCTCAGCCTTCTCCAGGAGGAAGGCTTGCTGCTCCCCGGCAAGCTCTTCCCTCTCCTGCGCCAAGTTGCGGAGAGCTGCCTGGTTGGCGGCGCGGAGCTCCGCCGCGGCGCGCTTCTCCAAGTCAACTCCAGCCTTGGCGGCAAGAGCTTCCCGGGAGTCCAGCTTCACATGCCTGGCCCGGTAAAGGGCCAGGAGCCGGCGAAGGAGCTTCTCCTCATCGGGCTCGTCTCCACCGCCAAGCGCTTCAACGACCTTCAACCCCGCGGAGGCGAGGACCTCTCCGTCAAAGGTCTCTCCCTCCACGGGGCTCGCGACGAAGACCCCCACGGGACTTGTATAAAGACCCCGTTGGGGGCCTCAAGATAGACGTCCGACCGCTCCTTGGAGGCGGAGGGGTCGGCGGCCGGTGCAGCGCTTGACGCTCCTGCTACCTCCGGGCCAGCAGTGTGGTCGCTGGTCTCCTCTCCCGCCGCGGCGTCTGCGGTTGGGGCGGTCTCCTCAGCGGCAGACTCGTCGGCTCGAGCCGTGCCCTCAGTGGCAGTGGCGTTGCCGCCGTCGCCGCGCACCTCCTCCTTAGCAGCGGTCTCCGTCTCCATCCGCTCCGGTGCAGGAGGATCTAGCAGAAGAAAAAGGAAAGAAAGAGTCAAGCAAAAATCCAAAAAGACAAGTTCAAGAAGATGAAGTTGCAAGACTTACCTTCGCGGACTTCTTCGACGACAGGCTCCCTCGCCGGGGAGTCCTCCCTTGGCGGTGGGGCAGCGGCCCCTGCTGGCGAAGGGCCGCCCGCGCCCTCCCTTGGCGGGGTGGTCACCCTTGTCGGGCTGCTCACCCTTGGCGGAGAGCCCGCCCTTGGCGGGGAGTCCGTCCTTGGCGGAGCGTTCTCCCTCGCCGGGGAGTTCACCCTTGGCGGGGAGGGTGGAACAAGTGGCTCATCGGGGGCAGTCTCTGGGCGCTCCTGCGGCTGTGGCTCCACTTCTGCACAAGACAAACAAGACAACAAAATGTCAGTACAAGCAGCCACCTCAAGCGCGCCCATCGATCAGAAGGACAAAAACCAGACTTACGCTGGGGGCTGCGCTGGGGGCTACTCCTCGGAGCAGCGGGTTGGTCCGGCAAGCTTGCCGCTGGCGTATCTCCGATCGCCACGGCGGGCGAGTCGTCTTCAACCTCGACCACGGGGATCTTGGCCCTCTTCGCCATCCGCTGGGCCAGGGTCCTGTGGAGCAAAACAAAAACAAGATCAGAATCAACAAGGAAAATCAAGAAAAAATCGAAGAAACTAAATAAGTACAAGTGCTTACTCCTCTTCCTCGTCGTCGGAGCTGAGGGCGGAGAAGTCGAACTCCACCTGAGATGCTCCCGCGCGAGGAGCAGGAGGAGAAGGTTCCCTCGGGCGCTTGGCGGTCTCCGGGGCTGCGGGCTGCGAAGACCCAGCCCCCGTTGACACCGAGGCCCGAGGGGCAGGAGGAGCGGCCGTTCCGCTTCGCGAGGATCCCCCTCCGCTTGGCGCTGGCGCGCGGGGCGCCTCCGTCGCGGCTTGGCTCACCCTGGTGGCGCGCGTCGCCTGGCGCGCAGGTTGCTGTCTGGGCGCCTGCGGCCTTGTCGCCGTAGCCACCTTGCGGAGGAGCTTCCTCGGCGGTTGCGTGGGACTTGCCGGAGGCGGCGAGTTCTCTGAGGACGAGGAGGCGTCGTCGTCAAGTCCCAGAGACCCACCAGTATCTTCATCAGCTTCGACGTCCTCCTCCTCCTCCCCGGCAGGCCCGCTGGGTCCAGCACCATGCCCTGTGGCCTCGCTCCCTCCGGCGGCCACGCTCCCTCCGGCGTCCTCGCTCGCCCCGGCAACCCCGGGTATCCCGGCAAGCCTCAGAGAAGGCACCCCGGAAAACTCCTCGGGCGGAAGCTTGAGCAGCCTGCGGATTTCTGCCTCCTCTGCTTGGCACGCCGCGTCCGCGGCCTGCGCCTCGTCCACGGTGTATCCAAAGTCGCCTGCCGCCGCAGCTGCGGCGGCCTCTTCCATCCTGGAAGCAATATAAGCTATATCCCGAGCCGTGGTGGCTCGGGTGAGGCCCCTGTTCTCATCGGAGTTCTTGGGCGTCTGAACTAAGTTATCGAAGAAGCTCAGCACAGCATCCGGCGGAGGCTCGATCCAGGTGGGGACGATGCCATGGGAGTCGCACGCCGGCATCATTGCACGCAAGGCATCACAGGCGGTGTTGTTGCATAGCGGCACCACTCCCTTGGCGGGTCTGAACCACTCCGGATGGGCTGGGTCATGCTTGAAGAGTTCTCGGACCATCCCTTTCAGCTCCAAAGCAGTGAAATTGAAGTTTAGTCCAGGGCGCAGCCTCATGATATCCGCCGCATTGCCAAATTCCCAGGCGGGCCTTTTCCTTTCTTGCAAAGGGGCGATGCGGCGGCGGAGGAAATCTGCCCCAACCTCTCCGATGGTCAGATTGGCTACCCGGAGACGGATAATCCTGACGAGGGCAATACTGAGCTTGTTGTCCTCCGGGGCCAATTCACTCCAATTCCTGCCGCGCACTATGGCAGTTGTGCGCGGCGCGGTGAAGGGCTCCGGCCTATCCTCCACTATCCAAAACCAATCTGCACGCCACTCCTCCCACTTGCCGCGGAGTTCTCCCTTCAGGTATTAATCCTTCTTGTTCAACCGGAAGATCCAGGAGATGCCGCCGGAAAGGGGAGCGCCAGCCTCTACTCTAGGCATAAAGAAATGGCGAAAGAGTGCTACATTCGGATGGATCCCAACATAGTTTTCGCACAGATGTGCGAAAACGGCCATCGTAAGGATGGCGTTGGGAGTGAAATCTAGGAGGTGGAGGTTGTATGTGTTCATAATGTCGCAAAAGAACTCCGAGTACGGAGGGCACAATCCACAGTGAAAGAAAGCAGCGAAGAAGAAGTACCCGCCGGGAAACATATCTTTGGCGACGGCGGGGAAGGCTTTGGTGCGGGGATGAGCTTTGGTCTCCCCGGACCAGAACAGGTAGTACTTGTTCCGCAGCTCCTTCGCGCCAAGCCTCGGCGCGAAGACCACATTCCTCTTCCGCAGGGCGGCCAGCTTCGCTGCCTGCTCAGACTTCTCCTTCTTGGCCTTGTCAGCTTTCACCTTGTCGCTCTTCGGAGCCATGGCGGAGGCGGTGAGGGAAGAAGTGAGGAGCTCGACGGCGCCACAGATGCGGAAGACGGCGGAGGAGGGGTGGAGGCAAGGGGCAGCGGGGGTTTCAGGAGAGTCAAGACGCAATGAAGACGAAGGAGGAAACTGCCCCTGCTTTCCTCTGCTTTTAAGGGGGAAGTGGGGGACGCTCGGCATTTCCCATTAAAGAACGAGGCCACGATCTCTCCCACGACGCCGCGATCGACGCGTGCCGTTAGGGAGGGATGCGGCGGATACGGAAGGGGATACGGCTTGCCGTGGGCCGCGCGTGCCCGTGCACTGTTTTGGGCCTGGCCCAACAGCGCTCGGCACCGTGTGTGGCCCAGGCCCCGGGGCTCCTGTCGGTGTACTAAGATAGGGGTACCTTAGTACCCCAACTTGTGCACGGGAAGTAGCAGTTTCCCGCGGCAGGGTTCACCACGTGCTTGCCGGAAACCTTTCTGGTCCTTATGAAGCCATTCAAGAACAAAGTATACAAGTCAGAAGATCAAGGCCCCGGCAAGGAGGAGCTTGCCGGGAAGGCCGTACCAGCCTCAAGACTGTCACTTCAGCACAAGGCCCTGGCAAGAGGAGCTTGCCAGGAAGACCAAAGAATACGCTTTTAAAGATATGCCTCGGCGCGTCGTGCGCCCCGGCAAGGTCAAGCCCCCGGCAAGGTGCTTGCCGGGGAAACCCACGCTGTGTGCCCGCGCTCCAGCTCATCTGCCCACGCGTCGCCCTGGGGCTCTTCCAGGGACGCGTGGCGGAAGGCTGTGCAGCCTGGGGCACACGGTGGCAAGCTACGGTGACGAGGCTACCGCCGTGGCGAACGGAGACGCATGGACGGACACTTTTGGGGTCGACGGCGACGGGCATTTAATGTTCTTGTCCCCCACTGTCAAAGTTAGGTGAAGACCACTGTTCATCCACTGTTCACGCACTATTCCCGCACTGTTACAACTACCACCAAAAGTTACATTTTTACCCTCCTCTACGTTGACACCTGTCGGTGACCCCTTGAGCTATAAAAGGAGGCCCATGCACAACGTAGAGGGGGTTCGAAACCTAGACAACTCCCTCGCTCGGTGTAGCTAGTACTGTAGCTCTTCAAGCTCCCGAGCTCAATACAACCAAGGCAGGAGTAGGGTTTTACGCGTCCGCGCGGCCCGAACCTAGGTAAACTGCCCGCGTGTGCTCTACGATCTGCTCTTCGTGCTCCCTCCGCTCCCTTACCGCAACGTAGAAGGGGCTTCGGTCCCATAGGTGCTCGTGGGAGGACAGTTTCCCCCGACACAAACCATAGGAGGCACTAAGACTGACATAGCGCAAGATACGCTTCATAGCTGACCAGTGAGGCGTCCTGGGTGCATGCAAAAACTGACAGACACGGTTGACTACATAGGAGATATCAGGCCTGGTGATAGTAAGGTATTGCAGACCACCAACAATACTATGATACTCAGTAGCATCATCAGATGAGAGAGAGTCACCGTCAAGAGCAGACAACCGATTAGTGGCAGACATCGGAGTTTTAACATGTTTGCATGTGAGCATTCCAGCACGATGCAACAAGTCCAAGGCATACTTTTTCTGAGTGGGAGTCAAACCAGCAGAGGACCGTGAAACCTCAAGACCAAGGAAAAAATGAAAAGCACCTAAATCCTTGACAGCAAAATCACCACGGAGAGCAATCACAAGGCGATCAGCAGCAGCAGCAGAAGAACTGATGAGAATGATATCAGCAACATAAACCAATAGATACATCGTAACCTCAGGGCGCTGGAGAAGAAACAGTGACATATCAACAGTGGAGGGAGTAAACCCAAGAGCCCGAAGAACAGATCCAAGGCGAGCATGCCATGCACGAGGAGCCTGTTTGAGCCCATATAGTGCCTTAACCAAACGACAGAGATGATGAGGTCGTGTTGGATCAACAAAACCAGGTGGCTGACGCATATAAACCTCCTCCTCAAGAATGCCATGTAGAAAAGCGTTCTGCACATCAAGCTGACGAAGGAACCATCCGTGAGTAACCTCAAGAGACAGTAGTAATCGAATGGTAGTAGGCTTGATGACGGGACTGAAAGTGTCTTCATAATCAAGACCATACCTCTGTTTGAAGCCCTTGGAAACTAACCGTGCCTTGTAGCGTTCAATGGAGCCATCAGCATGTTTCTTGACTTTGAAAACCCACTTGGAATCAATGACGTTGACACCAGACACTGGAGGAACAAGACGCCAGTATCATTCTGTTGGAGGGCCTGAAACTCTTGTTCCATTGCAGCACGCCAATGAGGAATACTCAGTGCAGCCTGAAAGTGACGAGGCTCTGCAGTGGGATCGCCAGCAGTGTGAGCCATGCACGCAGCAAGCCACGCAACAGTGCCATCCATCCGCTGCTTTGGACGAAAGACACCGGACTGGCTCCGTGTGCGAGGACGAAGAGTGACAGCAGGTTCAACTGGCAAAGTCGGTGCAGCAGAAGATGTTGACGAGGCCGGCACCGAGTCGGACGAGTTCGGCGCACCGGTGACCGAGGCAGGGCTGGTCGGCGACCCTAGCACCGATGCGGACCGGGCCGAAGGAGGTGACGGGGCCTCCGGGCTAACGGTAGCAACAGCCGGCTCGGGCGAGGGACCCGCCAGTAGCCCGGGCGAGCCACGCGAGGCTGGCGCGGGCGAGGCCTGCGAGCCGGGCGAAGCGGGCGTTGGCGAGGCCACTGGTGCTGACGAGGCCGGCGAGCCAGGCGAGGCTGGCGCTGGCGAACCCGGCGCCCGCGAAACAGTCGGGGGAGACTCCACAAGCGAGACGATGACGGGTTGGCGGGTGCCGCCCGTCATGCATGGCACATGCACGTCCCGACCAGGAAGCTCATCGGTGACCTGTTCATTAAGTAGCTCGAGCCGGGCACCGCGTCCAATACCTGCAGCATGATTAGGAAGCAACACAGGGGCATATGCAACATCCACAAATTGATTAGGCGTAGGTGTTTACACATGCACCGGTGGTGTAGAAGTGGTAAGCTTAGTCGGAAGTGCACGAAAAGGGAAAACATTTTCATCAAACACCACATCACGAGAGATGTAGACGCGGTTGGTAGGAACATGCAAGCACTTGTACCCTTTGTGATGAGAACTATACCCGAGGAAAACGCACTTCTTAGACCGAAACTCTAGCTTGCGTTTGTTGTAAGGACGTAAGTGAAGCCAACATGCACAACCGAACACTTTGAAAAAAGTGTAGTCTGGAATCTCATTAAGCCAAAGTTCAATAGGGGTTTGCATTTTCAGAAGTCTCGAGGGAAGTCTGTTTATGAGAAAACAAGCTGTGGAGAAGGCATCACTCCAGAACCGAAACGGGATGGAGGCATGAGCGAGCAAGGTTATACCAGTTTCAACAAGATGGCGATGCTTACGCTCGGCTATACCATTCTGCTGATGTGTATGAGGACATGACACGCAGTGCGAAATCCCAAGTTTGTAAAGAATGAGTTGAGGTTGTGGTATTCACCCCCCCCCCACAGTCGGATTGAACAAGGATGATTTTCTGCTTAAGAAGACGATCAACGTGTGCTTGAAACTGAATGAAGACATCGAACACATCAGACTTACGTTTATTAAGATATAACCAAGTAAAACGGCTGTAAGCATCAATGAAACTGACATAATAATTGTGACCACTAACGGATGTTTGGGCATGACCCCAGACATCAGAAAACACAAGCTCAAGAGGATGTTTCACAACACGACTAGACTCTCAAAATGCAAGTTGATGACTCTTGCCCTGCTGACAGGCATCACAAATAGTTTCAGCAGTTTTATTGGACACAACTGGTAGATCATGACAATGCAAAACATGTCGAACTATGGGAGCCGCCGGGTGACCGAGGCGCGCATGCCAGTGTGTAGGCGACACACGAACACCACTGAACACCTGAGGAGATGTGACGCCCCCGATTTGTCCGTACACTAAACATGCACGCAAATGTGTACGGCCAAGATCAGGGACTCACTGGTAGATATCACAACATAACTCTAAAAGTAAAATAAGTTATACAAGCTTCAAATTACAAGCCAGGGGCCTCGAGGGCTCGAATACAAGTGCTCGATCATAGACAAGTCAGCGGAAGCAACAAATATCTGAGTACAGACATAAAGTTAAACAAGGTGCCATAAGATGGCTAGCACAAACTGGGATACAGATCGAAAGAGGAGCAGGCCTCCTGCCTGGGATCATCCTAACTACTCCTGGTCGTCGTCGGCAGACTGCACGTAGTAGTAGGCGCCTCCGGTGTCGTAGGAGTCGTCGTAGGTGGCGTCTAGCTCCTGGGCTCCATCATCTGGTTGCATCATCCGAGAAGAAGGAACAAAAGGGGGAAAGGGGGAGCAAAGCAACCGTGACTACTCATCCAAAGTACTCGCAAGCAAGGATCTATACTACATATGCAATGGAAACAATGATATGGGTAATATCGGTGGACTGAACTGCAGCAAGCCAGAATAAGAGGGGGAAAGCTAATCCAAACGAAGACTACGCTTCTGGCAGCCTCCATCTTGCAGCTGTAGGAGAGAATAGATGGTAAGTTCACCAAGTAACATCGAATAGCATAATCCTACTCGGCGATCCTCCCACACATCACCCTGTGAGAGAGCAACCACCGAGTTATATCTGGAACTCATCTGGGTGTGTTTTATCAAGTGTCTGGTTCTAGTTATCATGAGGTCTGAATACAACTCCGGGTAGTCCTTTTACCGAGGGACACGGCTATTCGAATAGATTAACTTCCCTGCGGGGGTGCACCACATAACCCAGCACGCTTGATCCCATTTGGCCGGACACACTTTCCAGGGTCATGCCCGGCCTCGGAAGATCAACACGTCGCAGCCCTACCTAAGCACAACAGTGAGGTCAGGACGCCGGTCTAAGTCCTAGGCGCGCAGGGGTCCAGGCCCATCGCCCAACGCACACCTGCACGTTGCGTATGCGGCCGGTGAGCAGACCTAGCAACCTCCATTTCTAAGGAAGTTACGTTACGCGGTCCAACCCGGCGCGCGCCACTCAGTCGCTGACGTCAAAAAGGCTTCGGCTGATACCACGACGCCGAGTACCCATAACTATTCCCACGTAGCTGGTTAGTGCGTATAGGCCAACGGCCAGACTCAGATCAAATATCCAAACTCGTTAAGCGTGTTATTATGAAATAACCACGGACAACGACCAGGGCCAGGCCACCTCTCCACCGGGTGTCTCAACCTGCCCCGTCGCTCCGCCAGAAAGATCCACACAGAGGGCCGTCGAGAAAGTATGTTCTTTCAGCCCCCAATCTGTGAATCAACCGCGGGTACTCAACGAGCCGACCCGACTTTAGTCACATCAAGTATCATGTATAAGTGTATGTAATATATACCCGTGATCACCCCCAAGTGATCACGGCCCGATAGAATAGCAGGGCAGACGGACAAGGGTGTAGGGCTACTGATGGTATACTAGCATCCTATACTAAGCATTTAGGATTGCAGGTAAATTATCAACAATGGTAGCAACAATGACAGGCTATGCAGCAGAATAGGATTATCGAAAGCAGTAACATGCTACACTACTCTAATGCAAGCAGTAGAGAGAAGAGTAGGCGATATCTGGTGATCAAAGGGGGGGCTTGCCTGGAAGCTCGGCAACCAAAGTGGGGTCGTCAACACCGTAGTCGATCGGGGCAGCAGCAGCGTCGGTCTCGTAGTCTACCGGAGAGAAGAGGGGGAAGAAACAGTGAATACAATGCAAACAGATGCATGCCGATGCATGACATGACATGTAACGGTGCTAAGTGTGCCCTAACGCAGTATCAGGTGATACTGACGAAGGGGGGGGGCATCCGGGAAAGTATTCCCGGTGTTTCGTGTTTTCGGGCAGATGAAACGGAGGGGGAAAGTTGCCGGTTCGGTATGCTAGGGATGTGTGGTGGACGAACGGTCTGCGTATTCGGATGCGTCTCGAAATTCTGAGCAACTTTCATATATAAAGTATTTTCATCCAAGTTACGGTTTATTTTATATTAATTTTTAAAGTTTTAAATCATTTTCTAATTTATTAATTATTAAATAAAACAACATTATCCAGAATAGTGCATGCTGACATCATCATGACGTCAGCAGTCAACTGTGAGTTGACTGGGTCAAACTGACGTGTGGGACCCACCTGTCATACACTTTAAACTAACTAATAGTTTAGTTAGGTTAATTATGTTTTAGTTAAATATAGATTAGGTTAATTAATGATTAGATTAATCTAAATGTGATTAATTAACTTAATTAATTTGTTAATTAATTAATTAATTAATATATTTATTTATTTAATTTTATTATTGTTTTTTTTAATCTCTTTTTTTTTGTTCTGGGGGCGGGCCCCCTTGTCATTGGCCCAGAGGGGCCAAGCGGGTTTGGGCGTCGGGCACAACCCGAATAGGCGCCGACCGCAGGGGCGCGGCTGGGCGCCGGCGGCCAGGGGAGGCAGCCAAGATGGCCGCAGCGCGCGGGGCCGGGTGACTCCGGCGGCCCAGCGCGGCGAGCTAGGCGCGGCACCGTGCGGGAAGCAGCACGGCGGCAGAGCATGCGAGGGGGGCTCAGCGTTGCAGTGGGTGCAGCGCAGCCACGGCGGAGCGGCACAGTGCGAGAGCAGGGGCGTCAAGGCGGCAGCGGGGCGATGCCGGCGAGCTGGCGCGGGCGTGCAGTGGCGGGTGCTGGACGCGGTGGCGGCGCGGAGGCGACGACTGAGGCGGAGCGGTGCGGGGCCTGGGAGTGGAGGCGTAGGGCGAGACGGCCGGCGCGGGGACAGCGGCTCGGGCGCTTGGCCGGAGTGGTCGCGGGCGTGAGCGCGCGTGGGCGCAGCCAGGGCGCGGCCTGGGCGCGACGAGCAGAGTGGGGCGAGCGTGGCATGTGCGGGAGGGGG
>LR738709.1:214159798-214275404 GCA_902687465.1 Secale cereale
GGGGCTCACCGCGGTTTGTAGGGAAAAGGCAGTGGTGGTCGTGGACGACGGCGACGGTGGCGAGGCAGCCCGGCGGCGGCGACCGCAGAGGAGGGAGACGACGCGGGCGTCGCGACGATGGGGAAGCCCTGCGACGGGGTCGAGCAGCTGCCCGGTCCAGATGGGGAGGGGGGAAGTGTCGGTGGTGGGGAGAGGGGATATTTTCCCCCACTTTGGGGTGGGGGGTTATAGGCTGAGGGGGGTAGTGGGCCGAGGCCCAGTAGGTTAGGGTAGGTTAGTCTGTTTTTCTTTTATTTTTGTTTTAATTTGTTTTCCTTTCCTTTTATTTCTTTCTCCTTTTCTGTTTTATTTTATTTAAAATACTTAGGCACTTTTAGCAACTTTAATAACTACACCATAATTGATCTTGCAATTTTTAGCACCGCCGGAACATTTTTATTTAAACATTTCAAAAACTTATATTGTTTATTTCTTTTTCGGGTTCTTATTTCGAACGGGGTTTTCGATTAGCGTGATGTTATCAACAGTAACACGATGACGTGGCATCATTAGCAGGGAATTATTGTAGCGTGATTACCCGGGCGTTACAAATCTCCTCCACTACAAGAAATCTCGTCCCGAGATTTAGGAGGTAGAAGGAAACAGTGCGGGGTATTCTTCACGAAGACGATCCTCGCGTTCCCAAGTGGCTTCGTCTTCAGAGTGATGCGACCACTGGACTTTGAGGAACTTGATCACCTTCTGACGTGTGCGATGTTCAGCTTGGTCGAGAATGCAGACCGGATGCTCTTTATAGGAGAGGTCCTGTTGCAACTCGAGCACTTCGTGATCCACTGCGCGGACTGGGTCCTTGAAGCAGCGGCGGAGTTGAGACACGTGGAACACATCGTGAACCTGAGAAAGGTTCGGTGGCAGCTCCAGTTGATATGCCACCTTTCCACGCCTTTCCAGAATAGTGAATGGACCAATATAGCGAGGAGCTAATTTGCCCTTGATCCCGAAGCGGTGAGCACCCTTCATTGGTGTAACTCGAAGAAAAGCCTTTTCGCTAGGTTGATAGACCATGCCTTGATGATGACGATCATACTGACTTTTCTGACGTGACTGAGCAGTCTTCAGATTCTCGCGAATGACGCGGACTTGCTCTTCAGCGTGTTGAATAATATCCGGACCGAAGAGTGAACGTTCCCCAGTTTCTGACCAGTTCAGAGGGGTTCGGCACTTTCGTCCATATAACACTACGAAGGGAGCCATCTTCAGACTATCTTGATAGCTATTATTATAAGAGAACTCAGCATACGGGAGAGATTCTTCCCATTTCTTGTCGAAGGAAATAACACAAGCTCGAAGCATGTCTTCGAGAATTTGGTTGACGCGTTCAACTTGCCCTTGCGACTGAGGATGAAAGGCAGTACTGAATGACAGATGTGTTCCCATAGCTTCTTGGAAACTTGCCCAGAATCTTGAAGTGAATAAACTTCCACGGTCTGAACTGATAACCAGGGGAATACCATGAAGTGAAACAATTCTGGACATGTAGAGAGTTGCCAGCGGACTAGCAGTAATTGTTTCTTTGACTGCCGGAAAATGTGCAACTTTGGAAAGCCGGTCAATGACGACAAGAATTGCATCATTACCTCTCTGCGATTTGGGAAATCCAGTGACGAAGTCCATTTCAACATGGTCCCATTTCCATTCGGGAATAGAGATAGGTTGCAAAGTTCCAGCAGGCCTTTGATGTTCTGCTTTGATACGATGGCAAACGTCACACTCAGCAACATAACGAGCAATGTCTTGCTTCATATTAGACCACCAGAATCTCTGACGAATGTCTTGGTACATCTTGGTACTACCAGGATGAATAGACAAAGGTGTATCATGAGCTTCTTTCATAACTTCCTGCGTCTTGTCCAGGTTTTCTCTCGAACATGGTACCACTAAGCGGCCTTTGAAGTATAAGGCGCCATCATCGGCAATAGTGAAAAATGATGGCTTTCCCCTTTTGAGATAGTGTGTAATCTTCTCGACTTCGTCATCCGCCTTCTGAATCCACTTGATGGCGTCCACGAGATCTGGTTTAGCAACCAGGGTATTGAGAGAACCCTGGGAAACAACATGGAGGTTCATTTTAGGGAATTCTTCAAGAGGGGGAGCGAGTGCACCACGAGGAACAATACGGAGGTTCAGCCTTCTGAATTCCTCAACAAGCGAGGGTTGAACCCTCCGAACATCGAGGTGGTTGCAATATGACTTGCGGCTCAAGGCATCAGCCATCACATTAGCCTTGCCCGGTGTATAGGAAATACCCAAGTCAAAATATGCTATGGTGTCCATCCATCTCTGCTGACGGAGGTTCAGGTCTGGTTGAGTAAACAAGTACTTTAGACTTTGGTGGTCGGTGAATATCTCGCAACGATTACCGAGAAGGTAATGTCGCCACTGTTTTAGCGCATATATGACAGTAGCAAGCTGAAGGTTGTGAACTGGGTAGTTCTCTTCATGAGGACGCAATTGACGAGAGGCATAAGCAATTACCCTGCGCTCTTGCATTAGGACATAGCCTAATCCTTGACGAGAAGCGTCGCAGTAAATGACGAATTCCTTCTTAGTATCAGGTGGAGCAAGCACTGGAGCAGAAGTCAGCTTGTCCTTCAGCGCCTGAAAACTTTCCTGGCATTTGTCTGTCCACTCGAACTTGACGCCCCTGTGAAGTAGACCCGTCAGAGGCTTCGTGATCTTGGAGAAGTTCTCGACGAATCGACGGCAATAGCTGGCGAGACCGAGAAAACTTCTGACTTGCTTGACATTCTTCGGAGGAGTCCAATCGAGAATGGCCTGAACTCGTTCAGGGTTGACGGAATACCATCTTTGGAGATGACATGACCAAGGTAGGTTACTTCAGGAAGCCAGAACTCGCACTTGGAAAACTTAGCATAAAGTTGATGCTCTCGAAGCTTTTCCAGTACAAGGCGAAGATGTTCAGCATGTTCTTCCTTATTCTTGGAAAATACAAGGATATCATCCAGATATACCACGACGAACTTGTCGAGGTATTCCATGAATATGTAATTCATCAGGCGAGAGAATGTAGCTGGAGCATTTGTCAAGCTGAATGACATGACGGTGTACTCAAACGAACCGTAACGAGTTACAAAGGCGGTCTTCGGAATATCCTCTTCACGAACACGGATCTGGTGGTAACCCAACCTCAAGTCGAGTTTAGAGAACACTGATGAACCAGCCAGTTGATCATACAGATCATTGATCCGAGGAAGCGGATACTTGTTCTGAATAGTTGCTTGGTTGATAGGACGGTAATCTTGGACCAATCGGTTTGTCCCATCCTTCTTCCTGACAAAGAGGGAAGGTGCTCCCCAAGGAGAACAACTCGGGCGGATGAAACCACCAGCAAGAGATTTGTCGATTTCCTCCTTAAGCTCAATGAGTTCATGAGGCGGCATCTTGTAGGGTCGTTTGGCTATAGGAGTGGTGCCTGGTTTCAAGTCGATGATGAACTCGACAGCTCTAGCAGGGGGAATCCCTGGAAGTTCCTCAGGAAAGACGTCCCGGAACTCGCGCACGATGGGAATGTTTTCAATGCCCTCGAGTGGTGAAGCGTTCAATGCATTCAATGCATAAAGACGTGCTTCAGCATTTTGAACCAAACAAGCTTGATAGCTTACTATCTCATTGGAAGGGTGTAACAGGTGGACTTTCTTGGTGGCGCAAACTATAGAAGCAGTATGGGCTTTTAGCCAATCCATTCCCAGAATGAGGTCGATGTTGGACGACTTCAGGATAATGGGAGAGGCATAGAACTCCAACCCTTTGATTTCAACGGGAACGTCGTGACAACCCATAGAGGTTTGACATTGGCCGGCAGGGGTTTTTACCACTACCGAAGAGTTCATTTCATCACATCTAATGTCGTGCTTATATGCAAAATCTTCTGACATGAATGAATGTGATGCTCCTGAATCAAATAAAACAGATGCAGGTACTGAATTAACAAGGAGAGTACCCATCACGGTAGCAGGTTGGTCTGGAGCTTCATTGAGATCAACGTGGTTGGCCTGAGCACGACCATAAGGCTTGGCATTGTTGTTGTGGGGCTGATTGTTCCCACGACCAGCTGTAGGCAGTGCAAGCTGGTTTTGATTCTGGAAGCAGTTCCTGGCAAGGTGTCCTGGCTGACCACACTTGTAGCACAGACCATCATTGGGGGCAGAAGCAGGAGCTGGGAGTGGTGCAGCTGGAAGTCTTGGCTGCCTAGGTGGTGGAGGGAGACGAGGTGCAGCATAGGACTGCCTTGGAGCAGGTGCAGCTAGACAGTACACATTGTTGCGAATCCAGACCCTACGCTTCTGTGAGGGAGGGCCCGAGGATGAGCTTGGTTCGCGGTTGCGCCTGAGAGTGTTGTGGTGTTCCTGCAGACCAGTTTCAACCTGGATGGCTTTGTTCACCAAGGTGGCGAAATCTCCAAAGTCATGCACAAGAAGTGCGAGCTTGATGTCAGCTTGAAGTCCGTCACGGAACTTTTCCTGTCTACGAGCATCAGTGGCAATGTCTTCTTCAGCATAACGGGATAAGTCCAAAAACTCCCGCTGATAAGCATCCACAGTCTTGTTGCCCTGGGTGAGGTTGCGGAACTCACGCTTCTTCCTATCCATGATTCCCTAAGGAATGAAGCGGGCACGAAAGGCAGCTTGGAATTCCGGCCAAGTGATGATTGTTCCAGCAGGTAGTGTACGCCTGTGGCTGTCCCACCATTGAGCAGCGGGACCCTTCAGATAGTATGCCGCGAAGGTGACATAGTTGGCAGCGGCAACTCCAGCGGACTCCAGTTCAAAAGCAATGTCACGGAGCCAGTCATCACCATCAAGAGGCTGAGTTGAGCTGCGGTAAATGGATGGGTTGAGGCGAGCAAAGTCATTCAGTGTCACTGCGCCTTGCTGCTGACCCATGTTGGAATGAGGGAACTGAGCCATGACAGTCTCCATGAACTGGCGATTCATCTCCAACTGTTGGATCATACCGGCCATGTATTCGGGCGGTGGTGGGGCATTGCCACCACGGCCAGCTGGTCTAACCATCCTGCTAATATATAACAGGGGTAGTTCAGCATTGAAAAATTTGCAAACACAAGAATCATTTATGAATGAAACATGCATAATGAAAGGAGCACGTAAAATACCACATACTAGTCGGCATATATATTACAAAAGGGGTGCAAGCATAGAGTTCGATACACAGAGTTCAGTACGTAACTAAGGACAACATAGGCGGCACGCAGGCTCGCGGCGAATGCATCTAGTACTAGTGAGCAAGGCTACATCAGTCCCAGGCGGCACTGTGGAGGTAGAGGTAGTCTGACAGCTGGCAGTGCTGCAACGAGAAGTCCTCCACGCCATCAACCTGAGGGCCGTGGATACTCTGGTGCAGGACCCGACATCCAGGTGGCAACAGAGGACCAGGTGCGGGAGTGTCGCCTCCCACATCTGGCCAACCGACACCAGAAGGCATCACGGTCCTAGCTGGGTAGATCACAGTAGGTGGCAGCTGTCCAGATAGGACAAAGGGGTGCAACAGCGTCAAGGCGCGGTACAGGTGCTGACGGGTGGTGTACAACTTGTGGCGAAGAGCTCGGTTAGCTCGATCCAGCCCATCAGCATGCAGAACAAGGTTCCAATGATGGAAGGGCTCTCGGGTGAGGGTGGAGTAGGCAGCAGTGTACTATCCCTCCGCTCCATCGTCGGAGGCGATAACAACGTGCCTGAAAGGGGAAGTGTCCAACGCCCGATACTCTCCACGAAGGCGTGTCAGCGCAGCGTAAGCAGCATCGTGAACTGCCATATCGATGGTCACTCCAACACCATGAGCAGTGTGCAGCACAGTAGAGGAGTTATCTGCACGCGAGTAGAGGCGGACGATGGCACGATACCGCTCCTGGTTAAAGTCCTGGTACTGCTCGTACACGGTATACTCAGGGTGCCAGCGATAACCCAGATAGGTCATCATCTCAACTAGCACGGCAGGTGATCCCGAGGCACCAAGGGCCTGCGTGTGGCGCACGACCTGCCTCGTGGGTTCCATCTGAAAACAAAGATGTTTCAAAGGAGTCAAATGACAATGTGGGGATTATGCAAAATTCTATTCTAAACCATAACTATGGCTAATCCAACTTTGGGGTGAGGGGTCTCGGGGATCCTAATGTTAGAGTTAGTAAAATCGTTTTACCCAAAATAGGAGAGTGTTCAGAATCCCGGAGTATAGATTGAGGAGTAAAAGAATCTAGTACCACCCAAATGGCGACGTGGGCCCGTAAGCCACACAGCCATGTTAGTAAAAGTTTTGCAATGTCTAGACTCGACTTCGGCCAAGGAGTGTGGAAGGGGGATTCCTACAGGCAGTCGGCTCTGATACCAACTTGTGACGCCCCCGATTTTTCCGTACACGAAACATGCACGCAAATGTGTACGGCCAAGATCAGGGACTCACTGGTAGATATCAAAACACAACTCTAAAAGTAAAATAAGTCATACAAGCTTCATATTACAAGCCAGGGGCCTCGAGGGCTCGAATACAAGTGCTCGATGATAGACAAGTCAGTGGAAGCAACAAATATCTGAGTACAGACATAAGATGGCTAGCACAAACTGGGATACAGATCGAAAGAGGAAGAGGCCTCCTGCCTGGGATCCTCCTAACTACTCATGGTCGTCGTCGGCAGACTGCACGTAGTAGTAGGCGCCTCCGGTGTCATAGGAGTCGTCCTAGGTGGCATCTGGCTCCTGGGCTCCATCATCTGGTTGCATCATCCGAGAAGAAGGAATAGAAGGGGGAAATGGGGAGCAAAGCAACCGTGAGTACTCGTCCAAAGTACTCGCAAGCAAGGATCTATAGTACATATGCAATGGTAACAATGATATGGGTAATATCGGTGGACTGAACTGCAGCAAGCCAGAATAAGAGGGGGAAAGCTAATCCAAACAAAGACTACGCTTCTGGCAGCCTCCATCTTGCAGCAGTAGGAGAGAATAGATGGTAAGTTCACCAAGTAACATCGAATGGCGTAATCCTACTCGGCGATCCTCCTGCACATCACCCTGTGAGAGAGCAACCACCGAGTTATATCTAGAACTCATTTGGGTGTGTTTTATCAAGTGTCCGGTTCTAGTTATCATGAGATCGGAATACAACTCCGGGTCGTCCTTTTACCGAGGGACACGACTATTCAAATAGATTAACTTCCCTGCAGGGGTGCACCACATAACCCATCACGCTTGATCCCATTTGGCCGGACACACTTTCCAGGGTCATGCCCGGCCTTGGAAGATCAAGACGTCGCAGCCCTACCTAAGCACAACAGAGAGGTCAGGACGCCGGTCTAAGTCCTAGGCGCGCAGGGGTCCGGGCCCATCGCCCGACGCACACTTGCACGTTCTGTACGTGGCCGGTGAGCAGACCTAGCAACCTCCATTTCTAAAGAAGTTACGTTACGCGGTCCAACCCGGCGCGCGCCGCTTAGTCGCTGACGTCAAAAAGGCTTCGGCTGATACCACGACGTCGAGTACCCATAACTATTCCCACGTAGCTGGTTAGTGCATATAGGCCAACGGCCAGACTCAGATCAAATATCCAAACTCGTTAAGCGTGTTATTATGAAATAACCGCGGACAACGACCAGGGCCAGGCCAACTCTCCACTGGGTGTCTCAACCTGCCTTGTCGCTCCGCCACAAAGATCCACACAGAGGGCCGTCGGGAAAGTATGTCCTTTCAGCCCCCAATCCGTGAATCAACCGCGGGAACTCAACGAGCCGACCCGACTTTAGTCACATCAAGTATCATGTATAAGTGTATGTAATATATACCCGTGATCACCCCCAAGTGATCACGGCCCGATAGAATAGCAGGGCAGACGGACAAGGGTGTAGGGCCACTGATGGTATACTAGCATCCTATACTAAGCATTTAGGATTGCAGGTAAAGTATCAACAATGGTAGCAACAATGACAGGCTATGCAGCAGAATAGGATTATCGAAAGCAGTAACATGCTACACTACTCTAATGCAAGCAGTAGAGAGAAGAGTAGGCGATATCTAGTGATCAAAGGGGGGGCTTGCCTGGAAGCTCGGCAGCCAAAGTGGGGTCGTCAACACCGTAGTCGATCGGGGCAGCAGCAGCGTTGGTCTCGTAGTCTACCGGAGAGAAGAGGGGGGAGAAACAGAGAATACAATGCAAACAGATGCATGACGATGCATGACATGACATGTAACGGTGCTAAGTGTGCCCTAACGCAGTATCGGGTGATACTGACGAAGGGGGGGGGACATCTGGGAAAGTATTCCTGGTGTTTCGCGTTTTCGGGCGGATGAAACGGAGGGGGAAAGTTGCGGGTTCGGTATGCTAGGGATGTGTGGTGGCCGATCGGTCTGCGTATTCGGATGCGTCTCGAAATTCTGAGCAACTTTCATATATAAAGTATTTTCATCCGAGTTACGGTTTATTTTATATTAATTTTTAAAGTTTTAAATCATTTTCTAATTTATTAATTATGAAATAAAGCAACATTATCCAAAATAGTGCATGCTGACATCAGCATGACGTCAGCAGTAAACTGTGAGTTGACTGGGTCAAACTAACGTGTGGGACCCACCTGTCATACACTGTAAACTAACTAATAGTTTAGTTAGGTTAATTATGTTTTAGTTAAATATAGATTAGGTTAATTAATGATTAGATTAATCTAAATGTGATTAATTAACTTAATTAATTTGTTAATTAATTAATATATTTATTTATTTATTTAATTTTATTATTGTTTTTTTTTAATCTCTTTTTTTTGTTCTGGGGGGCGGGCCCCCCTTGTCATTGGCCCAGAGGGGCCAAGCGGGTTTGGGCGTCGGGCTCAACCCGAACAGGCGCCGACCGCAGGGGCGCGGCTGGGCGCCGGCGGCCAGGGGAGGCAGCCGAAATGGCCGCAGGGCGCGGGGCCGGGTTACTCCGGCGGCCCAGCGCGGCGAGCTGGGCGAGGCACCGTGCGGGAAGCAGCACGGCGGCAGAGCATGCGAGGGGGAGCTCGGCGTTGCAATAGGTGCAGCGCGGCCACGGCGGAGCGGCACAGTGCGGGAGCAGGGGCGTCAGGGCGGCAGCGGGGCGATGCCGGCGAGCTGGCACGGGCGTGCAGCGGCGGGTGCTGGACGCGGTGGCGGCGCGGAGGCGACGACTGAGGCGGAGCGGTGCGGGGCCTGGGAGTGGAGGCGTAGGGCGAGACGGCCGGCGCGGGGACAGCGGCTCGGGCGCTTGGCCGGAGCGGTCGCAGGCGCGAGCACGCGTGGGCGTAGCCAGGGCGCGGCCTGGGCGCGACGAGCAGAGTGGGGCGAGCGTGGCATGTGCGGGAGGGGGGGTCGGACAGTGCGGCAACGGGGGCAGGGGCGGTGGCGTCGGCGTCGGCCGAGCAGAGGAGAGGAGGAGGGGGGGCTCATTGCGGTTTGTAGGGAAAATGCAGTGGGGGTCGAGGTGGTGGTCGTGGACGACGGCGACGGTGGCGAGGCAGCCCGGCGGCGGCGACCGCAGAGGAGGGAGACAACGCGGGCGTCGCGGCGATGGGGAAACCCTGCGACGGGGTCGAGCAGCTGCCCGATCCAGATGAGGAGGGGGGAAGTGTCGGTGGTGGGGAGAGGGGATATTTTCCCCCACTGTGGGGTGGGGGGTTATAGGCTGAGGGGGGTAGTGGGCCGAGGCCCAGTAGGTTAGGGTAGGTTAGTCTGTTTTTCTTTTATTTTTGTTTTAATTTGTTTTCCTTTCCTTTTATTTCTTTCTCCTTTTCTGTTTTATTTTATTTAAAATACTTAGGCACTTTTAGCAACTGTAATAAGTACACCATAATTGATCTTGCAATTTTTAGCACCGCCCGAACATTTTTATTTAAACATTTCAAAAACTTATATTGTTTATTTCTGTTTCGGGTTCTTATTTCGAACGGGGTTTTCGATTAGCGTGATGTTAACAACAGTAACACGATGACGTGGCATCATTAGCAGGGAATTACTGTAGCGTGATTACCCGGGCGTTACAGGAGAGGACGGCATGGAAGGTGGGCGCGGTGCATCAAGTGCATACAGGCCATGGAGAAGACGACCGCTAAGAAGAACGGCCCTCGTGTCCCGATCCTTGATAAAGAAACGAAAAGGGTGAAACTCAGCAAGGACATTATTATCACGAGTAAGTTGAGGAATGGACAACAAACTACGTGTAGCAGAAGGAACACGAAGGACATTAGAGAGATGCAATGTGCAAAAACTGTCTGCAAGGAGAGAGGCCTGACCAACATGGGAGATGCGCATACCTGCTCCACTGGCGGTGTGCACCTGATCATGACCACGATATGGCTCCTGAGTGGAGAGCTTACCATCTCACCGGTGAGGTGGTTGGTAGTTCTAGTGTCCATGTACCATGTAGGATCAACGGAGTAAGACGGAGTACGGCCATGATCATGACTCGTCACGGCAGCGGCGGCTTGCTTGTCGTTCCCTTTGCCGTTATTGCCGAGGCCCAGAAAATCTTTCTTGTAGCGACGATGGCAGCGAGAGGCATTGTGGTGATCAAGACCACACAACTGGCAGGCCTGTTGGGCACCACAAGAAGAACAACACGCCACCGGCCGGTTACCACCGGCGATGGTCGGAGCACTGCCCCGCGAGGCCGGTTGTGAAGGCAGCGCCGGCCTGCCTCCTGAAGATGATGACCTCTGGGGCTTGCCGCGAGTTGCGGCATTGGCAGAGGCGAAACTGGGGGAGGCTCTGCGCGCCTTAATGCGCTGCTCACGGACAAGCAGACGTGCATAGAGCTCACGAGTAGGGGTGGGCATTCGGTTTATATGGTTAATTCGGGTCGGTTTATTTGGGTTTCTAGAATTTCGGTTTTTGAAAAATGACAACCAAAATAATCATAATAAAAATTGCCACCGAACCTTATTAACCAAAATATATCGGTTCGGTTTGTTCGGTTAACCGGAAAACCAAAATACATGTGCACCACCATCAGTCGAAGCAGCGTATCATGTAACCATTTGTTATACTTTGTACAGATATAGCCATCAATCATCTTAAAAAAATAGCTACCAATTAGTATTTATATGCATGAGATCATATAATCTATGCACTAGATCCATGCTTTTGTGATTGCATAAATCTTTGTATAATTTCCAAATCGATACACAACTAGCTAGCGACTTAGACTAATTGGCTATCTTATTGTGCTTACGCTGGAGAGAAACAAGGGTAGTGACTCATAATTCGGTTAGTTCGGTGTATACGGTTTTTCTCAATCGAAAACCGATTTAAAATTATACACCAAACAATTTCTATTTTTCAAACCAAAACGAATAACCAAAAACCGATTTATCCTATATTTCGGTTAAAATGGTTCGGTTCGGTTTCAAATTTTGGTTTTCGGTTTGAAAGTGCCCACCCCTACTCACGAGGTTGAAGCGGGTCATCACGGCCATGAACATTCTCGATGAGATTGTCATAATCATCATCAATCCCATTAAGCACGAAGGTGTTGAAATCCTCATCCTGCAGCGACTGACCAACTGAGGCCAACGTGTCGGCGAGACCCCGCATGTTGTTGAAGTAGTCGGTGATGCTGAGGTCACCAAGCTTTGTCTCACCCTGCTCAGTGCGTATAGAGTGAGCACGTGCCTGGGACTGAGAGGCAAAACTGGTGTGAAGCGCCGCCCACGCCTCCCGGGACGTAGCGGCGAAGATGACCAGCGACGAGACGCTCGGTGTGAGCGAGGACTGGATGGCGGAGAGGATGGCCTGATCCTGAGCCACCCAGGTGTGAAACGCCGGGTGGTGAGGGGGCGGACACGGGGTGGATCCGTCAACGTAGCCCTCCAGATAGCGACTCCGCAGAAGAGGGAGCACCTGGGCACGCCAGGACAGGTAGTTGTCCGGCGCGAGCTTCACCGGCAGTAGATGCGAGAAGTAGAACGGCGCAGGCATCGCGGCCGAATCAGCATGGGCATGCGGCGATGCATACAGGCCCATCGACGAGGCCGCCCCAGGATGTACGGGGTACACCGAGAAGGGCGGGTAGGAGCCGGGGGGAGCCGCCCCGGGAGCGTCGTAGTGTAGCGCGGAGGCGCCGTAGGGTGCCGCAGGGGCACCGTGGAAGGGTGCCGCGAGGGCACCATGGTCGGCCGTGGCCGAAACCACGTGCGACGATGTAGCCGCAGCTCCGTGCGGGTGCGGGGAGGATGCCGGGTAGGGTTGAGGCGGCGGGGGCGCCGAGTAGGGCAGCGACGGCGGTGCGCCGTAGTAGGGATGAGGTGGCTGGGCGCCGTAGGGCTGCTGCAGGAGCGGCACGCCATAGGGTTGGGGCGGCGCCAGCCAAGACGACGGCGGTGGCGGCCCACCATGGATCGCGAGAATACCGCCCGCAGGAGGAGCAGCATCAGAGGGAGCCCCGATCGGGGTGGCACCGCGATCTCCTGATCCAATCGGGGAGCGAGGCGACGACGAGACTCCATGGGCCATCGCAAGAGGCTGAGAGGTGATACGTCCAAAACGTATCTATAATTTCTGCTTGCTCCATGCTTCTTTTGTGTGATATTGCTATGATATTTATGCACTTCCATACACTTTTGATCATATTTGGACTAACCTATTAACTCAGTGCACCCCAGTGTCAGTCTCTGTTTTCTGCTGTTTTTGTATTTCAGGTTTTCCCATTACTTAAATTGCCAGAAAAATTCCGGGAAAAATATATAAAAAATCAGCGCTCCAGAAGCTTCCACGCGCCAGAAGTGGGGCCAGAGGGGAGCCAGGGGCAGCCCAGGCGGCCCAACCCCTGGCCGCCTAGGCAGGGCGCCTGGGCCCCCCTCTCCGCATCTGGTGACCCCCTTTGGCATATATTTATCTCCCGTCGCGGAAACCCTGATTCCAGACCCCTTTTCTCCAGAAGCAATTCCGATCTCCGCCGCCATCGCCACCAAGTTTCGGGGGACCAGAATTCCTGTGCCGGCATCCTGCCGGGATGGGGAAGTGCCCCCGGATTCATCTCCATCGACGTTGCTTCCTCCCTCCATGATGCGGGAGTAGTTCCTCCTCGGGGCTAAGGTTTCTACCAGTAGCTATGTGGTCAATTCTCTCTCCCATGATGTGATCTTCGTTGTGATCATAGGCTATGTTAATCTAGGGTGATCCCATGATATTTCCCCTTCCTCTATGTATTTGATTGATGTACCCACTTGTCTTTATCTAGTATAATCCCCGAGACCAAGGTGACAGCGGTCTATTGGACATGGATTAGAAGAATATTTTCATGAGTGATTTCCTCTTTTGTGTGTGGATTGAAGATTGAGAGTCTCTTGGTGCTTGTCTTTGACTATCCTTGAGATATGTTGTGGTGATTGTGGTATTCTCTTTGGATGGCCGCGGTGACATTGGGAAATCCATAGAATGAGAACTACGAACTTTGAGGTGTGCTTTTGTAGCCCTACATAATTCTCGTCCTCTCTTGACCACAAAGGAATGACCTCCGGGTGCGTCTCTGTTGCATGTTTTATGGGAAATATCATGTGATTCGATTATGTTAATGTTGTTGGGAGTTGCCACTAGTGAAAGTATGAAGCCTAGGCCTTGTTTCCACCATTGCAATACCAATTGTGCTCACGTTTACCACTTGTTTGCTTGCTGCACTTTTTATTACAGATTTATATTACTTTGCTTTGCCATCCATATCACTTGCCATTTAACATCTCTTCGCTGAACTAGTGCACCTATACATCTGACAAGTGTATTAGGTGTGTTGGGGACACAAGAGACTTCCTGTATCTTGATTGCAGGGTTGCTTGAAAGGGGTACGTTCAACCTCCACTTCCCTGAGTTCGATAAACCTTGGGTTACTCACTTAAGGGAAATTTGCTGCTGTCGTACAAACCTCTGCTCTTGGAGGCCCAACACTGTCTACAGGAATAGAAGCGTGTAGTAGACATCAAGCTATTTCTGGCGTCGTTGCCGGGGAAGTGAGGTAAGTGAAGGTACCTTCTCTAGATCTTGCAATTAAATCTTTTTGTTTCTTGTTTTTATTTCACTAGTTTTGCTTAATGGAAAACAACAAAAATATGAGAGAGCTTTATAAGCTCTACCTTGCTTTGGGACATGATGTTTTTGAAGAGAAAATTAAAAAACCTATGGAACTTTATTATTTGCATAACAATCATGATGGTGGTGATGTTATTAGTATGCTTTGTTTGAATATCAATATTGCTAATGACATGGAAAGCTCTAAGCTTGGGCATGACATGTTTGATGAACATGATATTTTTAGTCCCCCAACTTTTGAGGAGAAAATTTACTTTGATGATACTATGCCTCCTATATATGATGATTACAATGATGAATATGATATTTTCAGTCCACCTAATATTGAGGATAAAATTTATTATGATTATGATATGCCTCCTAAATACGATGATTACCATGATGGTTATGATAGTCTTACTCTCACTATTCCTAATAAGAAAGATTTTGCTTATATGAAGAGTAATGACACTTTTATGCTTTTGGATCATGGAAATAATGCCTTATGTGATAGTTATATTGTTGAGTTCATCCATGATGCCACTGAAATTTATAATGAGAGAGGGAGACATGGTTCTAAATATTTTAATAATAAGAAGTTTCCTCTCTTTATGTTGAAGGTTTTGAAGCTGCACTTGTTTTGTCTTCCTATGCTTATTGCTTTGTGCTTCAATGAATTATTCTATTGCAATATTCCTATGCATAGGAAGCATGTTAGGCTTAAATGTGTTTGGTATTTGCTCCTTGATGCTCTCTTTTGTTCTTCAACTCTTATTCCTACGAGAGCATCATTAAAGTCTTAAGCCTATCTTTATGGCTATAAAGAAAGAGCTCTAGGGAGACAACCCTTGTTATCTTTGCTTTCAGTTTGTTCTTTCAGTTTTTAGTGGTCTTGATGTTTGTTACTACTGTAGCAACATCATTGTATCTTTATTTTTCAGCTTTGTGCCAAGTTTAGCCTCCGATTGCAAGAAAGTTCAAAAGTTGTGACGTGCAGTCCAGAAAACAGATTCTGTCCTTGGACAGAAAAATTCGTATAAAATCACCAGATCATCTTTTTGATCTGAATTGTTTTGACAGCGTGCTCTATACAATTGGCTTTCGGGCGTCTGTTTTGAGTTTTTTGATTTGAGTTGCAGAAGTGCCCCGAAAAAATTATTTACTACCTGCTGGTCTGTTTTTCACAGATTCTGTCATGTTTTGCCTTTTCTTCGTTTTGCAAACCTTGAGCTTGCTTTTTATTTGCAAAAACCTTTTGGCAATCTTGAGAAACAGTAGCTCTTCAAGATTATCTTTATTTCCAGCAAGGAAAAATTATTTTATTGTGGGTACTAACCTCGCTAATCAGATTATAATGAGTTATGTATGAAGGGAGTTTTCAAGTGTGCGAGGGAAGATGATAAAAGAAGATTCAGGAGGGTCAAACGCTCAAGCTTGGGGATGCCCCAGTGCACCCCCAAGAAATATTCAAGAAGACTCAAGCGTCTAAGCTTGGGGATGCCCCCGTGCATCCCCTTCTCCATCAACAATTATCAGTTCGTCTTTCGTTCCACTATATTTTAATCACTTCATGCGTTCTGTGCTATGCTTGGAGCGTCTTGCTCTTAGTTTCCTTTTTAGTTTTCTTTAGCTTTGCTTGCTGTTCATAACAAGTTAGATCCTAGCCTTCATTGTTTGGGAGAGAAACACGCTCCACTCCACTGTAGAACACAACATAGGCTTGCATGCGTATCTTCTTGTGTGTGTTCTTTATCTTTTCATAGCTGCTGTCATGCTTAGCTCTTAGTTTTCATGCTTATCTTTTTAAGAGCTTTTGTTTAGGTTGTTGCTTCTGGAACTCTCTTGAGTTATCATGCTTATCTTGTTAAGAGAGTTGGCTGTTGTGGCACTGGTTGATATGTCTATGATAATAATGCTATATGCATAATGGTGCTTTGTAGTTCATGTTTTCTTATGGTTAGTCTCAAATAGCTGGGGGTTCTTAATGTGTTATTGAAGTACCAGCATGATTTGTTTGCCTATGATGTGGTATGGTTTAGTGATATCTTCCTCCAAGAATTTAATTTGATTGACTTGGCATATGCTCACGCATATTTAAGACTGTAAAGAAAGTCTATCAAGCCTTGATGATCTTTAATTTCTGAGTAGTGATATAACTTCCATGCCCGATTCAATGTTGCTTTGTCGCTCTGCATGATTATGGCCGTCATTGCTCTCTTAGTTGGTCGCTCCCAGTCTTTTGCTAGCCTTCACCTGTACTAAGCGGACTGACTGCTTGTGCATCCAAAATCCTTGAAACCAGTTATGCCATATGAGTCCAGCATACCTTCCTATATATGGTATTTACTTCCCATTCCTAACGAAGACTTTCTTGTACCATCTCAAAATTATTCAAAAGCATTTCTCTTTTGTGCCTCTGTTTTAGCTCATGATTGTCATTCTGAGTGTAATGTGCATTGTCTCAAAGTACCATTGTCTTCTGCATGATTGTGATAGCGCTTATTCTGAAATCATTGTATCTAGTCGTCACTTAAACTTCGGAGGTGCTCCTGCATTTATGTTTTGCTTCACTAAAGGGGGCGAGCGAGGTATCACTTTGTCATGTTTGCACACCATGCTCACTACAAATATATTGGGTGTTTCAGTATCATGTTGTAAACTTTCAGTTCTTTGTGATATTCTCATGAGGTAACTTAATTACTAAAGATTCATTATCTCAATAAGCATTTGTCATGTGATTGTGAAAGACTCTTTGGTAGCATGTCACCACAGAAATTATGCTTGTTATCATTTACCTACTCGAGGACGAGCAGGAATTAAGCTTGGGGATGTTGATACGTCCAAAACGTATCTATAATTTCTGCTTGCTCCATGCTTCTTTTGTGTGATATTGCTATGATATTTATGCACTTCCATACACTTTTGATCATATTTGGACTAACCTATTAACTCAGTGCACCCCAGTGCCAGTTTCTGTTTTCTGCTGTTTTTGTATTTCAGGTTTTCCCATTACTTAAATTGCAAGAAAAATTTCGGAAAAAATATATAAAAAATCAGCGCCCTAGAAGCTTCCACGCGCCAGAAGTGGGGCCAGAGGGAAGCCAGGGGCAGCCTAGGCGGCCAGCCCAGGCGGCCCCACCCTGGCTGCCTAGGCAGGGCGCCTAGGCCCCCCTCTCCGCTTCTGGTGACCCCCTTTGGCATATATTTATCTCCCGTCGCGGAAACCCTGATTCCAGACCCCTTTTCTCAAGAAGCAATTCTGATCTCCGCCGCCATCGCCACCAAGTTTCGGGGGACCAGAATTCCTATGCCGGCATCCTGCCGGGACGGGGAAGTGCCCCCGGATTCATCTCCATCGACGTTGGTTCCTCCCTCCATGATGCGGGAGTAGTTCCTCCTCGGGGCTTAGGTTTCTACCAGTAGCTATGTGGTCAATTCTCTCTCCCATGATGTGATCTTCGTTGTGATCATAGGCTATGTTAATCTAGGGTGATCCCATGATATTCCGCTTCCTCTATGTATTTGATTGATGTACCCACTTGTCTTTATCTAGTATAATCCCCGAGACCAAGGTGACAGCGGTCTATTGGACATGGATTAGAGGAATATTTTCATGAGTGATTTCCTCTTTTGTGTGTGGATTGAAGATTGAGAGTCTCTTGGTGCTTGTCTTTGACTATCCTTGAGATATGTTGTGGTGATTGTGGTATTCTCTTTGGATGGCCGCGGTGACATTGGGAAATCCATAGATTGAGAACTACGAACTTTGAGGTGTGCTTTTGTAGCCCTACATAATTCTCGTCCTCTCTTGACCACAAAGGAATGACCTCCGGGTGCGTCTCCGTTGCATGTTTTATGCAAAATATCATGTGATTCGATTATGTTAATGTTGTTGGGAGTTGCCACTAGTGAAAGTATGAAGCCTAGGCCTTGTTTCCACCATTGCAATACCAATTGTGCTCACGTTTACCACTTGTTTGCTTGCTGCACTTTTTATTATAGATTTATATTACTTTGCTTTGCCATCCATATCACTTGCCATTTAACATCTCTTCGCCGAACTAGTGCACCTATACATCTGACAAGTGTATTAGGTGTGTTGGGGACACAAGAGACTTCTTGTATCTTGATTGCAGGGTTGCTTGAAAGGGGTACGGTCAACCTCCACTTCCCTGAGTTCGATAAACCTTGGGTTACTCACTTAAGGGAAATTTGCTGCTGTCCTACAAACCTCTGCTCTGGGAGGACCAACACTGTCTACAGGAATAGAAGCGTGTAGTAGACGTCAAGAGGCAAGGAACGACGAGGCAGTGGTGAGAGCCGGCACCGCGACGACGGCGGGAGGAGCCAAGGTCGGCGCGACGGCGGCGGTGGCGGCGGCACCGGAAGACATCGTAACCTAATCTGATACCATGTTAAACATGTGATTTGGGAACTGCTCAACACCCCTAACCCGGGGTGTGGCTATCTCATTATATAGAGGTACCCAAGGGGTACAATACAATGTTATAATACAGATATACAAAGACTACATATATACAGTCTAACACGGTTCACGTGAGGATGCGGCGCCCGGTGGCGGCGATATCCTCCCTGGTCATCTACATCTTTTACTTCTTCTCCTTCATGCTGGCATGGAGCCGCCCACTGTGAGGCCTTTGCCACCACTACGCAGCAGCTCGCTTATCCACCGGACACCTAGACTGAGGAGGAGCAGTGAACGCTGACTCCTCGAGGCCTGCTGCAAGCAATAAAGATTCAGGAATTCAAGAGGCCCAACTTCTCTAGGGTGGGGAAACTTAGCAGCAAAGTGCCCATCGTCAGATGGCAGACCGCTCAAGAGCTCAATAGAGAGGGCAGGTATCTCAAATCCATCCTATTTCTCTTGAGTTTTTTTCTCCTTCATTTTTGGATTAACTTTCCCTTTTAGATAGAAGGATATTCCCCGGCCTTATAATGAGTTAGGTTTTACGATCAGATTCACAGTTCAGCGAATAGCAAGAGCATAATACAGAGATAACAACACCTAAACAGGGACGGGGCGACAGGATGCCCAAATACAGTTTGGTCGCGCGATAAAATGCAGCAAAAGAAGGTTCTTCGATGCTTTTTCAGGTTCAGTTTCTTCCATGGTTAATTTTTTGGATTTAGAAAACTGTTCAAATAAGAGATGTACCATATCTTATTTATTCCATGGCTGATGCGGAACGTAGTATAAAGTTGTTGCTCCCAGAAGAATGTGGATAATCGAATCTACTTTTTTGTAAGATGCTTTAATTCATCCTATGACCTGATTGCTAAAAAACATGTCACCACAGGTTTGGTTGGAGTACTATGAAGTATGGTGAATTAATTTTGGCAATGTTCTGCAATGTTGTGGTGCTTGTGTAATGCTTCAGTGAGTTCCATGTTCTCTCCTTCATTTCCTTCTTTGTTTGGTCTTCCTGTCATTTTAGCTGACCGGCCTGAAGGCCAAAGTGATGTATATGTAGTTTATTTTTCTTTGTTCAAGCACAAAAATGGCAGCAGTTGTTCTTCCTGGATAGGATTGCCTTTTGACATTTCATGGTATTTTAGTCCTAACGGTTTGCAATATTAGTCTCATAGTTGAATTACAATGTCCATTAAGAAAGGGATTTGGGATTTATACAATCATTAAATTGTTCAATGTCAGTATAGGGGACATATTGATGCATTTCCCTTTATGTAGGCATTGGCATAGCTAAATCACGGAGGTAGTGTGAGCTCCCTGAGAACCAAGACAACACCTGATGCCCCTCCCTCCTTTTCAGCTGCCATCGACGCCGGATTTACAGGTTATTTTTTCATGGATGGCTATACGAATTGTTATATTTGCCTTATTAATGTCAGCCTTTGTTTATATGGTACAGACACAACAGTGGTTGCCATATGGAATCAACATGCAGAGGGATCCAATGCTAAATGATATATGGACATGACCAGCAGAGGATCAGTGGTGTTGTCCTTCCTTTTGGGGTGACATGTCATATGTTTGAAGGTAAACAGTCAAAGGCCAATTCCCTCTACAGCGCCCCATACATTTATTTTTCACGCTGAATTCTCTAAGGCTGTTTCCTTGCCTTACTTACAAATGTATTTTATATATTGGAATGTGGTCGCTTCAGGGATCAACATTATGCTAATGGTATGAAAATCCTCAACCTCATGAAGCCATTGCCTTGCAAGATAGGAAAGCGATGGTAAAACTGATTCTCTACTGCAGGCTTAGTGCTCCGAAACATTTTTTTCATTCTCCTTCTCTTTTTTAGGAATAATCCCATATAGTACTCCTTTTGATCCACAACACTTTTTTTGGATCGGAGGAAGTACCACTTAATTATAACATAAATTTGAAGAAAAGAGGGAATGTTTTTTGTTGATTATCATCTAAGAAATTATATCACGCAGTTATAATATTTGTTCAATTATTCCTGGTCTTGTCCATTCAGTTCATATCTGTAGACAAAACTAATGCAACTCCATAGTCATTTATTGCTAGAATTAAGAAAATGAAATTTTACATTGAACCGCTCTTTCTATATAATTTTGTTTGCTGAAAGAGATATATTGCCAAATGATACCATTAGTACAAAAAATGACAAACTGAGACTGAGCTTCATGGAGGCCTTAATTTGAAAACTTCAAAACTTGAAATTTCCAGTTTAAGAAAATTCTGAATAGAAATACACATATACCTAGATACATAATGTACATGCGTGCAAATTTTCAAGTCGAAATATGTTAAAACGATAGCTACACAAAAAAACACAAATGAAGGGCTTTTTAGCATATGTATTGTTCATCCTCAAAGTCCATGATTGTGTTCTTTTTGTACAGCTCGTAATTGAAGGTATTTCATCCTGAAATTTTACACACATACACCTTAAATCCTTGCATACATGAGTTCTTTTATTCAGAATTTTTTGAAACTAAAAATGTTGATTTTTTTAAAATAAAGGCCACTATGGAGCTTCGGTCTCTGAAATCCCTATATGTCCCATGAAACCTACATCAGGACAACAGGGTTGCGCTTTCTTCTAATGACCTCAACACGGTCTGCAGGTCACCTAGCTCACGCACAGGATGCGCTGCATGCGCATGGGGCATTAGCAACATTGTAGTTGAGTCGGACGCCCAGCTGATGATTCAGGCAATCAACACACATCCACAATTTAGGTCTGTGGGGAGTTTTGTTCAGGGATATTAGGGTTCTATCTTTTCTGCATTTCGATGTGTTTTCTACTATTTCCTATTGCCCATGGGTATATAATAAAGTGGTTGACGCTCTTGTGCAGTATGGATCAAAGATGGTACAATAAGCTCTGAGCCGTATGGCCTACTTTCATACACGCATAACGACTATTGAGAAACAACCTTTTTGCCTTTACATGTCAATATTTTGTATTTCCCCGCATGTCAATCGTATCTATTATCGGCGCGACAAAGCGCGCATGACCCTCTAGTATAGATCAAACCCTAGCAGGGCCTCCCAAAACCTTTACCACCAAAGACAAAGATGACAAGGACAAGGTGATTCCAAACCCTTCCTATGCCCCTTGGCTGATCCAGGATCAACACATCGTCGCTTATCTCCTTGGCAATCTGTCCAAAGAAGTTCTTGTCCAAGTTGCCTCTCTTCAATCCTCACATGCGATATGGGCTGCACTTGCGGCTATGTTCTCTGTTGTGTCGTTTTCCCGCGTCAACAACATCCAATCTGCGCTAATCAATGTGCAGAAAGGTACTCAGTCGGCCTCGGTATACTTCGGGCATATGCGCTCCCTCTCCGATGAGCTTGCGGCGGCGGGCAAACCACTTGGGGTGGGGTAGCTTATCTCCTTCATTGTCACGTCTTGGACATGGACTACCAGCCCATCATCTTCACCCTCAATGTGCGCACTAAACATGTCACCATCGATGCGCTCTTCTCCCTGGTGGCGAACTTCGATCAGCGGATCAAGATGTTCCATGGTGGTGGCGCTGGTGGCTTGAAGTCATCGGCAAATGCTGCTTCCAGGGCTAGTCCAAATGTCAGCAAGGGCGGCTACCACAACCAGAACCGCGGTGACGGCGGTGGTCCTCAAGGAAACGAAGGTGGCTATGGTGCTCCCGGTGGCGGCAACTACGGCAGCGGCTGAGGTGGCTACAACGACATCGGTGGCAGCGGCTACCACACAAGCGGCGGTTCTGGTGGTGGCTACCATCATAACAATGGTGGAGGAGGTCAGTCTGGTGGTGGTGGTGGCGTCCACTATCACCAGAACCCCTCTGGTGGCAGCAACAACACTGGGCGCCCTCCAAACAACACAAACGGGGGCGCCACTTCCAAGGGTATGATGGTTATGAGGGACATTGCCAAATTTGTAAGAAATCAAATCACCTTGCAAAGGATTGTGATTGGCGCTATGCCGATGATCCTAACTCCCAATTGCAGTTGCTGCTGATGCGTCCTATGGTGTCGATACCAATTGGTATATGGATACAGGCGCCACAAACCATATCACTGGTGAATTGTAGAAGATGATAATGCATGACAAATACCGTGGCCATGATCAAGTCTACACCACCGCAAATGGTACAGGTATGGAGATAAGTCACATTGGTCATTCATTTATCAAAACCCCACACAAAACCCTTGAACTCAATGAAATCTTGCTTGTCCCCAATGCCTCCAAAACATTGTTATCCGTTCATCGTATTGCTCTTGACAACAATTTGTTTCTAGAGTTTCACCCATTCTATTTTTATCAAGGATCAGGTCACGAAGAAAGTTCTTCATAGAGGTGTTAGTGTGCAAGGCCTCTATTCTTTGCTTTTGCAGTATTGCCAATACAATAAACAAGCCTATGGTGCCATTAAGCTCTCTGCTGAACGGTGGCACACTCACTTAGGACATCCTTCGTTTTCTACTGTTCATCGTATTCTTAATAGTAATAATCTCTCATTGTTGGTGAGAAAAACTCAGAAACAATTCGTGATTCATCAACGTGCTAAAAGTCATCAACTACCATATCATGTGTCTACTAGTGTCTCTACAAAACCCTTGCAACTTATCTTTTCTGATGTATGGGGTCCGGCACCCACCTCTGTTGGTAGACACCAATACTATGTAAGCTTTATTGATGACTTTAGCAAATATACATGGATCTACCTCCTCAAGAAACATTCTGATGTGTTTCAAGTGTTTCATAATTTTCAAGCTCTTGTAGAGCAAAAATTTGATAGTAAAATCATTGTTGTATAGTCCGACTGGGGTGGTGAGTATGAGAAACTAAACTCTTTTTTTTCCAAAAGATAGGTATTTCTCACCATGTTTCGTGCCCACATGCACATCAGCAGAATGGCTCTGCTGAATGGAAACATCGACATATTGTCGAGGTAGGCTTAGCTCTTTTAGCTTGTGCCTCCATGCCCCTCAAATTTTGGGATTAGTTTTTCCTTACCGTTGTTCATCTTATTAACATGTGGCCCAGTCGTACTATCTCCCATGAAACTCCCACTGAACGTCTTCTCCATGTCAGACCAGCTTACACCGCCCTTCGCATTTTTGGTTGCGCATGTTGGCCAAACATTCGTCCCTATAACACTCGCAAACTTATGTATCATTCCAAAAAGTGTGTTTTTATTGGCTATAGTGCACAACACAAAGGTGTCACCGTTTTCGTATTTGAGTTTTCTCGAATACCGGTACGAGGATAGCGTTGGTTTTAATTATTTTTCTCACGTAAAAATATTTCTCCAAAATAAAAGAAATATTGGAGGAAAAAATATTAAAATCACTTTTGGTTTTTAGTCGAATTTATTTGCGATTTTTTTTGCATAGGAAAAATTGCACGATTTCAAAACTGCATTTTAGGGCCAAGAAAATGTTCATCTTGTTCTAAATATTTTATTTAGATGGTAAAAATTTGTTTTGGCATTTTTAAAATTTTATTTTATTTTCTAGATTTTTTAAAGTTTCGGCGGGTTGTTTCAAAAAAAATCACGCGCCCGACTGGGCCGAAGGCCCAGCCGAGCCAGGCCAGCCCGCGCCGCCGCAGAGTCCGAGCCGGACTCCACCGCCGCCGCCTTGCTCCTCCCCCAAGCCACCAGCCCTCCCCTCTTAAATAGCCGCTGCCGCCACCCTCTCCATCCCGCCCCGCCGCAGCAGCCGCCGCCGCCGCCGTTTGCGCCGCCTCCTACCGCCGCCGCCGCAGCCCCGCCACCCCCACGCCGCCCCGCCAGACCACCGTCGGAGCCCCGCCGGAGCCGAGCTGAGGTAGCCGCCCCGCCGCCCCGGTTTTCTAAAGAAACCGATCTGTTTTTTTAGAAAACCCTAGTTTTGTTTTTTTATTAGATTGGTTTTTTCGGTTTAACTGTTTAGCGAGCGTTCGCCCGTTCGTTCTTTTTAACGAACGAATTCGTCGTTTAGTTTCAGTTAACGTACGTTCGTTCATTAGTCTGTTCGTCAGTTTTCTTTTTTAGGGTATTTATCCGCGATTATTTTCGATCGTGATTTCTGTCCTGATCTTGTTTTCCGTTTTTCTTTTCGCTCGAGAGTCGGAATCAGGTGATTCAAAATCCCAAATCTTTGTCTCAACGCCCTCTTTCCATTGAACTAACTTGAACAAGGTTTTGTTACTGTAAAATTTGACCCTAGATCAATCTAGTAAATGGATCTCGTTTCTTTCGCAGTTTGAGTTTCTTTGCTTCGTTCGATTTGATTCTTTTTGCAAACCGGAGCTCTTAAGTTGATCTTTCTAGTTAGATCTTCTTATTTGGAGTTTTGTTTGTGCATCATTGCTTGATTGCTTGTGTATGCTATTGTTTGCTTGCGATAGAATACCCGGACTTTGAAGTGTGCTACTACGAGTCTCTAGGTTTTGCGAATCATCAGCAAGGTAAGTAACACTTTGATCATACCCCTTTATTACCCAGTTTTTATGCATTAGGTCAAACCCTCACACATTGCATGAGTAGGATCTCTTAACTTGTGGGTCTGGGAAGTAGATTGAGGTAGAACCTATTACCTGCATTATTTTCAAACCCTTGAGAGTTACTTCTACGCTATGCTCAGGTTATCATGCTATGCTCGTAGATGTGGTTTGGGTTTGAGTGAAATGCATGACAGATGTGAGTTGTTAATTAATGGTTCAACTTAAGGTAGCTACTTGAATACACATCTGGGTGGATTGGTTGCAGGGCACCTGGAGAATCCAGTGTTGTCCTAGGAAATCCCGGGGTTCCGTGTGATTGTCCTATGGAATGCCACCCAGGCTCAAAGAGATCATAAAACTATTCATGCTAGAAACATCCGTGTGCAGCCACAATTCCATTATGGGCTCTGGCATAGTATGAGTAAGTTGTGTGAGCTCTTTCAGTGGTGGACTAGCAGATGTAGGGGAAAGTAGGTGTACGGGCCCACCCGGGGTAAAGAGTAAATGCTTCTGAGAGACTGTGTCTCGGTCATCCGTTTCTCAAACACCATGCAGTGCGAGAAATTCAACGGAGGAGATCGAGTCTTGTGGGGAAAGTGCACAAACCTCTATAGAGTGTACAAACTGATCATGATTAGCCGTGTCCCCGGTTATGGACAATCTTGAGTATCTGGTACTTGAATTATTGGTTGATCCCATCACTCTAAAATTAATTTGTTGGGTTAATGATTACTTTAATTGGGATTGAGTTGAAGGTACCTTCTCAATGATGTTTCAACTACCATGATAGTTAAAATGAAATATATTCCTTTGTTGTAGGCAAAAATTGGCTTTATGCAAAAACTTTAACCGTAGAGCCTCCACCAGCCAAATATGCATATAGTGTTAGCCTTTATTCTGTTACTTGGATCTTCTATGTTATCTTGCCAGCATATTCCATGTGCTGACCCGTTTCGGGCTGCAACATGTTACGTTGCAGACTTTTCAGACGAGGAGTAAGACGTTCCAGGTCATTTGTCATGCACTCAGCTATGCCGTTGGAGTTGATGGACTCACTTATCTTCCAAGCCTTCCGCTGTTATTTTGTTAGATGGCCTTAAGCCATAGACTTTTGTAAGAAGTTCTCTTTGGAGATATTCGTTGTAATAAGTGTGTGATTGCCACTCTGTTATAAATCCTTCAAGTACTATGTGTGTCAGCATTACCGATCCAGGGATGACACTGAAACACAGAGACTTCGGTCCCTTCCGATCGTAGTCGCTACAATATCTCACGTGACGTTTTATTTTATGAAACTCAGTTTCCCTTTGCACATCTACACCCTAATGTCGGCGCTCTCCTTCAAAAATAAATCCTTCTCCTCCCATCTCACCTTTTCGGTGTCTCGTGTGTGGGCGATGATATTTGTACTGACCAAACTATAACTAATATATCTCCTGCTATCCCTGAGTTTACTATTCTAGGAAGAATCAGCGAAGAAAATGGCGTGGAACACTGTGCATCCAGGGGCTCCATCATGCACACAAGCGTTTCAGTGCAATCCACCTTGGGATCGGCCCAGCTGGATGCGTCCGTCCCGGCCGCATCCTCTTCGGGATTGCCGTCAAGTCAGGCGGCTCGGGACCCTCCACCATCTCCCGACCAACGCCTCTCTCCAGGTGCCGTGTGTCGTTCCACCTCTGCGTTGGGCTCCGCGAGCATTGCGCACCAATCAGCGACTGGGAACTAGCCGACCGCGCGGTACGCAGTGGTCCCACAAACGTACGCCAAGTGCCCCACGCGGGCCACCATGTCCTCTGCGCTTGGCAGGCCAGACGGGCCCGCTGATGGATCCGATGCAGATTCGGCCCACACACCAGGATCGTCTGCAGCCTCTTCTGCGGATGAATCCGCCTCTGCGTCTGCTCGCCCTGCCTCAGCAGATCCGATAGGCTCTGGCGCTGATGATGCCTCGGGATCATCTGGATCTCAATAGGTGACTACTGCTGCTACTGGATCTTCTGCATCTATGCCACCACTAGCCCCCACGCCTCCTCGTACACGTCTTCGTGACGGCACAATACAACGTGTCAACTACAAAACCAAGTATGACCTAGTTTCTTCTGCTTCCACAGGTGAACCTCACAACATTCATGAGGCTCTGGCTGACCCGAAGTGACAGATGGCAATGGAAGAGGAGTTTCATGCTCTTCAGAAAAATCATACGTGGCATCTTGTTCCGTCACGTCCAGGTAGAAATGTCATTGATTTCAAATGGGTGTACAGAGTTAAACGCAAGTCTGATGGCACTATTGATCGGACTTGTGGCCAAGGGGTTCAAGAAGAGGTATGGACTGGACTATGAGGACACTTTTAGTCCTATTGTAAAAGATGCCACCATTGACCTTGTTTTATCCATTGTTGTGTCCAGAGGATGGAGTCTCCGACACCTAGATGTGCATAATGCATTTCTTCATGGTGTTCTGGAAGAGGAAGTTTATATGAAGGAACCTCCTAGGTTTGAGGATAAACATAAACCATATCACATCTATAGACTTGATTAATCACTGTATCGACTCATGCAAGCTCCACGTGCATGGTATTCTCGTTTGAGTTCTAAGTTGCACAACCTTGTCTTTATTCCCTCTAAGTATGATACATCCCAGTTCATTTACAGTAAGTCCCAGATAATTATCTTTGTACTTATTTGTGTGGATGATATCATTGTCACTAGTTCATTAGATGAGGCAATAACAGCTCTTTTGAAAGATTTGAACTCAGAATTTGCTTTTAAGGATCTTGGAGATCTTCACTATTTCCTTGGTATTGAGGTAAAAAGGAATGCAGAAGGCGGTGTTCATCTCTCTTAGCAAAAATATGCATCTGATCTTTTGAATAAGGCTGGCCTACAGGGCTGCAAACCATCTCCAACACCACTCTCCAACTCAAAAAAATTGTCTCTTGCTGAGGGGGTACCTCTGAATTCATAGGATGGCACCAAGTACATGAGTTTGGTAGGTGCACTCCAGTACTTGACACTCACCAGGACTAACATTTTTTTTGCAGTCAATAAAGTGTGTCAGTTTCTTCATGCACCCACTTCAGCCCATTGGACTGCTGCCAAACACATCTTGAGATATGTAAAGCACACCTTGGGTGTTGGACTCACTTTCAGCCAGTCAACTTCAACACTTGTTAGTGTATTTTCTGATTCTGACTGGGAGGTTGCCTGGATGACAGACGGTCCACATGTGGGTTTGCAGTTTTCTTTGGACCTAATCTCATCTCATGGTGTGCCAAGAAATAGGCAAATTTCTCTAGGTCAAGTACTGACGCGGAATACAAGGCGTTAGCCAATGCAACAGCCGAAATTATATGGGTAAAATCTATGCTTAAGGAGCTTGCAATATGTCACATACAACCTCCATGCCTTTGGTGTGACAATCTTGGTGCTACATATCTCCCTCAAATCCTGTTTTCCATGGAAGAACTAAGCATATTGAGATTGACTATGACTTTGTTCGAGAAAGGGTTGCAAGCAAGGATCTGGAGATTCGGTTTGTTCCTTGAAAAGACCAAGTTGCGGATGGTTTCACAAAAGCCTTGGCTACATGACTGTTTGAAGAATTCAAGCGTAATCTAAACTTGAGAAGCTTAGATTAAGAGAGGGTGTTAAACATGTTAGTGATACATCTCCAACGTATCTATAGTTTTTTATTGTCCCATGCTATTATATATTCTGTTTTGGATGTTTAATGGGCTTTATTATACACTTTTATATTATTTTTGGGACTAACCTACTAACCCAATGCCCGGTGCAAATTGTTGTTTTTTGCCTATTTCAGAGTTTCGCAGAAAAGGGATATCAAACAGAGTCCAAACGGAATGAAACCTTCGGGAGAGTTATTTTTGGAACCGTATCTACCCAGAAGACTTGGAGTACACGCGAGGGAATAAGAGAGGTGGCCATGAGGTTCCAGGGCGCGCCCCCTCCCCCTGGGCACGCCACCCACCCACGTGGGCCCCCTCTAGCTCCCTCGATGCCCTCCTTCCTCCTATATATATCCATCTACCCTGAAAACATCGAGGCAACAGAGAAAACCCTAATTCCACCGCCGCAACCTTCTGTTCCCGTGAGATCCCATGTTGGGGCCTATTATGGAGCTCCGCCAGAGGGGGGATCTACCATAGAGTGCATCTACATCAACGTCGTAGCCTCACCAATGAGTTGTGAGTAGTTTACCACAGACATTTGGGTCCATAGTTATTAGCTAGATGGCTTCTTCTCTCTTTTTGGATCTCAATACAAAGTTCTCCTCGGTCTTCGAGGAGATCTATTCGATATAATCTTTTTGCGATGTGTTTGTCAAGATCCGATGAATTGTGAGCTTATGATCAAGATTATCTATGAACAATATTTGATTCTTTTCTGAAATCTTTTATGTATGATTATAATATCCTTGCAAGTCTCTTTGAATTATTGGTTTGGCCTACTAGATCTATAGTTCTTGCGATGGGAGAAGTGCTTGGCTTTGGGTTCAATCTCCCGATGTCCTTTCCCAGTGACAGCAGAGGCAGCAAGGCACATATTGTATTGTTGCCATCGAGGATAAAAAGATGGGGTTTATATCATATTGCTTGTGTTTATCCCTCTACATCATGTCATCTTGCTTAAATCATTACTCTGTTCTTATGAACTTAATACTCTAGATGAATGCTGGATAGTGGTCGATGTGTGGAGTAATAGTAGTAGATGCGGAATCGTTTCGGTCTACTTGTCACGGACGTGATGCCTATATGTAATGATCATGCCTAAATATTCTCATAACTATGCGCTTTTCTATCAATTGCTCGATGGTAATTTGTTCACCCACCATAGAATTCTGCTATCATGAGAGAAGCCACTAGTGAAACCTATGGCCCCGGGTCTATTCTCAACATATTAATCTTTCATCTACTTTACTTTGCTTTATTCACTTTCTGTTCTTCTACCAAAAATACCAAAATATTATACTGTCCTATCTATCAGATCTCACTTTCGTAAGTGACCGTAAAGGGATTGACAACCCCTTATCGCGTTGGCTGTGAAGTTCTTATTCGTGTGTGCAGGTGCGAGGGACTCGCGCATGGACTCCTACTGGATTGATACCTTGGTTCTCAAAAACTGAGGGAAATAGTTACGCTACTGTTCTGCATCACCCTTTCCACTTGGAGGGAATACAAAGCAAGCTTGAGAAGTAGCAAGAAGAATTTCTAGCGCCATTGCCGGGGAGGCTTACGTAAAAGTCATATACCAAGTACCTATCACAAACCCTTATCCTTCGCATTACATTATTTGCCTATCGTTTTCCTCTCCCCCACTTCACCCTTGCCGTTTTATTCGCCCTTCTTTTTTGTTTACCGTTCGCTTGCCTCTTGTTTGCTTGTGTGTTGGATTGCTTGCTTGTCACTATGGCTCAAAACAATACCAAATTGTGTGACTTTTCCAATACCAACAACAATGATTTTATTAGCACTCCTATTGCTCCTATTACCGATGCTGGATCTTGTGAGATCAATGATGCCCTGTTGAATCTTGTCATGAAAGATCAATTTTCTAGCCTTCCTAGTGAAGATGCTGCTACCCATCTGAACAACTTTGTTGATTTATGTGATATGCAAAAGAAGAGGGATACAGATAATGATATTGTTAAATTGAAGCTATTTCAGTTTTCACTTAGAGATCGTGCTAAAACTTGGTTTTCCTCTTTGCGTAGAAATAGTATTGATTCATGGAATAAATGCAAAGATGCCTTTATCTCTAAGTATTTTCCTCCCGCTAAGATTATCTCTCTTAGAAACGATATTATGAATTTTAAGCAACTAGATCATGAGCATGTTGCACAAATTTGGGAGAGAATGAAATTAATGATATGTAATTGCCCTACACATGGTTTGAACTTATGGATGATTATACAAAAAAATTATGCTGGCTTGAATTTTGCTTCTTGAAATCTTTTAGATTCAGCCGCGGGGGGCACTTTCATGGAAACCACCTTAGGAGAAGCTACCAAACTCCTAGATAATATTATGGTTAACTACTGTCAAGGGCACACCAAAAGATCTACTGGTAAAAAAGTGCATGCTATTGAAGAGATTAGTGTTTTGAGTGGAAAGATGGATGAACTTATGAAATTATTTTCTACTAAGAGTGCTTCTTGTGATCCTAATGATATGCCTTTATCCACGTTGATTGAAAATAATAATGAATCTTTGGATGTGAATTTTGTTGGTAGGAATAATTTTGGTAACATTGCTTATAGAGGAAACTTTAATCCTAGGACTTTTCCTAGTAATTCCTCTAATAATTATGGTAATTCCTACAATAACTCTTATGGAAATTTTGGTAAGATGCCTCTTAATTTGAAACTAGTGTTAAAGAATTTAAGAATTCGCAAAAGAATTTCAATGCTTTGCTTGAAGAAAAATTGCTTAAGATTGATGAGTTGGCTAGAAACGTGGATAGAATTACTCTTGATGTTGATTCCTTGAAACTTAGATCTATTCCACCTAAGCATGATATCAATGAGTCTCTCAAAGCCATGAAAATTTCCATTGATGAGTGCAAAGAAAGAACCGCTAGGATGCATGCTAAAAAAGATTTCTTTATCAAAGCGTGTTCTTCTAGTTATTATGAAAATAAAGATGAAGATCTGAAAGTTATTGATGTGTCTCCTATTAGATCCTTGTTTTTTAGTATGAATCTTGATAAAGCTGTGACTGGAGATGAGTCTACTTTAGTTAAAAGGCCTCCCAATGATTTGGAGTTTTTAGATCTTGATGCTAAAATTGTTCAAAGTGGGATCGAAGAGATTAAAACTTTACATAGTGATGAACCCACTATTTTGGATTTCAAGGGATTCAATTATGATAATTTATCTTTAATAGATTGTATTTCCTTGTTGCAATCCGTACTAAATTCTCCGCATGCTTATAGTCAAAATAAGGCTTTTACCAAACACATAGTGGATGCTTTGATGCAATCTTATGAAGAAAAACTTGAATTAGAAGTTTCTATCCCTAGAAAGCTTTATGATGAGTGGGAACCTACTATTAAAATTAAAATTAAAGATCATGAATGCTTTGCTTTGTGTGATTTGGGTGCAAGTGTTTCTACAATTCCAAAAGCTTTGTGTGGTATGTTAGGTTTCCATGAGCTTGATGATTGTTCTTTAAATTTGCATCTTGCGGATTCTACCATTAAGAAACCTATGGGAAGGATTAATGATGTTCTTATTATTGCCAACGTGAATTATGTGCCCCTAGATTTCATCGTTCTTGGTATAGATTGCAATCCTTCATGTCCTATTATTCTTGGTAGACCTTTCCTTAGAACAATTGGTGCAATTATTGATATGAATGAAGGAAATATTAGATTCTAATTTCTGTTAAGGAAAGGTATGGAACACTTTCCTAAAAATAAAATCAAATTACCTTTTGAATCTATTATGAGAGCCACTTATGGATTGCCTACCAAAGATGTCAATACCTAGATCTATTCTTCTATCATCCCTAGCTAGGGGCGTTAAACGATAGTGCTTGTTGGGCGGCAACCCAATTTTCTTTTCTTTGTTTTTTTTTGTTTAGGAATAAATATTGCATCTAGCTTCTGTTTGGATGTGGTTTTGTGTTTTAATTAGTGTTTGTGCCAAGTAGAACCTTTGGGAAGACTTGTGTGAAGTTTATATGATCATGCTGTAAAAAATAGAAATGTTAGCGCTCACGAGTTTGGCTGTAATTTTTTACAGGAGAGTGATATTTAGTTGATTCTTTTTGCAGATAATTAATAGACAAATTCCTCATGTTTACCAATTTATTTCAAGTTTTTTGGAGTTACAGAAGTATACGAAAGTTACAGATTACTACAGACTGTTCTGTATTTGACAGATTCTGTTTTTCGTGTGTTGTTTGCTTATTTTGATGAATCTATGAGTAGTATCGAGGGGTATGAATCATGGAGAAGTTGTAATACAGTAGGTTTAATACCTATATAAACAAAGAATGAGTTCATTACAGTACCTTTGAGTGGTGGTTTGTTTTCTTTTACTAACGGAGCTCACGAGATTTTTGGCTAAGTTTTGTGTTGTGAAGTTTTCAAGTTTTGAGTATGGCTTTGATGGACTATGGATCAAAGAGTGGCAAGAGCCTAAGCTTGGGGATGCCCAAGGCACCCCATGGTAAAATTGAAGGACAACCAAAAGCCGAAGCTTGGGGATGCCCCGGGAAGGCATCCCCTCTTTCGTCTTCATCTATCGGTAACTATACTCGGGACTATATTTTTATTCACCACATGATATGTGTTTTGCTTGGAGCGTCATGTATGATTTGAGTATTTGCTTTTTAGTTTGCCACAATCATCCTTGCTGGACACACCTTTTGAGAGAGATAATTATGGTTTAGAATTTATTAGAATACTCTACACTTATATCTTTTGAGCTAGATAATTTTGCTCTAGTGCTTCACTTATATCTTTTAGAGCACGGTGGTAGTTTTATTTTGTAGAAATTGATGATATCTCATGCTTCACTTATATCTATTTGAGAGTCTTTTAGAACATCATAGTAATGTGCTTTGGTTATAAAATTAGTCCTAATATGATAGGCATCCAAGATGAGTATAGTAAAAACTTTCACATAAAGTGCATTGAATGTAGGAGAAGTTTGATACTTGATGATTGGTTTGAGATATGAGGATGGTGATATTAGAGTTATGCTAGTGGGGTAATTATGAATTCAAGAAATACTTGTGTTAAAGTTTGTGATTCCTGTATCATGCACGTATGGTGAACCGCTATGTGACGAAGTTAGAGCATGAGGTATTTATTGATTGTCATCCTTTATGTGGAGGTCGGGATCGCGCGATGGTTAACTCCTACCAACCCTTCCCTAGGAGCTTGCGTTGAATACTTTGTTTTTATGACTCGTAGATTTTTGCAATAAGTATATGAGTTCTTTATGACTAATGTTGAGTCCATGGATTATACGCATTCTAACCCTTCCACCATTGCTAGCCTCTCTTGTACCGCGCAACTTTCGCCGGTACCATACAGCCACCATACACCTTCCTCAAAACAGCCACCATACCTACCTATCATGGCATTTCCATAGCCATTCCTAGATATATTGCCATGCAACTTTACATCGTTCCGTTTATATGACATGCTTCATCATCATAGAGTCATATTTTGTTCTAGCTTCGAGTTGTAACCTTTGAGTTGTAAGTCAATAAAAGTGTGATGATCTTCATTATTGAAGCATTGTCCCATGTGAGGAAAGGCCAAATAAAAAAAGGAGATGGCCCACAAAAATATAGAGAGGGTCTAAATAAAAAAGAGAGAGAGAAAGCCCCTCCAAAAAAATGAGAGAAAAGAGAGAAGGGACAATGCTACTATCCTTTTCCACACTTGTGCTTCAAAGTAGCACTATGATCTTCATGATAGAGAGTCTCTTGTTTTGTCACTTTCATATACTAGTGGGATTTTTTTTCATTATAGAACTTGGCTTGTATATTCCAACGATGGGGTTCCTCAAATACCCTAGGTCTTCATGAGCAAGCAAGTTGGATGCACACCCACTTAGTTTCTTTTGACGAGCTTTCATACACTTATAGCTCTAGTGCATCTGTTGCATGGCAATCCCTAGTCACTCACATTAATATCTATTGGTGGGCATCTCCATAGCCCATTCATACGCCTAGTGGAGTTGATACTATCTTCCTCCTTTTTGTCTTCTCCACACCCACCACTCTATTCCACCTATAGTCCTATATCCATGGCTCACGCTCATGTATTGCGTGAAAGTTGAAAGGTTTGAAAAAAATTGAGTATGAAAACAATTGCTTGGCTAAAACTAGGGTTGTGCATGATATGAATATTTTTGTGATGAAGAGGGAGCAAAGCCAGACTATATGATTTTGTAGGGATAACATTCTTTGGCCATGTTATTTTGAGAAGACATGATTGCTTTGTTAGTATGCTTGAAGTATTATTATTCTTATGTCAATATAGACTTTTGTCTTGAATCTTTCGGATCTGAACATTCATGCCACAATAAAGAAATTACATTGAGAATTATGTTGATTAGCATTCCACATCAAAAAATCTGTTTTTATCATTTACCTACTCGAGGACGAGCTAGAATTAAGCTTGGGGATGCTTGATACGTCTCCAACATATCTATCATTTTTTATTGTCCCATGCTATTATATATTCTGTTTTGGATGTTTAATGGGCTTTATTATACACTTTTATATTATTTTTGGGACTAACCTACTAACCCAAGGCCTAGTGCAAATTGTTGTTTTTTTTCTATTTCAGTGTTTCGCAGAAAAGGGATATCAAACGGAGTCCAAACGGAATGAAACCTTCGGGAGAGTTATTTTTGGAACCCTATCTACCCAGAAGACTTGGAGTACACGCGAGGGAACAAGAGAGGTGGCCACGAGGGTCCAGGGCGCGCCCCCTCCCCCTATGCGCACCCCCACCCTCGTGGGCCCCCTCTGGCTTCCCCAATGCCCACCTTCCTCCTATATATATCCATATACCCTGAAAACATCGAGGCAATAGAGAAAACCCTAATTCCACTGCCGCAACCTTCTGTTCCCGTGAGATCCCATCTTGGGGCCTGTTCCGGAGCTTCGCCGGAGGGGGGATCTACCACAGAGTGCTTCTACATCAACGCCACAGCCTCGCCAATGAGTTGTGAGTAGTGTACCACAGACCTTCGGGTCCATAATTATTAGCTAGATGGTGATGGGCCTCGAGCCCCTCGTTGGTTACCCCAAGTGGAAGGTGTACAATGCAGTAAGTAGAAGTGTTTTCCCCTAGCAAAGATGCCAAGGATCGAATCCCCAGAGACTCCTAGGTTCAACAAGTAGGTGTCAATTGCTACGGCGCAATTAGCAATCAACGTGGACCTGCACACAGATACAAATAACTTTGCTCCCAACGAGTACAGAGAGGTTGTCAATCTCTCCGGTCTTGTAGTTCACAAAGGGTTAAAAGCAATATGATAGTAGTGATAGATAGTGTTTTTGCAATAGTAAGTAAATAGCGAAAAGTAAATACTGGATGTGATCAATGATGGTAATATGGACCGGAGTCTCATGATGTTCACTAGTGATGTCTCTCTCCCAAAAGACGATAAAACAGCCATGTGAGGTAAAAAAATTACAGTTGGGCAATTGACAGGACCCACGAGCGCATACAAATGCTGATTACATTGCAAGAAAGGTTGAGGTTCAAAGCATGGGCGGTACGCCAAAGTAAGTAGACCGAAATCTATCAATATATACTACTAATCATCCACCTTGAGATATCTATCCAGAACATCTCGCTAGTATTAAGTTGCGAGTCCCACCCATAGTGTAAACTCAATGCAACAGACAACTGCATTAAAAGAACTTTGCGTAAAGTAAACAATCCTTGCACCCGCGGGCACAAGCACCGTTGTTTTCCCCCTTGTGGCAACAGCACATCCCCTAGACTCATGTTTCTGTCACTCAAGCTAGTCATCGAGGGGCATGAACCCACAATCGAGCATAACGTTCCCTCTTGGAGTCACTACCTATTACTCGGCCAAAGCAATAAATAACAACGGAGAACATGCAAGAATTACTTATGAACTAAAATATAAAAGAGGTGAATCATATATATTACTCAAGATCAATCTAAACATAATCTCATAAACCATCGGATCCCAGCAAACTCAACATAGCAACAGCATAAGGATTACATAGGTGCCTCGATCATGTAGGGCAGCTCACGAAGACTAATTAGTGAAGCACAAGAACGGGAGGAGAACATCACATAGCTACTGGTCATGGACTCATGGTCCAAGGGAGACTACTCACGAGTCATCCGGGAGGCGTCCATGATGGTGGAGAAGCTCCCGGTGGTGATCCTCCCCTCCGGCAGGGTGCCGGGAAGAGTTCTCCTAGTGCTCCTGATCTTGGAAGCGGCGGCGGTGGCGGAACAGAGATGGGATCGCGAAAAGAAGTCCTGTTCTGAGGGTTACGGGGAACCCTTTAAATATATGCCAAAGTAGGGCACCGGGGGAGCCTCGGGGGGCCCAGGCGCCCCCCCCCGGCGCGGCCCAGGGGGGGCGCGCCCACAGGGCGCCTGGAGCCCCTGTGCCCCCCCCCCCCAAGGCTGCCCTTCGGAAGCAGTGTTGTTTCCGGATCGCTGATTTTTTATATAATTTTTCTGGATTTTTCTGGGCAGTTCTCGAAACGTGAAAACCTGAAATACAAAAACAGCCGAAAACAGAAACTGGCACTGGGGTGCACTGGATTAGTAAGTTAGTCCAAATATGATCAAAAGTGTATGAATATATAGCAATATCACCCAAAAGTGGCATGGAGCAAGCAGAAATTATAGATACGTTTTGGACGTATCAACATCCCCAAGCTTAATTCCTGCTCGTCCTCGAGTAGGTAAATGATAACAAGAATAATTTCTGTGGTGACATGCTATTAACCATATAGGACTTTCTCATAGTCATATGACAAAAGCTTACTGAGACAATGATTCTATAGTAATTAAGTTGTCTCAAGAGAAAATCACAAATGACTGAAAGTTTTACAATGTGAAACTGAAACATCAAAAAGATTTGCAATGAACATGACGTGCAAATATGATAAAGTGATATCTAGCTTGCCCCATTTAGTGATGCAAAACATAAATGCAAGGGCACCTTCAAGGTTTAAGTGATGACTAGATACAATCATTTCAGAATAAACGATATCACAATCATGCAAAAGACAATGCTACTTTGGAACAATGCACATTACACTCAGAATGACAATCATGCTCTCAGTAGTTGGTGCTTCAACATAAAAGTAAAAGAAAGGTTAAGTGCTAGAGCTTTTTATTTTGAAAACATGGAAGCAATTGTGTCAACGGTAGTAGTACTTCATATGTGTCATGTATAAAACATCTTATAAGTTGCAAGCCTCATGCATCGAATACCAATAGTGCTCGCTCTTTGTCCTAATTAGCTCGGATCCCCATGGGTTATCATTGCATTGCATATGTTTTAACCAAGTGTCACAAAGGGGTACCTCTATGCCACCTGTACAAAGGTCCAAGGAGATAGATCGCATTTGATTTCTCGTTTTTGATAAATCTCAACTTGAGGACATCCATACCGGGACAACATAGAAAATAGATGATGGACTCCTCTTTAATGCATAAGCATATTCTCATGAGAGATTGAGGATTAAGGTCCAAGCTAAAACTTCCACCATGATGCATGGCTTTGGTTGGCGGCCCAATGTTCTTCTCTAACAATATGCATATTAATTCAACCCACGGTAAATCACCCTTACTTCAGACAAGACGAACATGCATAGCAACTCACATGATATTCAACAAAAGTGTGACAGTTGATGGCGTCCCCAGAAACATGGTTACCGCTCAGCAAGCAACTCATAAGAAATAAGATACATAAGCAACATATTCTTTACCACAATAGTTTTTAGGCTACTTTCCCATGAGCTATGTATTGTATGGTTAGTTTGCTTAGTGCAGGTGGAGGTTAGCAAAAGACTGGGAGCGACCAACTAAGAGAGCAATGACGGTCATAATCATGCAGAGCGACAAAGCAACATTGAATCAGGCATGGTAGTTATATCGCTACTTAGAAACAAAAGATCATCAAGGCTTGACAGACTTTCTTTACAGTCTTGAATATGCGTGAGCATACGCCAAGTCAATCAAAATAAATTCTCGAAGGAAGATATTACTAAACCATACCACATCATAGGCAAACAAACCAAGTTGGTACTCCAATAACACATTGGGAACCCCACAGCTATTTGAGATTAACCAAAGAAAACCTGAACTACTAAGCACCATCATGAAAGTAGCATCTTTATCATAGACACATTGACCCATGCAACGGAAGCAAACTCTCTTAATAAGGTGAGCATGGTAATTAAAGAGAGTTCAAGCAACCAACTAAATAAAAGCTCTTGAAAAGATAAGCATGAATACTAAGAGCAGAGCATGATAGTAGCTATTAAAAGATAAAGAACACACACAACATAGATAGACATGAAAATTCTATGTAATGTTCTAGGTAGAAGTGGAGCGTGTTTCTCTCCCACATAAAGGAATGCTGGGTTCCGACTCGTTATGAAAAACTAAAAAGAAAACTAAAAGCAAGACGCTACAAGCATAGCACATAACATATGAAGTGATAAAAATATAGCGAAACGAAAGACGAACTGATAATGTTGATGGAGAAGGGGATGCACGGGGGGCATCCCCAAGCTTAGACGCTTGAGTCTCCTTGAATATTTCTTGGGGGTGCACGGGGGCATCCCCAAGCTTGAGCGCTTGACACTCCTGAATATTTTTATCATCTTCCCTCGCACACTTGAAAACTCCCTTCATACACAACTCATCATAATCTGATTAGCGAGGTTAGTACCCTTAATAAAATAATTATACCTTGCTGGAAATAAGGATATTCTTGAAGTTCTACTGTTTCTCAAGATTGCCAAAAGGTTTTTGCAAAGAAAAAGCAAGTTCTCAATTTGCAAAGTGAAGGTAAGGCAAAACAGGACAGAATCTGTGAAAAACAGAACAGCAGGCAGTAATTGACCTGTTCGGGATACTTCTGCAACTCAAATCAAAAAACTCAGAACTGACGCACGAAAGAAAATTATATAGAGAACGCTGTCGAAACAATTCAGACCAAAAAGATGATCTCGTGATTTTATACGAATTTTTCTATCCAAGGACAGAATCTGTTTCCTGGACAGCACCTCACAACTTTTGAACTTTCTAGCAATCGGAGGCTATACTTGGCACAAATATGAAAAGCAAAGATACAATGATGATGCTACAGCAGTAAAAAACATCAAGACACAACAAAAGCAAAAAATTTATTCATGTGGGCTGCCTCCAAAAAGCGCTTTCTTTTATGCCTTTAAGCTAGGCATAATGCATAGATCAAGTTGTATCAATTGAACCATCATCAAGATCATCAAAAAGCTCTTCAATAATACAACTAGTCTTGAGAGGGCTCTCAAATAAAGGCCTCATAGAGATACTTCTAGGTAGAAGATCGAAAGGATAAAAGTCAAGGGGAGATTCAACGATAGGTGTTTCTTCCAAAGTCTTTACAATTTCAACCCCTTTGGCAATAGGTGGATTTTTTTTAGAACGGGGAGCCTTTCGAACGTGAACGAACTTAGGCTCCCTCTTTGCCGGAGTTTCTACCTTTTCGGTTTTGATCGAGGAGAAAGTAGTTCCTAAGGTATCAAATATTTCCTCAATCTTGTCCATCCTAGAAGAGTCAGAACCATGGAATTTGACAGTCTCCAAAATTTTGGAACTTTTATGCATGGAGCTATCAAGTCTATTCAAATTCCCTTGGATCTTACGATACAACTCATTCATCTTATTAGTGATTGGCATCTCTAGCTCTATTTTTTCCATAATGTGAGCTAGGGTGATGTCCTCTCGAATGCTAACAACAGGGGGACTCCCAACAAGATTTTCAATAATACTAAGAGACTCCCAAACTGGGGCCTCTAGGAAATTCCCATTGATAGCAGTATCTAGAATAAACCTATTCCAAGAAGTAATTCCAACATAAAAATTTCTAAGCAAGATAGTGGTAGGTTGCTTCTTGGTGGCTCTTTTTTGTGAATCATTAATTCTATACCAAGCATCTTTCAAACTTTCCCCACCTCTTTGTTTAAAGGTGAGAACTTCTGCCTCGTCAAAGACAAAAGGACCCGACATAATGATAACTAAAGAACAAGATAACTATTTTTGTGATTTTCGATAAAAGGAACTAAAGCAAAAATGAAAAGTAAACTAACAAGACTAAAAAGCAAAGGTAAAATATAGCATGCAACTCCCCTCTCCTGAAGAGTGGAGTCCCCGGCAACGGCGCCAGAAAATACTCCTTGATGGGCCTCGAACCCCTCGTTGGTTACCCCAAGTGGAAGGTGTAAGATGCAGTAAGTAGAAGTGTTTTCCCCTAGCAAAGATGCCAAGGATCGAATCCCTAGATACTCCTAGGTTCAACAAGTAGGTGTCAATTGCTACGGCGCAATTAGCAATTAACGTGGACCTGCACACAGATACAAATAACTTTGCTCCCAACGAGTACAGAGAGGTTGTCAATCTCTCCGGCCTTGTAGTTCACAAAGGGTTAAAAGCAATATGATAGTAGTGATAGATAGTGTTTTTGCAATAGTAAGTAAATAGTGAAAAGTAAATAGTGGATGTGATCAATGATGGTAATATGGACCGGAGTCTCATGATGTTCACTAGTGATGTCTCTCTCCCAAAAGACGATAAAACAGCCATGTGAGGTAAACAAATTACAGTTGGGCAATTGACAGGACCCACGAGCGCATACAAATGCTGATTACATTGCAAGAAAGGTTGAGGTTCAAAGCATGGGCGGTACGCCAAAGTAAGTAGACCGAAATCCATCAATATCTACTACTAAACACCCACCTTGAGATATCTATCCAGAACATCTCGCTGGTATTAAGTTGCGAGTCCCACCCATAGTGTAAACTCAATGCAACAGGCAACTGCATTAAAAGAACTTTGCGTAAAGTAAACAATCCTTGCACCCGCGGGCACAAGCACCGTTGTTTTCCCCCTTGTGGCAACAGCACATCCCCTAGACTCATGTTTCTGTCACTCAAGCTAGTCATCGAGGGGCATGAACCCACAATCGAGCATAACGTTCCCTCTTGGAGTCACTACCTATTACTCGGCCAAAGCAATAAATAACAACGGAGAACATGCAAGAATTACTTATGAACTGAAATATAAAAGAGGTGAATCAAATATATTACCCAAGATCAATCTGAACATAATCTCATAATCCATCGGATCCCAGCAAACTCAACATAGCAACAGCATAAGGATTACATAGGTGCCTCGATCATGTAGGGCAGCTCACGAAGACTAATTAGTGTAGCACAAGAACGGGAGGAGAACATCACATAGCTACTGGTCATGGACTCATGGTCCAAGGGAGACTACTCACGAGTCATCCGGGAGGCGTCCATGGTGGTGGAGAAGCTCCCGGTGGTGATCCTCCCCTCCGGCAGGGTGCCGGGAAGAGTTCTCCTGGTGCTCCCGATCTTGGAAGCGGCGGCGGCGGCGGAACAGAGATGGGATCGCGAAAAGAAGTCATGTTCTGAGGGTTATGGGGAACCCTTTAAATATATGCGAAAGTAGGGCACCGGGGGAGCCTCGGGGGGCCCAGGCGCCCCCCTGGCGCGGCCCAGGGGGGGCGCGCCCACAGGGCGCCTGGAGCCCCTGTGCCCCCGCCCCCCCAGGCTGCCCTTCGGAAGCAGTGTTGTTTCCAGATCGCTGATTTTTTATATAATTTTTCTGGATTTTTCTGGGCAGTTCTCGAAACGTGAAAACCTGAAATACAAAAACAGCCGAAAACAGAAACTGGCACTGGGGTGCACTAGATTAGTAAGTTAGTCCAAATATGATCAAAAGTGTATGGAAGTGTATGAATATCATAGCAATATCACCCAAAAGTGGCATGGAGCAAGCAGAAATTATAGATATGTTTTGGACGTATCAGATGGCTTCTTCTCTCTTTTTGGATCTCAATACAAAGTTATCCTCGGTCTTCGAGGAGATCTATTCGATGTAATGTATTTGTCGAGATCCGATGAATTGTGGGTTTATGATCAAGATTAACTATGAACAATATTTGATTCTTTTATTAAATCTTTTATGTATGATTATAATATCCTTGCAAGTCTCTTCGAATTATTGGTTTGGTTTGGCCTACTAGATCTATAGTTCTTGCAATGAGATAAGTGCTTGGCTTTGGGTTCAATCTTGCGGTGTCTTTTCCCAGTGACAGCAGGGGCAGCAAGGCACGTATTGTATTGTTGCCATCGAGGATAAAAAGATGGGGTTTATATCATATTGCTTGAGTTTATCCCTCTACATCATGTCATCTTGCTTAAAGCATTACTCTGTTCTTATGAACTTAATACTCTAGATGCATGCTGGATAGCGGTCGATGTGTGGAGTAATAGTAGTAGATGTAGAATCATTTTGGTCTACTTGTCACGGACGTGATGCCTATATACAATGCTCATGCCTAGATATTCTCATAACTATGCGCTTTTCTATCAATTGCTCGACAGTAATTTGTTCACCCACCGTGTAATTCTACTATCATGAGAAAAGCCACTAGTGAAACCTATGGCCCCCGGGTCTATTCTCAACATATTAATCTTTCATCTACTTTACTTTGCTTTATTCACTTTCTGTTCTTATACCAAAAATACCAAAAATATTATACTATCCTATCTATCAGATCTCACTTTCGTAAATGACTGTAATGGGATTGACAACCCCTTATCGCGTTGGCTGCGAAGTTCTTATTTGTTTGTGTAGGTGCGAGGGACTCACGCGTGGTCTCCTACTGGATTGATACCTTGGTTCTCAAAAACTGAGGGAAATACTTAAGCTACTGTGCTGCATCACCCTTTCCTCTTCGAGGGAATGCAACGCAAGCTCGAGAAGTAGAAGTTTGTCATGTGTAGGCGCATACTTGAGTATCAAGCTATAATATTGAGACGTTAGGCTAGTTAGAGATGTTTCGGTTTAACCTTCTTATCTAACTATCCCAACTCCCGGTAATCTCTCTGGCGGTTAGCCTTGGGTGCGCCTTCCATTGTAATCCCTCATCAATCAATATATATATCAGCGGGTCTCCATGTATGGAGATAGAGACTCTTCCATAACCTTTTACATGGTATCAGAGCGGGCCCTTCCATCACATCTAGCTAGTTTCCATCGATCTCCCATCACCTCCCTCCCATCATGTCGTCCTCCACCGTCCCTATTACCTCTGGCGTGAACTACAACACCTCCGAGCCCCTCTCTCGGACGAACTATGTTCTCTGGAGAGCTCAAGCGCGATCCCAGATAATGGGCGCCGACTTGTTTGGCTATATAAATCAAACCCTAGTGGAGCCTCCCAAAACAATCACCACCAAAGACAAAGATGGCAAGGACTAGGTGATTCCAAACCCTACCTATGCCCCCTGGCTGATCCAGGATCAACACATCGTTGCTTATCTCCTTTGCAATGTGTCCAAAGAAGTTCTTGTCCAAGTTGCCTCGCTTGAATCCTCACATGCGATATGGGCTGCACTAGCTGCTATGTTCTCTGCCATCTCATTGTCCCGCGTCAACAACATCCGATCTGCGCTAACCAATGCATAGAAAGGTACCCAATCAGCCTCGGCATACTTTGGGCATATGTGCTCCCTCTCCAATGAGCTCGCGGCGGCGGGCAAACCACTTGGGGAGGGGGAGCTCATCTCCTTCATTGTCACGGGCTTGGACATGGACAACCAGCCGATCATCTCTGCCCTCGATGTGCGCATTGAACCAGTCACCATCGACGTGCTCTTCTCCCTGGTGGCGAACTTCGATCAGCGGATCGAGATGTTCCATGGTGGTGGTGCTGGTGGCTTCAAGTCATCACCAAACGCTGCTTCCAGGGGTAGTCAAAATGCCGGCAAGGGTGGCTACCACAACCAGAAGCGCGGCGGTGGCAGTGGTCCTCGAGGAAACGATGGTGGCTATGGTGCTCCCGGTGGCGGCAACTACGGCACTGACGGAGGTGGCTACAACGGCATCGGTGGTGGCGGCTACCACGCAGGTGGTGGTTCTGGTGGTGGCTACCATCACAACATGGAGGAGGAGGTCAGTCAGGTGGTGGTGGTGGCGGCCACTATCACCAGAACCCCACTGGTGGCAGCAACAACACTGGGCGCCCTCCAAAGAACACAAACAGGGGGCGTCACTTCCAAGGGTATGATGGCTATGAGGGACGTTGCCAAATTTGTAAGAAATCAAATCACCTTGCAAAGGATTGTGATTGGCGCTATGCCGATGATCCTAACTCCCAAAGAAAGAAAATTGCAGCTACGGCTGATGTGTCCTATGGTGTCGATACCAATTGGTATATGGACACAGACGCCACAAACCATATCACTGGTGAATTGGAAAAGGTGACAATGCATGATAAATACCGTGGCCATGATCAAGTATACATCACCGCAAATGGTGCAAGTATGGAGATAAGTCATATTGGTCATTCATTTATGAAAACCCCACACAAAACCCTTGAACTCAATGAAATCTTGCCTTTTCCCAATGCCTCCAAAACATTGTTATCCGTTCATCGTATTGCTCTTGACAACAATGTGTTTCTAGAGTTTCATCCATTTTTTTATGAAGGATCGGGTCACGAAGAAAGTTATTCATGAGGTGTTTGTGTGCAAGGCCTATATTCTTTGCTTCCGCGGTATTGCCAATCCAGTAAACAAGCCTATGGTGCCATCAAGCTCTCTGCTGAACGGTGGCACACTCATTTAGGACATCCTTTGTTTGCTAATGTTCATCATATTCTTAGTAGAAATAATCACCCAGTTGTTGGTGAGAGAAACTCGGAAACAATTTGTGATTCATGTCAACGTGCTAAAAATCATCAACTACCATAACCTGTGTCTACTAGTGTCTCACAAAACCCTTGCAACTTATCTTTTCTGATTATGGGGTCCAGCACCCACCTCTGTTGGTAGACACCAATGCTATGTAAGCTTTATTAATGACTTTGGCAAATATACATGGATCTACCTCCTCAAGAAACGTTCTGCTGTGTTTCAAGTGTTTCATAATTTTCAAGCTCTTGTAGAGAGAAAATTCGATTGTAAAATCATTGTTGTATTGTCCGACTGGGGTGGTGAGTATGAGAAACTATACTCTTTTTTTCAAAATATAGGTATTTCTCACCATGTTTCGTGCCCACATGCACATCAGCAGAATGGCTGTGCTGAACAGAAACATCGACATATTGTCGAGGTAGGCTTAGATCTTTTAGCTTCTGCCTCCATGCCCCTCAAATTTTGGGATGAGTCTTTCCTTACCGTTGTTCATCTTATTAACATGTGGCCCAGTCGTACTATCTCCCATGAAACTCCCACTGAATGTCTTCTCCATGTCACACCAGATTACACCACCCTTCGCGTTTTAGGTTGTGCATGTTGGCCAAACATTCGTCCCAATAACACTCGCAAACTTATGTATCGTTCCAAAAAAGTGTGTTTTTATTGGCTACAGTGCGCAACACAAAGGTGTCAAGTGTCTTGATGTTTCTACAGGCCGTGTGTATATCTCACGTGGCGTTGTCTTTGATGAAACTCAGTTTCCCTTTGCACATCTACACCCTAATGACGGCGCACTCCTTAGAAAAGGAATCCTTCTTCTCCCATCTCACCTTTCCGGTGTCTCGTGTATGGGCGATGATATTTGTATTGACCAAACTATAACTAATATATCTCATGTTATCACTGAGTTTACTGTTCCAGGAAGAATCAACGAAGAAAATCTCGTGGAACACAGTGCATCCAGGGGCTCCATCATGAACACACGCGATTCGGTGCAATCCACCTCGGGATCGGCCCGGCTGGATGCGTTCGTCCCGACAGCATCTTCTTCGGGATTGTCGTCGAGTCAGGCGGCTCGGGGCCCTCCACCATTTCCCGACCCGAGCCTCTCTCCAGGTGTCATGTGTCTTTCCACCTCTGCGTTGGGCTCTACAAGCATCGCGCACCAATCAGCGATGGGGAACTAGCCGAGCGCGCGGTACGTGGCTGTCCCACAAACATACGCCAGGCGCCCCATGTTGGCCACCACGTCCTCTGCGCTTGGCGGGCCAGGCGGGCCCTCTGATGGATCCGATGCAGATTCGGTCCACACACCGGGATCATGTGCGGCCTCTTCTATGGATGAATCTGCCTCTGCGTCTACTCGCCCTGCCTCAGCAGATATGGCGGGCTCTGGCGCTAACGACGCCTCGGGATCATCTGGATCTCCATATGTGACTACTGCTGCTACTAGATCTTCTAGAGCTATGCCACCACTGTCACGCACGCCTCCTCGTACAAGTCTTCGTGACGGCACAATACAACAGGTCAATTACAAAACCAAGTATGACCTAGTTTCTTCTGTTTCCACAGGTGAACCTCACAACATTCATGAGGCTCTGGCTGACCCCAAGTGACAGATGGCAATGTAAGAGGAGTTTCATGCTCTTCAGAAAAATCATATGTGGCATCTTGTTCCGTCACGTCCAGGTAGAAATGTCATTGATTGCAAATGGGTGTACAGAATTAAACGCATGTCTGATGGCACTATTGATCGGCATAAAGCCAGACTTGTGGCCAAGGGGTTCAAGCAGAGGTATGGACTGGACTATGAGGACACTTTTAGTCCCGTTGTTAAAGTTGCCACCATTCGCCTTGTTTTATCCATTGATGTGTCCACAGGATGGAGTCTCCGACAGCTAGATGTGCATAATGCATTTCTTCATCGTGTTCTGGAAGAGGAAGTTTATATGAAGCAACCTTCTGGGTTTGGGGATAAACATAAACCATCTCACATCTGCAGACTTGATTAATCACTGTATCGTCTCATGCAAACTCCACGTGCCAGATATTCTCGTTTGAGTTCTAAGTTGCACAACCTTGGCTTTATTCCCACTAAGTCTGATACATCCTAGTTCATTAACAATAAGTCCCAGATAATTATCTTTGTACTTATTTATTTGGATTATATCATTGTCACTAGTTCATCAGATGAGGCAATAACAACTCTTTTGAAAGATTTGAACTCAGAATTTGCTCTTAAGGATATTGGAGATCTTCACTATTTCCTTGGTATTGAGGTAAAAAGGAATGCAGAAGGTGGTCTTCATCACTCTCAAAAAATATGCATCTGATCTTTTGAATAAGGCTGGGATACAGGGCTGTAAACCATCTCCAACACCACTCTCTAGCTTAGAACAATTGTCTCTTGCTAAGGGGGTACCTCTGAATTCATAGGATGGCACCAAGTACATAAGTTTGGTAGGTGCACTCCAGTACTTGACACTCACCCAGACTGACATTGTTTTTGCAGTCAAAGTGTGTGAGTTTCTTCATGCACCCACTTTATCCCATTGGACTGCTGCCAAACGCATCTTGAGATATGTAAAGCACACCTTGGGTGTTGGACTCACTTTCAGCCAGTCAACTTCAACACTTGTTAGTGCATTTTCTGATTCTGACTGGGCAGGTTGCCTGGATGACAGACGGTCCACATATGGGTTTGTGGTTTTCTTTGGACCTAATCTCATCTCATGGCGTGCCAAGAAACAGGCAACTGTCTCTAGGTCAAGTACTGATGCGGAATACAAGGCATTGGCCAATGCAACATTTGAAATTATATGGGTAAAATTTATGCTTAAGGAGCTTGCAATATGTCACATACAAACTCCATGCCTTTGGTGTGACAATCTTGGTGATACATATCTCTCTGTAAATCCTGTTTTTCATGCAAGAACTAAGCATACTAAGATGGACTATCACTTTGTTCAAGAAAGGGTTGCAAGCAAGGATCTGGAGAATCGGTTTGTTCCTTCAAAAGTCCAAGTTGCGGATGAACTATGTTCTCTGGAGAGCTCAAGAGCGATCCCAGTTAATGGGCGCGGCTTGTTTGGCTATATATATCAAACCCTAGCGGAGTCTCCCAAAACCATCGCCACCAAAGACAAAGATGACAAGGACCAGGTGATTCCAAACCCTACCTATGCCCCCTGGCTGATCCAGGATCAACACATCGTCGCCTGCTCCTTCGCAATATTTCCAAAAAAGTTCTTGTCCAAGTTGCCTCGCTTGAATCCTCACATGCGATATGGGCTGCACTAGCGGCTATGTTCTCTGCCGTCTCATTGCCCCGCGTCAACAACATCCGATATGCGCTAACAAATGCGTAGAAAGGTACTCAGTCGGCCTCGGCATACTTCGGGCATATGTGCTCCCTCTCCGATGAGCTCGCGGCGGCGGGCAAACCACTTGGGCAGGGGGAGCTCATCTTCTTCATTGTCGCGGGCTTGGACATGGACTACCAGCCGATCATCTCCGCTCTCGGTGTGCGCACTAAACCTGTCACCATCGACGCACTCTTCTCCCTGGTGGCGAACTTCGATCAGCGGATCGAGATGTTCCATGGTGGTGGTGTGGGTGGCTTCAAGTTATCGGCAAACACTACTTCCAAGGGTAGTCCAAACGCCGGCAAGGGCGGCTACCGCAACCAGAAGCGCGGTGGCGGCAGTGGTCCTCGAGGAAACGACGGTGGCTACGATGCTCCCGGTGGCGGCAACTACGGCACCGGCGGAGTTGGCTACAACGGCATCGGTGGTGGCGGCTACCACACAGGCGGTGGTTCTGGTGGTGGCTACCATCAGAACAATGGAGGAGGAGGTCAGTCTGGTGCTGGTGGTGGCAGCCACTATCACCAGAACCCCTCTGGTGGCAGCAACAACATTGGGTGCCCTCCAAACAACACAAACAGGGGGCATCACTTCCAAGGGTATGATGGTTATGAGGGACGTTGTCAAATTTGTAAGAAATTAAATCACCTTGCAAAGGATTGTGATTGGCGCTATGTCGATAATCCTAACTCCCAAAGCAAGAAAATTGCAGCTACAGCTGATGTGTCCTATGGTGTCGATACCAATTGGTATATGGACACAGGCACCACAAACCATATCACTGGTGAATTGGAATAGCTGACAATGCATGACAAATACCGTGGCCATCATCTAGTCTACACCGCCGCAAATGGTGTAGGTATGGAGATAAATCATATTGGTCATTCATTTATCAAAACCCCACACAAAACCCTTGAACTCAATGAAATCTTGCTTGTTCCCAATGCCTCCAAAACTTGGCTAGCCGTTCATTCTATTGCTCTTGACAATAATGTGTTTCTAGAGTTTCACCCATTCTTTTTTTTATCAAGGATCGGGTCACGAAGAAAGTTCTTCATGAGGTGTTTGTGTGTAAGGCCAATATTCTTTGCTTCCACAGTATTGCTAATACAATAAACAAGCCTATGGTGCCATCAAGCTCTTTACTTAATGGTGGCACACTCGCTTAGGTGATCCTACGTTTGCTACTGTTCGTCGCATTCTTAGTAGAAATAATCAGTTGTTGGTGAGAGAAACTCGGAAACAATTTGTGATTCATGTCAACGTGCTAAAAGTCATCAACAACCATATCCTATGTCTAATAGTGTCTCTACAAAACCCTTGCAACTTATCTTTTCTGATGTATGGGGTCCAACACCCACCTCTGTTGGTAGACACCAATACTATGTAAGCTTTATTGATGACTTTAGCAAATATACATGGATCTACCTCCTCAAGAAACGTTTTGATGTGTTTCAAGTGTTTCATAATTTTCAAGATCTTGTAGAGCAAAAATTTGATAGTAAAATCATTGTTGTATTGTCCGACTCGGGTGGTGAATGTGAGAAACTAAACTCTTTTTTTTCAAAAGATAGGTATTTCTCACCATGTTTCGTGCCCACATGCACATCAGCAGAATGGCTCTGCTGAATGGAAACATCGACATATTGTCGAGGTAAGCTTAGCTCTTTTAGCTTCTGCCTTTATGCCCCTAAATTTTGGGATGAGTCTTTCCTTACCGTTGTTCATCTTATTAACATGTGGCCCAGTCATACTATCTCCCATGGAACTCCCACTGAACGTCTTCTCCATGTCACACTAGATTACATCGCCCTTCGCATTTTTAGTTGCGCATGTTGGCCAAACATTCGTCCCTATAACACTCGCAAACTTATGTATCATTCCAAAAAGTGTGTTTTTATTGGCTACAGTGCGCAACATAAAGGTGTCAAGTGTCTTGATGTTTCTACATGCCATGTGTATATCTCACGTGACGTTGTCTTTGATGAAACTCAGTTTCCCTTTGCCCATCTACACCCTAATGTCGGCGCTCTCCTTCAAAAATAAATCCTTCTCCTCCCATCTCACCTTTCTGGTGTCTCGTGTGTGGGCGATGATATTTGTACTGACCAAACTATGACTAATATATCTCATGTTATCCCTGAGTTTACTGTTCCAGGAAGAATCAGCGAAGAAAATGGCGTGGAACACAGTGCATCCTGGGGCTCCATCATGCACACAAGCGATTCGGTGCAATCCACCTTGGGATCGGCCCGGATGGATGCGTCCGTCCCGACCACATCCTCTTCGGGATTGCCGTCGAGTCAGGCGGCTCGGGGCCCTCCACCATCTCCTGACCCACGCCTCTCTCCAGGTTTCACATGTCGTTCCACCTCTGCGTTGGGCTCCGAGAGCGTCGTGCACCAATCAGCAACGGGGAACTAGCCGACCGCGCGGTACGCGGCGGTCCCACAAACGTACGCCAGGCGCCCCACGCGGGCCACCGCGTCCTCTACGCCTGGCGGGCCCGCTGATGGATTTGATGCAGATTCTGTCCACACACCGGGATCGTCTGTGGCCTCTTCTGCGGATGAATCCGCCTCTGCGTCTTCTCGCCCTGCCTCAGCAGATCCGGCGGGCTCTGGCGCTGACCATGCCTCGGGATCATCTGGATCTCAATACGTGACTACTGCTGCTACTGGATCTTCTGCAGCTATGCCACCACTGCCCCCACGCCTCCTCGTACATGTCTTTGTGACGGCACAATACAACAGGTCAACTACAAAACTAAGTATGACCTAGTTTCTTCTACTTCCATAGGCGAACCTCACAACATTCAGGAGGCTCTGGCTGACCCCAAGTGACGGATGGCAATGGAAGACGTGTTTCATGCTCTTCAGAAAAAGCATAGGTGGCATCTTGTTCCGTCACGTCTAGGTAGAAATGGCATTGATTGCAAATGGGTGTATAGAATTAAATGCAGGTCTGATGGCACTATTGATTGGTATAAAGCCGGACTTGTGGCCAAGGGGTTCAAGGAGAGGTATGGACTGGACTATGAGGACACTTTTAGTCCTCTTGTTAAAGCTGCCACCATTCACCTTGTTTTATCCATTGATGTGTCTAGAGGATGGAGTCTCCAACAGCTAGATGTGCATAATGCATTTCTTCATGGTGTTCTGGAAGAGGAAGTTTATATGAAGCAACCTCCTTGGTTTGAGGATAAACATAAACCATCTCACATCTGCAGACTTGATTAATCGCTCCATCGACTCAAGCAAGCTCCACATGCATGGTATTCTCGTTTGAGTTCTAAGTTGCACAACCGTGGCTTTATTCCCTCTAAGTCTGATACATCCCAGTTCATTTACAATAAGTCCCAGATAATTATCTTTGTACTTACTTATGTGGATGATATCATTGTCACTAGTTCATTGGATGAGGCAATAACAGCTCTTTTGAAAGATTTGAACTCAGAATTTGCTCTTAAGGATCTTGGAGATCTTCACTATTTCCTTGGTATTGAGGTAAAAAGGAATGCAAAAGGTGGTCTTCATCTCTCTCGGCAAAAATATGTATATGATCTTTTGAATAAGGCTGGGCTATAGGGCTGTAAACCATCTCCAACACCACTCTCCAGCTCAGAAAAATTGTCTCTTGCTGAGGGGGTACCTCTGAATTCATAGGATGGCACCAAGTACATGAGTTTGGTAGGTGCACTCCAGTACTTGACACTCACCATGCCTAACATTTGTTTTGCAGCCAATAAAGTGTGTTAGTTTCTTCATGCACCCACTTCAGCCCATTGGACTGCTGCCAAACGCATCTTGAGATATGTAAAGCACACCTTGGGTGTCGGACACACTTTCAGCCAGTCAACTTCAACACTTGTTAGTGCATTTTATGATTCTGACTAGGCAGGTCACCTGGATGACAGATGGTCCACAGGTGTGTTTGCAGTTTTCTTTGGACCTAATCTCATCTCATGGTGTGCCAAGAAACAGGCAACTGTCTCTAGGTCAAGTACTGACGCGGAATACAAGGCGTTGGCCAATGCAACAGCCGAAATTATATGGGCAAAATCTTTGCTTAAGGAGCTTGCAATATGTCATATACAAACTCCATGCCTTTGTTGTGACAATCTTGGTGCTACATATCTCTCTGCAAATCCTGTTTTTCATGCAAGAACTAAGCATACTAAGATGGACTATCACTTTGTTCGAGAAAGGGTTGCAAGCAAGGATCTGGAGATTCGGTTTGTTCCTTGAAAAGTCCAAATTGCGGATCATTTAACAAAGGCCTTGTCTATAGGACCATCTAAAGAATTCAAGCGTAATCTAAACTTGAGAAGCTTAGATTAAGAGAGGGTGTTAAACATGTTAGTCATATGTAGGCGCAGACTTGAGTATCAAGCTATTATATTGAGAGGTTAGGCTATTTAGAGATATTTCAGTTTAACCTTCTTATCTATCTATACCAACTCCATGTAATCTCTCTGGTGGTTAGCCTTGGCTGCGCCTTCCTGACCCACAAGTATAGGGGATCAATTGTAGCTCTTTTCGATAAGTAAGAGTGTCGAACCCAACAAGGAGTGGAAGGAAGTAAGGTAATGTCTGCAAGTGTTGAAACTGTAAGTAGTGAGTTGTTTGATAGCAAGATAATTTATAACGAGCAAGTAAGGATAATAGTAACAAGTACGCAGCAAGGTAGCCCAATCCTTTTGAGGCAAAGGACGGGCCAAAAGGTCTCTTATAATAAGCAAAGTGTTCTTGAGGGTACATGGGAATTTCATCTAGTCACTTTCATCATGTTGGTTTGATTTGTGTTCTCTACTTTGATAATTTGATATGTGGGTGGATCGGTGCTTAGGTGTTGTTCTTACTTGAAAAACCCTCCTACTTATGATTAACCCTCCCGCAAGCATCCACAACTACGATAAAAGTATTAAGAATAAATTCTGACCATAGCATTAAACTTTTGGATCCAATCGGTCCCTTATAAAATAGTGCATAAACTAGGGTTTAAGTTTCTATCACTCTCGCAACCCACCATCTAATTACTACTCCACAATGCATTCCCTTAGGCCCAAATATGGTGAAGTGTCATGTACTCGACGTTCACATGACACCACTAAGGGAATCACAACATACATACTATCAAAATATCGAACACATATCAAATTCATATGATTACTTGCAACATGATTTCTCCCATGACCTCAAGAACAAAGGTAACTACTCACAAGTGATGAACATGCTCAAGATCAGATAGGTAATATATAGCATAATGGTTCTGAACATATAATCTTCCACCAAATAAACCATATAGTAATCAACTACGAGATGTAATCAACACTACTATTCACCCACAAGCACCAATCTATAGTTCCGGTAACAAGATTGAATACAAGAGATGAACTAGCATTTGGGATGAGATGGTGTTGTTGAAGATATTGATGGAGATTTCCCTCCCGAAGATGGGAGAGTGGTTGGTGATGATGATGACGATGATTTCCCCCTTAGGGAGGGAAGTCCCCCCGGCGGAATCACTCCGCTGGAGGGCAAAAGTGCTCCTGCCCAAGTTCCGCCTTGAGACGGCGGCGTTCCGTCCCGAAAACCATCTCCTTTATTTTTCTAGGTCAAAATCACTTCTATACTAGAAGATGGGCACCGGAGGAGGGCCGAGGAGGCCATAACCCACCAGGGCACGCCCAGGTGGGTTGTGCCCACTTGGTGGCCCCCTCTGGTGTTTATTGACTTTGGTATTTATTAAATAATCCATAAAAATTCTCCGTGAAGTTTTAGCTTGTTTGGAGTTCTGCAGAATAGGTGGCCTGATGTAGCTTTTCCTGGTCCAGATTTCTAGCTGCCAGAATTCTCTCTCTTGGTTTGTTCCTTGCAAATTATGAGAGAAAAGGCATTAGAATTACTACAAAAAGTATTATTATGGATAAAAACATTATAAATAATAGTAAGAAAACATGATGCAAAATGGATGTATCAACTCCCCCAAGCTTAGACCTTGCTTGTCCTCAAGCGAAAACCAAAATCAAAAAACATGTCCACGTGCTTTGAGAGAGAGGTGTCGGTAAAAAACAAAATACAGACATAGAAGCATCATGTTGATTATTATAACAACAATAAAATTAAACAGAAGACTTTTATCATAGAAGTTGTATCATAAACTTCTCATGAATAAGTGACAGTTCATCACACATCTGAAGTATAAAGCATAAACTCTACTAGAAACCAACAAACTATGTTTTCATTCAACTTTTGCAACTACAATTCATCATTTTTTCAGGAAGGGTCACGTATCGAAGCCTTTAGGCAAGTCCACATACTCAACCATCATATAGTATTCTATGATTGCTAACACTCACCGCATACACATGAGCAAAATGTTTCAACCGAACACATAGAAAGATAGGGGCTTATAGTTTTGCCTCCCAACATACTCACCTCAAGGGTGATGTCAACAATAATAACTCATGTCACCCATATTCAACTGGACATATGTGCCTAGATCTTTCCTCACCACATGATGCTTGCCAAAGGATAAAAATAAAATAGGAAAGAGGGAAAACTTTGACTCTTTGCATAAAAGTAAAAAATAGGCCCTTGACAAAGGGAAGCAGAGGTTGCCATGCGCTTATTTGTTTGCATGCTCAATCCCTTGTGCAAGATAACGTCATGTTGTATTGCCCCTTAAGATGACAACCTTTATTATGCAGTTTGTCGGTTTTATTCTTTGTCATCCAAGTTTGTACAACGCTTAATTTTATCTTACACTAAATGATCTCACATATATTGAAGCAATTTTTATTGCCTTCTTGCACTGATGACAACTTACTTGAAGGATCTTACTCAATCCATAGGTAGGTATGGTGGACTCTCGAAAAAGGTTTGGGTTTTAGGGTTTTTGGATGCACAAGTAGTTTCTCTACTTAGTGCATAATTTTTGGATAGAAAAGATATTGGGCAAGCACCACATGTTAAATGATCTATGACAATATGACTTCTATGTGAATATGAACAAACATAAATAATTAATTTGCCTTCCTTGTCCAACGTTAACAATTTTGGCATATAATATTTTGATGGGGGCTCACAATCACAAAAGATTTCTAGGATAGTATATTTATATGTGAATCTTCTCTTCCCTTATTAATTCTTTCATGAGTTGCATCATTGACCAAGGCTATGTTTGTCAATCTCTAATAAAATTTTCTACTTATGCTTTTCCTTATGTGGTGCTATCACCTACCATAGGATTAGTATATGCTCTTATTGATTTATTTATTTCCTTTATTTATTTTATTTATCTACAGCATGAAAGTAAAGAAAGCAAAAACTCAAACTAAACTTTATTATATAACTTGCACACGATTACAAAGATAGATCACTAAGCAAACTCTCAAAAAGAAAGGATCAAACTAAACTTTATTTCATCTGAAGCAAAAAGATTGAAATAAAATAAGTAAAAGCAAAAAGATAGTGGGATGATACAATACCGGGGCACCTCCCGCAAGCTTGGCGGAAGCCAAGGGGAGTGCCCATACCCAATACTCGGTTTTCTTTTGGTGGTGAAGAAGATGCTGGTGGTCATGAAACCGTGAGCTCTTCCAACTTGCGTCATAGGCTAAAGTTTGCGTCCCTTAGGTCTTCGTTCTCCAGCTCGAGATTCAATATTTTCTTGCCCAATGCTTCTTTCGTCTCTTGTTGGAAGCGGGGAGGAAGAGGCTCATCTTTTTCCTCATCCGTGGACCAAGCATGTGCAGGCTTAAAAACATAGATATCAAAAGACTCATGGGAAGAAGGGCACTCATCTCCTGAGCCTTGAGACGACATGATTTTAGATCTGACAGAAAAATAGCAAGAAATAAAAACAGAAGATTTCTCCGTGATACGGTGGTCGCTAGGTTCGAGGAGTATATATAGAATTTTTATCTTGGGAAACAAGCAAGTTGTAGAAAAACGGAGTCCAGAAGGTGCCCGAGGTGGGCACAACCCACCTGGGCACGCGAGGGATGCCTGGCGCGCCCTGGTGTCTTGTGCCCACCAGGGTGCGCTTCCTGGTAGTTTCTTATTTTCCTATTTTTGTAAATATTCCAAAACTGACAAAAAATATTTTTGCGGATTTTTCGGAGTCCGTTTACTGACCGTATCACGTACCTCCTTATTTTGATGATTCTGGAGTGTTCCAGAAGGATTCTTTTATGTGTTCTTCCGGTGTTAAAGTTTGGATAATATTACTTTCAACATTAATGGGCGTACCTGAGATATAATGCTTTATTCGTTGCTCGTTAACAGCCTTCGGGTTAGTACCTTCAGAATTATTTATTTTGATGGCACCAGACTGGTAAACCTCCTTGATGACATATGGGCCTTCCCATTTCGAGAGGAGCTTCCCTGCAAAAGTTATAAACCGAGAGTTGTACAAAAGAACATATTCTTCTACTTTAAACTCACGCTTTTGAATTCTTTTGTCATGCCATCTTTTAACTTTTTCTTTGAATAACTTTGCATTTTCATAAGCTTGGGTTCTCCATTCATCTAATGAGATAATATCAAATAACCTCTTTTCACTAGCAAGTTTGAAATCATAGTTGAGTTCTTTAATTGTCCAGTATGCTTTATGTTCTAACTCAAGAGGCAAATGACAAGCTTTTCCATAAACCATTTTATAAGGAGGCATACCCATAGGATTTTTATATGGTGTTCTATAAGCCCAAAGTGCATCATCTAATTTCTTAGACCAATTCTTCCTGGACCTATTGACAGTCTTTTGAAAAATTAATTTTATTTCTCTATTGCTAAGTTCAACTTGACCACTAGACTGAGGATGATAGGGTGATGCAATTCTATGGTTAACATCATACTTAGCAAGCATTTTACGGAAAGCACCATGAATAAAGTGTGAACCACCATCAATCATTAAATATCTAGGGACTCCAAACCTTGGGAAAATGACTTCCTTAAGCATTTTAATAGAGGTGTTGTGATCAACACTAGTAGTTGGAATAGCTTCTACCCATTTAGTAACATAATCAACAACAACCAAAATGTGTGTATACCCATTAGAGGAAGGAAAATGTCCCATGTAATCAAATCCCCAAACATCAAATGGTTTAACAACAAGTGAATAATTCATAGGCATTTATTGACACTTACCGATATTACCTATTCTTTGGCATTCATCACAAGATGAGACAAACTTACGGGCATCCTTGAAGATAGTAGGCCAATAAAATCCGGATTGCAATACCTTGTGAGCAGTTCTATCTCCAGCATGATGCCCTCCATAAGCCTCGGAGCGACATTTCCGTAGGATTTGTCCCTGTTCATGTTCAGGTACACAATGTCTAATAATATCGTCCACTCCTTTTTTATAAAGATGCGGGTCATCCCAAAAGTAATGTCTTAAATCATAGAAGATTTTTTTTTCTTTTATTGGTATGTAAAGCTAGGTGGAAAATATTTAGCAACAATGCAATTAGCATAGTCAGCATACCAGGGAGTACTATGAGAAACATTTATTGCAGCTAACTGCTCATCAGGAAAACTATCATCAACAGGTAGTGGGTCATCAAGCACATTTTCAAGCCTAGACAAGTTATCAGCTATGGGGTTCTCAGCTCCTTTTCTATCAATAATATGTAAATCGAATTCTTGCAATAAGAGAACCCAAGAAATAAGTATAGGCTTAGCATCTTTGTTTTCCATAAGATATTTAATAGCAACATGGTCTATGTGAATAGTTACTTTAGAATCAACAATATAAGGTCTAAATTTATCACAAGCAAACACCACTTCTAAGAATTCCTTTTCAGTAGTAGCATAACTTCTTTGAGCACTGTCTAGAGTTTTACTAGCATAATGAATAATATTCAATTTCTTATCAACTCTTTGTCCTAAAACAACACCAACAACATAATCACTAGCATCACACATAATTTCAAAAGGTAAGTTCCAATCAGGTGGTTGAACAATAGGTGCAGATATTAAGGCTTTCTTAAGTGTTTCAAAGGCTTCAAGACAACCATCATAAAAAACAAAAGGAATATCCTTTTGAAAGAGACTAGTAAGAGGCCTATAAATTTTAGAAAAGTATTTGAAAAATCTCCTATAGAAACCAGCATGACCTAAGAAACCACAAATACCTTTGATGTCATTAGGACATGGCATTTTCTCAATTGCATCAACCTTAGCTTGGTCCACTTCAATACCTCTTTCAGAAATTTTATGACCCAAGACAATGCCTTCATTAACCCTAAAGTGGAACTTCTCCCAATTCAAGACGAGATTTGTTTGTTTGCATCTCTGCAAAACTCGCTCAAGATTTCTTAAACAATCATCAAAAGACTTTCCATAAACAAAAAAGTCATCCATGAAAACCTCAACAATCTTTTCACAAAAGTCAGAGAATATAGCCACCATGCATCTTTGAAAGGTAGCAGGTGCATTACATAAACCAAAAGGCATACGTCTATAAGCATAGGTTCCAAAAGGAGAAGTAGAAGTAGATTTTTCTTGATCAGGTTGAGAAACATGTATTTGTGAAAAGCAAGAATATCCATCAAGGAAGCAAAAATGTGTGTGCTTAGATACTCTTCCAAGCATTTGATCAATAAAAAAGCAAAGGGTAATGATGTTTGATGGTTGCTTTGTTTAATTTTCTAAAATCAATTACCATTCTATTTCATGTAACAATTCTCTGTGGAATAAGTTCATTCTTGTCATTAGGAACAACAGTTATACCTCCTTTCTTAGGGACACAATGAGTAGGACTTACCCATCTACTATCAGCTATAGGATAGAGTATACCTTCTTCCAGAAGTTTTAGTATTTCCGCTCTTCCCACTTCTTTCATCTTCGGATTTAACCGACGTTGGTGATCAACAACTAGTTTAGCATCAGGTTCCATATTAATTTTGTGCTGACATAGAGTGGGGCTAATGCCCTTTAAATCATCAAGAGTATATCCAATAGCAGCTCGGTGCTTCCTTAGAACCTTCAATAATCTTTCTTCTTCATGTTCTGAAAGGTTAGTACTAATAATAACATGATATATTTTCTTTCCATCAAGATAAGCATATTTCAAAGTGTCTGGCAATTGTTTTAATTCAAACACAGGATCACCTTTAGGTGGAGGAGGACCTCCAAGAGTTTCAATAGGCAGATTGTGCTTGAGTAGAGGACGTTGTTCAAAGAAATTTTTGTCTATTTCATTTCTTTCATGCATATGTAAATCATTTTCATGGTCTAGCAAATAGTGCTCTAAAGGATCAGTAGGTGGCACAACAATAGAAGCAAGACCAATTAATTCATCCTTACTAGGAATTCTTTTTCATGAAGATTCCTACTAAAGTTGGAAAAATTAAATTCATGAGACACATCACCAAAACTAACACCGATAGTTTGCTTCTCACAATTTATTTGAGCATTAACGGTGTTCAAGAAAGGTCTACCAAAGATAATGGGACAGAAGTCATCTTGTGGGGAACCAAGAACAAGAAAATCAGTAGGGTATTTTATTTTCCCACACAATACTTCAACATCTCTAACAATCCCAATTGGTGATATAGTGTCTCTATTAGCAAGTTTAATAGTGGCGTCAATGTCTTCTATTTCTGCAAGTGCTATGTCATTCATAATTTGTTGGTATAAAGAGTAGGGAATAACACTCACACTAGCACCTATGTCACATAAACCATGATAGAAATGATCTCCTATTTTAACTGAAATAACAGGCATGCCCACAACGGGTCTATGTTTATCTTTTCTATCAGGTTTGGCAATTATGACAACCTCTTCACTAAAGCAAATAACATGCCCATCTACATTTTCTTCCAAGAGATCCTTCACCATAGCAATATTAGTTTCTACTTTAGTTTGCTCATATGGTTTAGGTGTTCTAATATAACTTTTGTTAACCATAGTTGAAAATTTAGCATGTTCCTTTATCCTAGCGGGAAATGTGGTTTCTCAATATAAGCAGAAGGAACAACTGGATCAACATTATAAAGTATAGTTTCTTCTTTAACTGGTACCGGTTCTTTAATTTCTTCTTTAATAGGTGAGTGATATTTAAACCACTTATCTTTAGGGAGTTAAACATGGGTTGCAAATGATTCACAAAAGGAGTCTACTATCTCAGAGTCAAGTCCATATTTAGTGCTAAACTTTTCAAAAACATCGGTATCCATAAAAGATTTAACACAATCATATTTAAGTTCAATACCTGACTCTACCTTCGTCGAGTTCCCAATCTTCAGAGTTGCGTTTAATTCTTTCCAAAAGATCCCACCATAATTCAATAGTCTTCTTCATAAAAGAACCAGCACAAGAAGTACCAAGCATGGATGAATCATTATGAGAAAGCCGAGCATAAATTTTTTGGATAATAATTTCTCCTAAGAGCTCATGATTGGGGCATGAATATAACATTGACTTAAGCCTCCCCCAAGCTAGAGCGATACTTTCTCCTTCACGAGGCCAAAAATTATATATATAATTCCGATCACGATGAACTAGATGCATATGATAAATTTTTTCGGTGGAACTCCAATTTCAAACGATTCCAATTCCATGATCCAATATCATCGCATGGCCTATACTATGCCAATGATTTTCCCTTCAAAGATAAAGGGAAAACCTTTCTCATAACATCATCCATGTGTAAACCTGCAAGCTTAAACAATCCACAAATTCGTTCCACATATATCAAGTGCATGTTAGGATGTTCAGTTCCATCTCCTGTATAAGGATCCTCTAGCAGTTGTTCTATCGTACCCGAAGGGATTTCATATTCAGTATTTTCAATAGGTGCGGCGGGTTGAGGGGTAACCAATTGTGGTTCTGGACGAGGTGAAGATACCCCGAATAAACCCCTCAAAGGATTGTTTTCCATAGTAACAAGTGACAATAAATTTTAGCACACAATATAAATGTTTCCTTACCGAATTCCACTTACCAAAGGCGCTTCACTCCATGGAAATGGCTCCAGAAAATAGCCTTGATGACCCACAAGTATAGGGGATCAATTGCAGCTCTTTTCGATAAGTAAGAGTGTCGAACCCAACGAGGAGTAGAAGGAAATGACAAGTAGTTTTCAGTAAGGTAATGTATGCAAGTGCTGAAACTTTAATAGCGAGTTGTTTGATAGCAAGATAATTTGTAATGAGCAAGTAACGATAATATTAACAAGTACGAAGCAAGGTAACCCAACCCTTTTTAGGCAAAGGACAAGCCAAAACGGTCTCTTTTAATAAGCAAAGCGTTCTTGAGGGTACACGGGAATTTCATCTAGTCACTTTCATCATGTTGGTTTGATTCGTGTTCGCTACTTTGATAATTTGATATGTGGGTAGATCGGTGCTTAGGTGCTGTTCTTAGTTGAACAAACCTCCTACTTATGATTAACCCTCCCGCAAGCATCTGCAACTACGAGAAAAGTATTAAGAATAAATTCTAACCATATCATTAAACTTTTGGATCCAATCGGTCCCTTACGGAATAGTGCATAAACTGGGGTTTAAGTTTTTGCCACTCTCGCAACCCACCATCTAATTACTACCCCACAATGCATTCCCTTAGGCACAAATATGGTGAAGTGTCATGTAGCTGACGTTCACATGACACCACTAAGGGAATCACAACATACATACTATCAAAATATTGATCACATATCAAATTCACATGATTACTTGCAACATGATCTCTCCCATGACCTCAAGAATAAAGGTAACTACTCACAAGTTATGAACATGCTCAAGATCATAGAGGTAATATATAGCATAATGGATCTAAACATATAATCTTACACCAAATAAACCATATAGTAATCAACTACAAGATGTAATCAACACTACTAGTTACCCACAAGCACCAATCTATAGTTCCGGTAACAAGATTGAATACAAGAGATGAACTAGGGTTTGAGATGAAATGGTGCTGTTAAAGATGTTGATGGAGATTGCCCTCCCCAAGATGGGAGAGTGGTTGGTGATGATGATGATGATGATTTCCCCCTCCGGGAGGGAAGTTCCCCCTGCGGAATCACTCCGCCGGAGGGCAAAAGTGATCCTGCGCAAGTTTCTCCTCGAGACGGCGGCATTCCATACCGAAAGCCTTCTCCTTTATTTTTCTAGGTCAAAATCACTTATGTACCAGACGATGGGCATCGGAGGTGGGCCTAGGAGGCCACAACCCACCAGGGCGTGCCTGGTGGGCCTGGCATGCCCAGGTGGGTTGTGCCCACCTGGTGGCCCCCCTCTGGTGTTTATCGACTCCGGTATTTATTAAATAGTTCATAAAAATTCTTCGTTAAGTTTCAGCTTGTTTGGAGTTGTGCAGAATAGGTGGCCTGACGTAGCTTTTCTAGGTTCAGATTTCCAGTTGCCAGAATTCTCCCTCTTGGTATGTTCCTTGCAAATTATGAGAGAAAAGGCATTAGAATTACTCCAAAAAGCATTATTATGGATAAAAACATTATAAATAACAATAAGAAAACATGATGCAAAATGGACGTATCATGCCTTCCCATTGTAATCCCTCATCAATCAATATATATATCAGCAGGTCTTCATGTATGGAGATTGAGACGCTTCCATAACCTTTTACACATTTTATTTAGGATACCTGAGATATACACATAACCTTTATAAGGTATCATACCTTGGTATGTGTATATTTTCAGTAGAAACAATACCTTGGGTATACGTATATTTTTCATTAGGTATAATACTTTTGGAATTTATTTTCATTAGATATAACTGCCCTAGGTATGTGTATATTTTCATTAAAAATATCTTGAGTATGCACTTTTTCGAGGGACATGAGTATGAATTTACAAATATATTGGACTATGTTTGTAGGTATCTAGTACAAACTAGAAAAAATCATTAGGTATATACGAACCCAAGTACGGGTGTTCAAACTATTTTTAATGTGACTAGTCGAATTTGTTTAAGGAAATAAATTATTCCAGGGAATCAATAGCTTCCTAGTTTTTGGAAACCAATCAACAATCAATGGCAGTGGAGGTAAGCGCATGCAAGTCGGAAAGGAAAGAAGATTATTTGGAAGGTACTAGTGATTATTTCCAAATATAAAATGCTTAACAAGGGGACCCGAACGAGGTGTCTAGGCACCTAGGTGCACAGTTAACTTATATATAGTGGCACTATTCTAATCCTGGGATTAGAATAACTATTTGGATCACAGCGCCATATATAGGGCCGATTGGATGTTCCTGAGATCCCAACAAGCCCACCTCCGATGGGCACAAAATAATAAAAAAAAAATCCCACCTCACCCGCTCCCCATGATGTCTTCCCCTAATCTCCCCCGATCCCACATCAGTGTTCCCTCCCTGTCCCGCGCCGTCGCCGGCCCTGACCTCCAATCGTGTCGCCGCGAGGCCCGACGCCCAACCGTGTCGTGGTAGAGGCCCGACCTTCCATCGCGCCTCCATGCCCGACCTTCCTACGTCGCCGCTCCCCACTACCCCTAGCTCTCTGCGCCGCCGCCCTATGCTACCCCTAGGTCTCTACACCGCCGCCCTGGCCCTTCCTCCGGCGCCAACCTTCGACACCGCCGCTGCCCTATTCTACCCCTAGGTCTCTGCGCCGCCGCCCTGGCCCTACCTCCCGCACCAACCTCCAGCACCGCCGCCGCCCCAACCTCTGGCGCCGTTGCCGCCCCAACATCCGACGCCATCTCTCCCCTGCCACAACCTCCGGTGTCCCCTCGCCCATGGTAGCGGCGGCGTCCATGACGACGCTCTCCGGCTTCACGTCACCGCCACCCTCCGCGAGGTCTTCTCCGGCTGTGTCCCCGAGCACGTCCTCCAGTGGTAACCGACCCGCTGAAACCCTACCCTTTCCTGCATTTGATACCAATTTTCCCATGGAAGTTCAGTATTCTGCAGGGCTGAGGACGTTGGGTACGTCTCACCCACCAAGGTGTAGGAGCAGTCCCTCCATGATGCAGCCTCCTCTCGGTGGGGCTCCGCCGCATCATCGCCCAAAACTGTACAACGCCGCCTCCTTGGGCCGTTCAAGGACACATCCCCAGGCCGTTCAACGGTATTTTTTGTGCTTCTCGAACTTCTCCCAGCCTCCAGGCGGCCTCTGCATAGCTCATCATAGCCCCTGCTTTTCCATGCTTCGATGCCAACTTGTGCTTCCAGCATCTTCGCCCTACAGAAAAAAGAAGTTCTCAAATTTAGCAATTACTGGTAGCAGTTCAATTTATACCGGGGAAGAAGAAAAAATAGCAATAGGTTGCAGATGTTGTGTTTTGTGATTGTTGCAGGCTTGCAGCAATTTAGAGGTGGGTTCAAAGAAAAAAATTGTACCCAGACTACATGAATCATGCAATATACATTGAACAAAACTAGGTTTGCAAAAATGCTTTGTCTTGTTTGATGATAAAAAATTGTTTCAGAAAAATGCGTGAACTTCCCTCCAGTCTGTTGCGACCTTCCATCTACTCTGCCGCGACCTTCCCTCCCTAGTGCTGGGATGCTCCTCCTCCACAGCCCCATCCCTAGCTTGCCCAGAACATCTTCCTCCTACCTATCCACTGCATCCCCCCCTCATTCTCTCTTCTCCCCATTTTCTCCTCCATCTCATTTGATGATAAAAAATTGTTTTAGAAAATTTGATCTTTTTGCTCCCTGTAGTGTCAAAACCTTGGTGATTTCTTTGTGATCTGCTACACTATATTTTGACCAAAGGTTTGCATATATCCATATGAGAGGTTGCACACACACAAAAAAAAAATTGGGTCTAGAAATTGACAATAGTATCATGCTAACTTGATGACACAATTTGTTCAAAGATAGATGCATGTTCTTGCTTGGTCGTCCGTTGCCAGGTGCCCGGCCGCCACAATCCCTATGTGTACGAGAGGGCAGCGCAGCGGGGGCCGTCATCCTCGACCTTCAATTACTGGTCAGCAATGGCGGTGCGAATAGAAAGGTAAGCATCTAACCTTGTAGAAGTGCAGTTTGTTTATTTTCAGAAGTTTTTAAAGTGGACTATAATCGTGCATATTTTGCAGGGCCCTATGAAGTACAGGTTGTTTTGCTTCTGAAATTCAGCTTGTTGATTTTCTAAAGTTCAATTTTTTTTTATTTTCTGAGTTTTATTTTTTTATTTTTTTAAAGAGAAAGGTAGCTTCACTTGTACTCTATCCAGTCCTCTTCTGAAGTTCAGCTTGTTGATTTTCTGAAGTTCACTTTGTTGATTTCCTGTGTGGTTATCTCCTTGACTCCCCCTCAGTTCGGAGCTAGAGGTGGTTCTTCATCTTCCCCGCTGCGCTCTCGCAATTTCCGGTAAGTAATCCTTGTTCTAATATTGCCTTGTAGGGCTGGATGGGATCCCCTCTTGGTTTGGTTTTGTCTCTTGCCTAGGTCTTTGTTGCTAACTTTTTGTTCAAATATTTGCACCAAAAAACTGCTACACATTTCTGTGTCTACGTAGTGTTTGTGTTAATGCCTCAGAAGGGAGGAATAGTGTAGGATGAAGAAAATGTTAAAGCATGGTGCACACTTCATATGTTTATGCCTAACTAGAAACCTCATAATACAAACTTTTGGTTGGTGGTTTCATACTTTCATGTGCATATACTTGTGTTCTTTTCACTAGCAAACAAAAATATGTTCTTTAAAATGCAAATATATTTCTTGCGTTAATTGAAAAAAGGCTATGATCTTTCTTGTCCTGTAGGAAATCTTATGGAGTTTGTTTCTTAATTAACTTGCGTGGACCCTCAATCGTTCATCCTAAACCTACCACCTCTTGAGCCTGAATGGAAAATGTCTCAGTGCAAGTGTGTGTAGTACCAAGAAGTTCTACCATGGGTCTACGTCAAGTTCATATTTTGTGTTCAGTAAAAAAAAATCTTAGTGCGAGTGTGTGCAGTACCTGGAAGTTCTACTACAGGTCTATGCTAAGTTCAATAACATTGTCGCCGGCAAAATATTCAGACAAAAAATGCTTGGTTTGGAAAAATGTTCAGACAATGTGGGTGACTAGGTCATGTGTTCAAAGCAGTTTGTTTCAGCAAGGTCGAAGTTTATCGTGTGTTCTTGGGTCGAACATCACATAAAGAAATGGCAGAAGGTCAGTTGTGAATGTGATCCCACCTTGTAACATATGGTCATACGCGTGTGGTGATTCAGAAATGCTGTCGAGGACAAAGAGTGGAGACCAGTGGCGGAGCATGGCCTAAATAGTTAGCTGGGCCAGCTGAAGGAAATACGTACTGGGCCTGTTTTTCACGGCCGAAAAGTGGATATACAATAGAAAAAAGTTCATGGGCTGGGCGGGCCACGGCCCACTCGGCCTTGATGTAGCTCCGCCACTGGTGGAGACACCAAGGAGCCACTGCGTGAGCTAGTTACATCACGATTTGGACCATGTTCCCAACCTGCATGTGTTACATTGCTTAGTTGTCAGCAGCCACATGTCTACGAGGTTGACATCAACAAAAACTTCAGTTTTTTGTGGACGTTCTGAATTAACATGTTATATTTGGGCGTTCTAGACTAACTACCGATGTTACATCATTGCTGCTCAATTTCTAGTCTGTGTACACATGGCAAGCACACTGGTAGCTCCACGCACACACATTTCTCCCTGCGCACGTGTGGGATTTTTCCCTAATAACTAGCATGTTTGGTGAAATGTTAGAAGTCCTGCTACTACCAACAGAGAAAGAAAACGCTATTGAACCTCATTTTGAGATAAATGGAACCAATTTAGTCCATAGTGTGTCGCCACCCATTTCTTTTATAAGATCATCGTGTGTGCGTGCATGTGGTGCTTGTGTGTGTGCGTTCAGTGTGCTCATGCTATGGGTATGTCTTTTCCTTTATTTTTTGAATAAATCGGAAGTTCATATATACAAAAAATCAAAGTCCAAATATCTTCGGTATATGTTCTGAAAAAGCTCAGCAGATATTTCACCGTTTCTAAAAACAAAGCAAAAACTAAGAAGTTTGAATTTTGAAAAACAGAGAATTTTAAAAATCAGAAAAAGACTTTCAACGTTTCTATAATTAACAAACTCTAGACGTTCATATTTATTACAAAACTAGGATATTTCTGTTACTAAAATAAACAATCTAAGAAGTCCAAATTACAAAAATAGAGAAGTTTGATATTTATAAAAAAACTCAGATTTTCCTTGTTACTAAAGAATAAAAATGACGAAGTTTAAATTAAAAAAGATGAGTAGTTCGATGTATACGGGAAGCTCAAATTAATACTGTTTCCAAGAAAATTAAACTATGAAGTTCAATTTACAAAAAAAATATTTGATGCTTATTTAAAAACATATTTCCTTTCTAAGAGTATGACTAAGTAGTTGAAATTAAAATAACAGAGAAGTCCGAAGTATATAAAAAACTCAGATTTGTTGCAAGAATTCTCTGGCCGGGGAAGTTCAGAAATTCTTGCGAGAGAGGTTCACCTTGTATTTCCATGTTCAAGAATACAAAAAAGAAATTGTTTTTTTTTTGCATTTTAAAATAATTCTCTCAATCCACAAAGAAGTTCAGTTATTACTTGGGAGCAATTCGATTTGAAAAAGAAAATAAAAAATTCGAATTATAAAAATAGAAAAAGTTTTTGTACTACATGGTGTATGTTTAATATGAGAAAAATGAATAGAAAGGCAAGGTCCAATTTTTTTGTTATTAGAAGTTCAAGTCCTCGGTCAAAGAAAGTTAAAAATTTTGTTGTGACAGAGGTTTGTACAAAATGAATATCATCTATGTAACATTGTCGAACGGATGAGAAAATTACAAACGAAAATACGTCACAGAAGTTCAACATGAAAACAGTAGGAAGTAAGACTACTACACTGAATGAATTTCAGATGAAAAGCTTTTAAAATCATTGCGAGTATAAATAAATGATCAACGCGGAAAAGTTGCGTGTTTACATCAGCTTTCCATCGACATATAACTTGCTCAATTCCGGTGAGTGGATGGAGAGCTACGGGAAAAAAAACACGTGAAAAACTGAGTGAAGTTCAAGTTGACATGCCGAGAAGATCAAGTTTTTCATGCGATGCATTTTCGAATAATCTGTTTCGCGATAAAGGCAGAACGAATGATCTCACCATATTCGCACTTACATGAAAACGGCTAGGAATTAGAGAAAACCATCAACATTGAAAAGTTTTGCATTTTCCGTACCTTTTCAACGGTATATTAGTGGTCCCATTCCGATAAAGTTTGTACAAATTACGGCAAAAGTACGTTTTTCGCCATTTTCGAAATTGACTTAAAATCGTAAAGAATTGGAAGAAACAATACATACAAAAAAGTTTCGTATTTGTTCAAGCTTTCCAACGCCATATCATATGACACATTCGGACGTGTGGCTAAAAAATGAGCTCGAAAATACAAACTCGGTAGGACTTGTACCGTTTTCTAAATTACTCTTAAACTGTTCAAAATTAGAAAAAAACGTTCAACATGAAAAATTAGGGCATTTTCATAAGCTTTCCAACGCCATATCAATTGTCTCAATTGGATTAGCCGTTTAGAAATGACATCGAAAATACGAATTCGGCTGTTTGGTTTGTGAAATTTTACGTTTTCCCATATTACTCTTTAACCATATGGAATTAGAGAAAACTTTCAACATGTGGAAGGAGCAGTTTTGCAGCAGCTTTCCAACGCCATATTATTTGCCTCATTCTGATAAACAGTTTAGAAATGAGATCGAAAATATGATTCACGTTTTGTGTGTGAAGAAAACACGATTTTCAAAACTTCTCTTAAACCACTTACATTTTGACATAAATTTAAGTTGGGTCATGATACTGGTGTCCATTGCTTTCCAATGGTATATGTCAAGCCCCGTTTGAGCAATGTTGGCGGAAGTTCAACCTAGTTCAGGGGGAAATTGAACGTACTACTAGCGGGCAGGTCAGGTTGTGATGAGAATATTATTGTCATCCTGCGATCAAAATAGTGTTTATGTGTATTGCAACGGGAAAGAATAGTGTTTATATATATAGGAAAAGCACTGATATAAAGTTTCGCTCGCGCGGCTACAAGCGCTCATTCATGTAGGGATCTGGTCTCTCCCCATTCCTTATTTGTATTTTCGTTTTATTAATTGTTAGATGGTTATTTCCTCTTATAGCGGAAGAAGGACCACACTACATGCGAGAGCACAGTAGTGTGCAGGTACTAGCTAGCACGATGGCGGTCCGGCAGGCAGGGGCCCAAGGTGCGAACAGTTCCAGCCATATGGAGAACTGTTGACCAAGGCTGGCACGATGGCCCTTAAGTTTTTACTAGCAGAATGAACGTGCGTTGCAACGGGAAATAAAATAACACACTCTCTTAACCCAATAACCATGACTCAAGACCTTAATAAGCCCGCGTCTTTTAGTTACACATGGCACGGCATTTGTGTTGGCCACAATGAGCTATGTGCTCACACAACGAAGCACATTTGAATATGGTCAGTCCCTCTCTCTCTCTCTCTCTCTCTCTCTCTCTCTCGCGCGCGCGCGCGCGCATGCGCACGCTCGCTCGGAATAAAATGAAAATTTTGTTGTCTCTTCCCGCAAGGTTTTTATAGTTGTGCATGCATGGTTCTCGATGTTTTTGAAAAATATGTTGTTTTTTCGCAAGGTTTTCAAAGTTGTGCATGCATGATTCTCGATTTTTTTTTCCCACTCTAGTTTTAATAGATATTTATTTGCAATTCGAATCACCAATGGTACGAAAGAAAAAACGAACTGTGCGCTATAGAGTTAGTTTGCACCAAAAATAATATTTTAGAAATATTTAATAGCTAAAACTAACATCATATTTAGATTCTACATATTTTTCTAATCAAATTTCATATATAACATGTTAAAATCGAACTTACGCTTTAAAAGATATGGATATTCTTATTTTACATAAACTATAGATTAATTAACCAAAACGTCAAGGAGTTTTCTGTTAAAACAAAAAATGTTTCGGCTCACTTAAATTATATATATACAAAGCAAAGATATAAAGTTTCGCTTGCCCTCCTGTAATCACAAGCGCTCATTCATGTGGGGATCTGGTCCCTCCGCATTCCTTATTTGTATTTTTGTTTTATTAATCGTTAGATGGTTATTTTCTCTTATAGAGGAAGAATGACCACACTGCATGCGAGAGCACAGTAGTGTGCAGGTACTAGCTGGCACGATGGCAGTGTGGCAGGCAGGGGCCCAAAGTGTGAACGGTTCCATCCATACGGAGAACTGTTGACCAAGGCTGGCACGATGGCCCTTTAGTTTTTATTTACGCTTTTTTTCTTGTGGGCCGCCAACTCATTGTAGCAGACACTTTTCCCATGGTCGCGTTTGTCTTCCTACACCTTTTTCGGGAATTCCCTAATCGCCGCTTGTTGCGGCAAGCTGTCGATGCTTCGCACAGGAGGAGGTGCGAGCGAGTGACCAAGTGGGCCGGCCCATTTTAGCGTTTCAGCACACACCGGTTTTGGGGAACCTTCTATGATGTTTCTAGCCGGTTTTTTTCCGGTTTTCGGAATCTTCTAGAAGGTTCCTCAACCAGCTTTTACTTTTTCAGTTTATTTTTTGTTTTCCTTTTTTCTATTTCTCTTTTTTTTTCATTTTTTCTTTTCATTTTTATGTTTCTTTCTATTTTATTTTATTTTCTTTTTTTCTTATCATGTTTATTTTAAAATTTTGTTTCCAAATTTCAAAAAGTGTTCCTGTTTTGCAGATTTTGTTCACAAATTCAAAAATTGTTCCCGTTTTTCAAAATTTGTTCACAAATTCAAAAAATGTTCCCGGTTTCATTTTTGTTCCAAATTTACAATAAATGTTCATGTTTTTTTCAAATTTTGTTCACAAGTTCAAAAATGTTCATGGTTTTAAACATTCGTTCAGAGTTTCAAAAATGTTACTTCTTAAAAAATCACAAATTAAAAAAATATTTGCATTTTAGAATTAAAAAAATATTCACGTTTCAAAAATTGTTTGGAATTTCAGAAAATGTCCTTTTTCCAAATTTGTTCACAAATTCAGAAATTGTTCGCGTTTTAAAAAATGTTTAGAAAATGATCCCAATTTTTAAAAGTTCAGAATTTCAAAAAATGTTCGTATTTCTGAAAAAATATTTAATTTTGGGAAAAATGTTCGAAATAAAAACATGGGCCAAAAAACCGATTCGCTACAGCAAATTGGATTGCTATAGTGCGAGCTTCGCTGCAGTACGCCATTCGCTGCGTGCGCTGCTGGCTACAATGGGTCGGCCCAGTAGGGGCGTGCGCCTGTGCGTCGGGGTCGCTAGTTGACGCAGAATGCGTACAATAGGACCTCCCCCTTTTCCGGACACCGCGGATGCTATGGACTCAGGTATGGGCCGTTAATTCTTCTCAAGAAAAGGATATGTGCCGTTAATTGGAAAGAAAATATCTGAATAAAAAGGAGCAATAAAAAAAGGGTGCACACGCAGCTCCTCTCCCGTGGCCACATTTTTTGTGCGGAGAGCCATGCATGGCTGAGAGCCTGAGAGCACCAAAACTGTATCGATTTCCCTTTTTCAGCATATACCAGCCCCCATTGGCACGCCACAAACGGCTGGAAGTTCAAAAAAGAAGTTTTTGTCTATGTTCCCAACTTCCCATATACGTAAGCTCAAGTATCGACAGGTCGTGCCGCTCTACAATACAGAATGCGCCCATGTTTTGCAACGCAAAGGAGCGTCCAGCAACGCTTGGCCGACAACGATACAGAGCAGCCTTTTTTAGGGGTCGGTACAGACCACCGCTTCTTTCTCAACTGCGCAGAAGGAGATTCTGTGGGCGAAGCGCAGTTCCTGATTTCTTGTCAGGGATGCCGGCTCCCCTTCCCTCGTTAGTCGCTCCGGCGGCAGCGGAAAGGTGGGGGAGCGCGGTTCCCTACGTCCGGTCTATAGATAGTTTACGATAGGTATGTTGGGCGACTTCGCTCAGTCTGTGCCGATGTCATTACCGCGAATAAAGTTTTTCAGACCATCGTTTCGACCGCGTTCTTCAGCAAGGAGTCATAGATTTGTGTTCAAGTGATTTCCTCAAGGCGACGATGGAGATCTTGCTCAGGTTCTTGTTTCTTCGGCTTCATCAAAGTTTCGTCGGTTGTGTATCTAGTGTCGTCGTGGAGCCGGAAGTTTGTGTCTCGAGAGATGGCTAACGATGCAGCACCGATCTTCTCCTCCCCCAGCATACGGATCATGTCGCGAAGATCCACTAAAATCTCAAAGCAACTCTAGTAGACCCCCACTAGTAGAAAACAGGGCTTTGGTTCGGTCCTGGCAAGCCCATTAGTCCCGGTTCACTCATGAACCGGGATGCATGGGGACATACGTCCCGGTTCGTGCGCCCAGGGAGGCGGTCAGGCCTCGTAGGGCATCTATCCCGGTTGGTCTGGACCCATTTATCCCGGTTCCAGACACGAACCGAGACCAATGGGCCTCGCTCCTGGCCCACACCCATTGGTCCCGGTTCGTGTCCGGAACCGGGACAGAAGGGGGCCTTTAGTCCCGGTTCCTGCCACGAACCGGGACCAATGAGTTTCCTATATATACCCCACCACCCACCACTCCACTGCTCTGTTTTTTCTGGCCGGCAAGGGGCGAGCTTTGTGGTGCTCTAGCTCACCTCCTATGCATATGAAGTGTTCGATGAAATCCCCGAGCCACACTAGTTAAGCTTTTCTCCTCTCGAAGCTCGAACTCCAAGCTCCATTTTCTTCGAGATTTGTCTAGGTTTAGCGGTCTATCACGTCCCGTCCCCGTCTTCACCGCCGTCGATCGCCCCCGCCGATCTCGTCATCGGCACCACCGTGGTGAGCCTCTTGTTCTGTCTATGCTTTTCTTACTTTTATTATTGCTTATTATTATTGCTTTAGATAGATATTTGTCTAGTTTTCTTACTTTTATTATTGCTTGTTATTATATAGTGCGATGATTTTGATATCCGCCCACGTCGGCCTTCGTCCTGTCTACGATTCGGATGTGGTATATTATCTTTAATTTATAACTATTTGTTTTAGTGTTTATGACAATTATGTCGACCAACCTGACATAGATGTTTTTATATATCTAGGAGGTAGTTGAACCAAAAATTCCAGCCGACCCTCTTGTGGAGAGGTTAAATTTAGTTGAAAAGGAAAACATTTCCTTGAAGAAAAAATTGGAAAAAAACGGAGGATGAGAAGATGGAATTGGAGTTGCATGTTGCGGAAGTCGTCGATGATCACAAGATCATGATGGACCCTATTGTCAAGAGGTTAAATTTATTTGAAGAAGAAAACAATTACTTGAAGCAAAAACTAAAAAAAAATTAAGGAGGAGGAGATGATATTGGAGTTGCATGTTGCGGATATCGTCAAAGATCACAAGATCAAGATGGATGCCATGCGCTTGAAGATTAGAAAGATTAGAAAATATGCCATTCATACCGAGGCTTGGTATCATTATGTCGTTGGATCAATTGTTACCTTGATTGCGATTATGATCGTATTTGTTGTTGCGTTGAAATGTTCTACATAGTTTCAATGTATGGTTTAATTAGATGCTCTAGAGAGCTATGCATGTACTTTGAATTTAATGTGATGATGAATTTATATTAATTTGACCAGTTATCTATCCATGATGTTCTGTAATGGTTTTTGACACGCTTAATTATATATCGTGGGAGTGGAGGGCAAGACAGATATTTCCGAAGATTATGAAAAGTTTCATGAAATTCCCCCCTTCAGAGCCAAGGCTGACCCAAGCACCTTGATAAACCATGATACCTCGAAAGTGATTGTCCGTTTTGTACACGAAGTGTGTCCAGTTTTTGCCGTAAGCCTTCCTACTTTTTTGCACATGCTATATGGGTGAAATGATGATACCATGCCAACTTTCAACCTTTTCAGAGTTCATTCGAAATGCTTTTTAATTTCAGGGTCTTATAGCTCAAAAAAAATTAAGTAAATGCATGAAAATAGCAAATGAAGTAAGAAATGGTTCAAAATTGATGATTTGGTATTGAATGGTGCATTTTGAACACAGAAAAAGTCTGTAGTTCAAATAAGTTCAAAAAAATGAAATCTCTTTGTAACACACAAGTTTTCGTCTCAAAACCGTGATACATCAAAAGAGATTGTCCGTTTTGTACACGAAGTGCATCCGGTTTTTGTCGGTGTACTAAAGTAGGGGTACCTTAGTATCCCGAACTTGTGCACGGACAGTTGCAGCGTCCCGCGGCAAGGCTAGCCAGGCGACCGCCAAAACCCCTCATGGTTCCTCTGGAGCCATTCAAGAACAAAGTATACAAGTCAAAGAGACAAGACCCCGGCAAGAGGAGCTTGCCGGGAAGGCCACTCAAGGCACAAAAACCACTCAAGACGTAAGACCCCGGCGAGAGGAGCTTGCCGGGAAGGCCATCCAAGACATATCAAGAAGCTTGCCGCGACGCGCCACGGGTCCCGGCAAGGACCGGTGAGCGACAAGCTCCCAGAAGCGACAAGATAGCCACCGCGGCAAGGCGCTTGCCGCGGCAAGCTTGCACTCAGTACCCGCGCTCCAGCACATCCACCCACGTGTCGCCCTGGGGCCCTTCCAGGCACACGTGGCGGAAGGCTGTGCAGCCAGGGGAACACGGTGGCAAGCGGCGATGACAAGGCTACCGCCGTGGCGGACGGTGGCGCCCTGACGGTCACTTTTTGCACTGTTTGGGGCGACGACGACGGGCATTCAATGCCCTTGTCCCCTGCCGTCAGAGTTAGGTATAGAGCACTATACAAACACTGTTCTAGCTACCACTCTTTTTACGTTTTTACCCTCTTCTGTGTTGCCACCTGTCGGTGACCCCTTTGATCTATAAAAGGAGGCCCATGCGCAACATAGAAGGGGTTCGGAACATCGATCACTCTCACGCTCGGTTCGGCCAGCGGTTAGAGCATACCGTAGCTCTCCTCGCTCCCGAGCAAGAACACAATACAAACCAAAGCAGGAGTCGGGTTTTACTCATCCGTGCGGCCCGAACCTGGGTAAACTACTCGTGTGTTCGCCTCGATCCGCTCTTTGTGCATCCTCCGCCCCCTTGCCGTACCAAAAAGGGGCTCCGGTCCCATAGGTGTTCGTGGGCGATCAGTTTCCCCGACATCTTTGGCGCGCCAGGTAGGGGGTGCGTCGAGGTTGTGTGAACCTGATCCGGCGTCCACACGGGCTAGATCTTCACAAACTTCACCAACTTCATCAACTTCACCGACTCCATCCGCATGCCGCCGAAGAAGAAGGCTTTGGAGGCAGCAGGCCCGTCCGCGTCGATCCCGCCACAGCCGGAGCCCACGGCTGGTGGGGTAGACGCCGGCGGAAGGACGGACGTCGGTGAGGAAACTCACGGCCCCGCCAAGTCCAAGGACAAGACGGACGACCGGCCGCACTCCAAGGCCTCGGCGTCCGTACATGCACCGCGCCCATCTCAGGAGGCGCGGGACCGGCAGCGACGTGGTACTCAAGGTACCATACGCTTGCTGGGCCAAGGTCAAGCCGGCGGATCTCGGGACGCTCAAGGCCAGCATACACATCAACGTGCTGGCACGAGCAAGGCGCGGTCGCCGAGACGGGAAACTGCTCCTTCTAACGTAGTTAGAAGTCCGAGCATATCCCGCTCCTCGCACCGTTCGCCGCCGTTACCCGCCACTCCAGCAGAAGCTCTAGCTCGAGCTCAACTGCTCCTCGACTTCCCTCCAGCGGCAGACAAGGCCGACGACTGGAGGGCCACCATCCAAAGCCTCATCGCCTTCGCCAACGGCAACACTCCGCAGCAGCCGAGCACGTCACGGCCGCGGCAAGCTAGCCAGGCGCGGGCTGATGGCGACAAGACTGCCGGGGGTGCAACCACCGTGCACTCCCCGCCCCGAAGGCCAAAATCGCCGACTCGCCGGATCAACGTCGACGACGACTCCACCGCGTCGTCGGATCCACGAGCTCGCCGCGATCAGCGCCAAGTTCTCAACGATCGACAACAAGAGGACGCTCGAACCCGCATCGAGCGTCGAAGAGAAGCGCGACGTCAATCAGACCAGCGCGCTGGGCCCGCTGTTGACACGCACGCGCCCGGGGGACCAGGCGACTTGCCGTATGCGGTAGGTTGCCGTGCGTTCACCCGTGAGCTGCGGCAAGTCCAGTGGCCCAGCATGAAAAACTTCAAGCCCGACGTATCGGAAAAGTACGACTGCAAGACACATCCGTCGGAGTTCCTCAGCATCTACACCATCGCGGTGCAGGCTGCCGGGGGACGAGACGAGAAGATACTCGCCAATTACTTCCCGCTAGTGCTCAAGCCAAACGTCAGATCTTGGCTCATGCACTTGCCGGAGAACTCTATTTCTTCTTGGGCCGACCTGTGCCATCAGTTTGTCGGCGCCTTCACAGGTGGCCACAAACCCCATGGCCAGGAGAGTGACCTTCACATACTCGCCCAGAAGGAAGGAGAGCCCCTGCGTAAGTATATCCAGAGATTCAGCCGCGTCCAGCACAACATCCCAGACGTCCACCCTGCCGCGGTTATCAGCGCGTTCCACCAGAACGTGCGTAACCGCCGGATGAGGGAGGAGATGGCGATGTGCAAGATCAGGGACGTCAGCGAGCTGTACGCCCTGGCCGACAAGTGCGCACGCGCTGAGGAGGGGAGGAGGCTCCCCGGAGAGGATACAGGAGCAGGGGGGTCAGACAGTGAGGATGCCGCCCCGGCAAAGAAGAGCCGGCGGCGGAACAACAGAAAGAAGAAGAACAAGGAAGTGCTAGTCGTTCAGCAGTCCGGTAAGGAGGCTGGCGCCAAGAAAGCCCAGGCTGGTGGCTCCGGCAAGGAGACTGCCGTGTGCACCAACTGCCAGGCTGTGGCAGCCGCCGACATGCAGGACGGCACCGACAAGCAATACTGCAAGATCCACCGCACCAAGGGCCACGACCTCCAGAACTGCAAGAAAGTTGAATACCTCGTCGAGCAGCAGAAAGCTGAGTATGAGCGATGCGACAAGGAGAAGGCCCAGGGAGGTGGTGGAGAGTCCGGCAAGAAGCGGCCATTCAATGGCCGGGGAGGACGCCGCGGCAAGGCCAAGCAGCGGCAAGGAGACAGACCTCCCCGCGGCCGCGACAAGGATGAAGACGAAGACGAAGACGAAGACATGGATGATGGAGAGAACAGCGAGCAGGAGTTCCAGAAAGCTACAGAAGTTTTGTGCATTGACGGTGGTGCTTCTCTGCATACTTCTCACCGACAACTCAAGCAATGGGTGCGGGAGGTTAATGCAGCAGAGCCACCCGTTGAGTCGCGCAAACTTCTGAGGTGGTCCAGCACGCCTATCATCTTCGACATTGAGGACCACCCTGATCGCACAACTGCGGTCGGGTGCTTGTCGATGTTGGTTTCACCAACCATCCGCAACCTCAAGGTCACCAAGATGTTAATTGACGGCGGGGCCGGCTTGAATTTGATCTCCTCCACTGTGATCCAGAAACTCCAGATCCCCGACACCGAGCTCAAAGAAACCGGCACATTCCAAGGGATAAACCCGGGAAGGAGCAAGCCGAAGGGGAAGATCACGCTGCCAGTGACATTTGGCGGAGAGCTGAACTTCAGGACTGAGAGGATCACTTTCGACGTTGTCGATATTCCATTGCCTTACAATGGAATACTTGGCCGTCCAGCGCTCGCCAAGTTCATGGCAGCCTCTCACTACGCCTACAACATGCTCAAGATGCCAGGCCCGATAAGCGTCATCTCTGTCCCTGGCGACAAGAAGGATGCCCTTATCTGTGCCGACAAGATTTACCGGGACGCAGCAGCCGCAGGAGATAGCAAGACACTTGCCGCTGAAGCTCCCCGGGGGAAGAAGAAGATGAAGTCCGGCAAGAGCTCTCGGGCCCACTCCGGCAAGCGCACCTCTTCGGAGTGCTGCGCTGCCATCGAGGACGCACCATCGAGCTCCACCGACAAGTGCAAGAAGACGATGGCAGCTCCACCAGCAACCAAGAAGGTGTCCGCCAAGGAGGACGGCACTGGTGGTACTTTCACCATCAGTGCCACGCTTGACCCTAAATAGGAATGCGCGCTCGTTGCTTTCCTGCGGGCAAACGTCGATGTGTTTGCATGGCAACCATCTGACATCCCCGGTGTTCCCAGGAAAGTGATTGAGCACAAGCTTGTTGTTTGTCCTCACGCGCGGCCCGTCAAGCAGAAGGTTAGAAAACAAGCAGTGGAGCGCCAAGAGTTCATAGCAGAAGAAATCAAGAAACTGGAAGCAGCAGGCCTTGTCAGAGGGGTGCTCCATCCGATGTGGCTGGCCAATCCTGTAGTCGTGCGAAAGGCAAACGGGAAGTGGAGGCTTTGTATTGACTTCACTAATGTGAATAAAGCTTGTCCCAAAGATCCATTTCCCTTGCCGCGCATTGACCAGATTGTTGACTCCACGGCTGGATGTGAGTTGCTTTCATTTCTTGATGCATACTCAGGATACCATCAAATCTTCATGGCAGGAGAAGATGAGGAGAAGACAGCATTCATTACTCCATGTGGCACTTATTGCTTCATACGCATGCCTTTTGGTTTGAAGAATGCTGGTTCAACATTTGCAAGGGTGGTTCATACAGCTTTTGAGCCACAGATCCACAGAAATGTAGAGGCATACATGGATGACATAGTGGTCAAGAGCAAGGACAGGGCTACCCTAGTTCAAGATTTAGATGAAACTTTTGCGAATCTGCGCAAAATCCAACTCAAGCTTAACCCAGAGAAGTGCGTGTTTGGAGTCCCTTCCGGCAAGCTTCTCGGGTTCTTTGTGTCTCAGAGGGGGATTGAAGCCAATCCCGACAAGATCAAGGCCATTGAGCAGATCGAAGCACCAAAGCGCGTCAAGGATGTACGAAGACTTGCCGGCTGCGTGGCTGCTCTCAACAGGTTTATCTCTAAGTCTGCAGAACGCGCCCTGCCGTTTTTCAAAATTTTGAAAAAGGCAGGTCCAATGAAATGGACTCCGGAAGCGGAAGCAGCACTACAAGACTTGAAGAGGTACCTATCCTCCACTCCAATACTTGTTGCACCTAAGACACAAGAAAAGTTGCTGCTGTACCTAGCGGCAACTAATCAAGTGGTTAGTGCTGTGTTAGTAGCGGAGAGGGAGGCGGATGATGAGCCAGCAGCCGCGGCAAGCACGTCCAGCGACAAGCAGGGGGCTTCCCCGACAAGCTCTGGTCCCGACAAGGACGGATCTGCGCAGATGCAGGAGGAGATACGGAAGAAGATGGTGCAGCGCCCAGTTTATTTTGTCAGTTCCCTCTTGCAGGGGGCTAGGTCAAGGTACTCCGGGGTGCAGAAGTTGCTTTTTGGCCTTCTCATGGCCTCGAGAAAGCTGTGCCATTACTTCCAGGCACATGAGATAACAGTGGTCACTCGCTTTCCGCTGAAGAGGATATTGCAAAATCCAGAAGCAACGGGCAGGATTGTTGAGTGGGCACTGGAACTGTCAAGCTTTGGCCTCAAGTTTGAAAGCACTTCAACTATCCAGAGCAGGGCATTGGCAGAGTTTATAGCAGAGTGGACTCCAACGCCGGATGAGGAAATCCCAGAGACGAGCATCCCCGTCAAAGAAGCAAGCAAAGAATGGATAATGTACTTCGATGGTGCCTTCTCGCTGCAAGACGCCGGTGCTGGTGTGCTGCTTGTCGTGCCCACCGGAGAACACCTCAAGTACGTGGTCCAAATGCACTTTCCCAAGGAGCAAGCGACAAACAATACTGCAGAGTATGAGGGTTTGCTTGCCGGTCTTAGGATCGCAGCAGACCTTGGGATTAAGAAGCTGATTGTAAGGGGAGACTCGCAGCTTGTTGTCCGCCAAGTGAACAAGAACTACCAGAGTCCGTTGATGGAAGCTTACGTCGATGAAGTGAGAAAGCTTGAAGAGCACTTTGACGGCCTACAGATGGAGCACGTTTCAAGAGCTCAAAACGACATCGCAGATGGCCTGTCGAAGTGCGCCGCGCTGAAGTTACCTGTGGAACCAGGGATCTTTGTGCTCAAGCTGACTCAACCATGCGTAGCACTATCAACTGGACAGAGCAAGAAGAGGAAGTTGATCTCCGACGACTACTTTCCGGCAGAGCTCCCAGAAGCCGCCGCCAAGAAGGTCCCCAAGATCAACGCCAAGGATGCTGAGGAGCAATCCGCTCCGGCAAGTCCCAGGACTTGTTCCGTCGAAGCGGAAGCTCCCGGCAAGTTTTGTTCCGGCAAGCTTGCCGGGGATCGTCACGCTCCGGCTGAGACACAAGTGCTCATCGTAGAAGCGGACGTTCCCGCAGCAGCAGATATGCCTTTAGTCCTTGTTGTCGAGCCACAAGCTCCAGCATGGGCACAGGAGATTGTCCATTTCCTCCAAACAGGAGAACTTCCCGAAGAGCAAGAAGAAGCTGAAAAAGTAGCTTGGCAGTCAAGTATGTACCAGTTTGTTGACAACACACTGTGCAGAAGAAGACTCAACGGCGTGAAATTGAAGTGTATTCCCCGGGAAGATGGACAGAAGCTGTTGGCAGAGATACATGGAGGCATATCTGGTCACCACATTGGCGCAAGAGCACTTGTCGTTAAAGCATTCCGGCAAGGTTTCTTTTGGCCGACGGCCCTCCAAGATGCAACTACACAAGTAACCAAGTGTGAAGCGTGCCAGTTCCATTCCAAGCAGATACATCAGCCAGATCAAGCTCTCCAGATGATCCCTTTGTCCTGGCCATTTTCGGTCTGGGGGCTCGACATCCTCGGCCCCTTTCCCCGCGCAGCCGGGGGCTTTGAGTTCTTGTACGTCGCCATCGACAAGTTCACAAAGTGGTCGGAAGTGGAGCCAGTGAGAAAGGTGACCGCATAGTCAGCAGTCAAGTTCTTCAGGTCGATTGTTTGCCATTTCGGAATCCCTAACAGGATCATCACCGACAACGGCACACAATTCACTAGTCGCACCTTCACTTACAAAATGACTTGTCGCGATTCTAATAGACTATTGTTCATGACATGGTTGGCAGCGATAAGGAAAGAAGAAAGTAAACAGCCTAGTCTGCGCGGTCGCCTTCAACTCTCTTGATCCCGCCCACCTTGTCCACGATGGGTGCGACAAGGGACTTGAGCGCCTCTTGGTCGGCGTCGGGCGGCAAGGTCCTGAGGACGTTGGTGAGGTTGAGCCCTGGGTTGCGGTAGGCCAACTTCATCAGCACCTTTTGGAGAGCCCCCGCGCAGAGCCTGCGCGATTCGTCCGCCAACTGCTTCGGGATCTTCTCCCGGAGTTGTTGAAGGGCCGTCGCCATACCCGTGAAGAACATAGTTAGCTTGGCGCTGGGGTGGAGGCTCTCGTCGGTGGAGTACCCAAGATACTCCGCCCCCAGCTGCGCCAACTCCTTATCGATGTCCGCGGCGGCGTTGACAAGGCCTTCCGTCCACAGCTCGATGGTCTGCCTAAAAATTTTCTGGGAGATGGCAGCGCTGTCCAGCAACGCCTTCTCGGCCCTGATCTCCTCCTTCAGGGTCGCCTCCCGCTCCCTGGCGCCGTCCAGTGTCTGGGTTAGGGTGGCCAGCTTCAACTCGAGGTCGGCGATGGAGTCCTTGGCGACGGCGAGCTCCTTGCCCTTCTCGGAGAAGCGGACCTGCAGCTCGGAGTGGCTGTGTGCGTCCTTCTCCCTCTCGAGCTTGAGTGCCGCGATCTCCTCGCCGCTTGTCTTCAAGTTGGCCTCCAGCTGCGCCACCCTTGCCTCCAACTCTCTCTTGGCGGTCTCGGCAGCTGCGGCGGCATCCTTTGCCTCCTGCAAAACTCCGCCAAGCGATCGCTCGCGCGCGGCAAGCTCGTCCTCGTGGCTGTCGAGGTCGACCTTTCGCTGCGTCAGCTCACCTTCTCGCCGGGATAACTCCTCGGCGGCAAGCCATTGCTGCTCCTCCGCTTCTGCCTTCTCCAAGATGAAGGCTTGGTGCGCCTCGGCAAGCTGCTCCCGCTCCTCCGCCGAGGATTGGAGAGCCGCTTGGTTGACGGCCCGGAGCTCTTCTGCGCGTTTCTCCAAATCAGCACCCGCCTTGGTGGCCAGAGCCTCTCGGGACTCCAGCTTGGCTTGCCGGGCGCGGTAAAGGCACAGAAGCTTCCGCAGAAGCCGCTCCTCCTCGGGCTCGCTGCTGCTGCTAGGCGCGTCGACGAACTTCAGTCCGGCGGAGGCGAGGACCTCCCCGTCGAAGACATCTCCCTCGACTGGCGCCCTCGTCGTGGACGCCCACGGGAGTTGGATGAAGACACCGTTGCCGGCCTCCAGATAGGCGCCTGGCTCGGCAGCGGCAGCGGAGGGATCGGCAGCCGGCGAGGCGCCTGATGCCCCTGCGGCCCCAGGGCCGTCAGTGCGACTGCCGGACCCCTCCTTAGCTGCCGCGCCAGCGGCCTTGGCTGCCTCGTCGGCGGCGGGTTCGTCAACTCCGGCCGCCCCTTCGGTAGCGGCGTCGTCGCCGGTGTTGCCACGCGCGTCCTCCTCGACGGCGACCTCCGTCTCCATTGGCTCTGCAGCGGACGGGTCTGACAGGAGGAAAGAAAAGACGAACAAGTTAAGCAAATATCCAAAAAAGAAGATCAAAATATGAAAGGTCCAAGGGTTTACCTGCGCGGGCCGGCTCCTCGGTGAGGTTCCTCTCCGGGGAGCTCTCCCTCGGCGGCGTGGTGGTAGCTCCCGCCGGCGGAGGGCCGCTAGCGCCATCCCTCGGCGGGGTGCTCGCCCTTGGCGGGGTGCTCGCCCTTGGCGGAGTGTCCTCCCTTGCCGGGGAGCTCCCCCTTGGCGGTGTGGTCGAGGCGTGCGGCGCGTCGGGGGCGGTCTCCTGGCACTCCTGATGCTGCTGCTCTGCTCCTGCGTGAATCAACAAGCAAGACGTCAGCAAATGATAGAGTACCCAAGCGCGCCTGACAGCGAAAAGTGGACAAAGAACTTACGCTGGGGCTGCGCTGGGGGCTACCCTGAAGACTAGTCACCGGGTCCGGCAAGCTCGTCTCGGTCGCGCCCCCTGCTGTTGCGGCGGGCTCGTCCTCGATGACGATCACCGGGACCTTGGCCCTCTTCGCCGCCCTCTGGGCCAGGGTTCTGAAAAGGACAGGTTCAGAGTCGGGCAAAAGAGATACAAGACAAGAAACAATAGAAAATCAAAGAAGTACAAAAATGGCGAAGACTTACTCTTCTTCCTCCTCGTCGGAACTGAGCGCGGAGAAGTCAAAATCCGGCTCGCGCGTCCCGGTGCGGGGAGGCGGAGGAGTGGGCTCCCTCGGCCGCTTGGCGGGAGCAGGGACGGCGGTCTGAGAAGACCCCGCTCCGGTTGCCGCCGAAGCGCGAGGGGCGGCGGGAGCAGTGGCGCCAGTCCGGGAAGATCCCCCTCCTGTTGCGGCTGAAGCACGAGGCACTCCCTTGGCCGCCTTGTTTGTCGCGGTGGTGCGTGTCGCGCGGCGCTGCGGCTGCTGGGCCGCCTGCCGCCCCGTCGCGTCTGCGGCCTTGCGGAGGCGTCTTCTTGTCGGAGCTGGAGGACTTGCTGGTGGCGGCGAGCTGCCCGAGGACGAGGAGGAGGAGCCGATCTCCAGCGAGCCGCTCGAGTCTTCGGCAGGCTCGCTTGACCCGGCACCCTGCTCGGCGGGCCCGCTCGACCCGGCACCCTGCTCGGCGGGCCCGCTCGACTCGGCACCCTGCTCGGTGGGCTCGCTTGTCCCGGCGATCGGCCCAGCAAGCATCCCCGCTTTGCGGAGCTCTTCCTCCTCGGCAAGGCTTGTCGCCTCCGCTGCCTCTGCCTCCTCCACAGTATACCCAAATTCGCTCGCGGCCCTGGCTGCCACTGCCTCTTCCAGTCTGGTGGCAATGTATGCCATCTCCTGGTCGGTGGTGTCGCGGGTGAGACCTTTCTTCTCGTCGGAATCGACTGGTAGTTCCACCAAGTTGTCGAAGAATGTCTGCACAACTTCATCAGAAGGTTCTTGCCAAGTGGGGTTGATCCCGTGGGAATCGCACAGCGGCATCACTGCACGGATGGCGCTGAGCGACGAGCTGTTGCACAACGGCACTATGCCCGGCGGCAACGCAAACCACTCAGGATGGGCGGAGTCGTACTTAAACAACGCTTGGAGCATCGCGTTGTGCTCCAGCACAGTGAAATTCCAATTGAGACCCGGGCGCAGCCTCATGATGTCTACCATGTTCTCGAACTCCCAAGCAGCCCTCTTTCTCTCCTGCAAGGGAGCGATGCGGCGACGGAGAAAGTCTGCTCTGACCGCGCCTACAGTGAGCTTGGCTTGCCGGAGGCGAAGGATCCGGGTGGTGGCGATTCAGTCTGCTGTCCTCCGGGGCCAGGTCGCTCCAGTTGTTGCCGCGTACTACTGGGGTTTGGCGCCGGGAAGTGAATGGCTGCGGGTCATCCTCTACGATCCAACACCAGTTGGCTCTCCACTCATCCCACTTGCCGCGGAGCTCCCCTTCCAGATAGGCTTCCTTCTTGTGCGTCCTCGAGATCCAAGAGATTCCTCCAGACAGGGGCGACCCTGCCTCGACTCGGGGCGTGAAGTAATGGCGGAAAAGAGCTACATTGGGGTAGACTCCGACAAAGTTTTCGCATAGATGTGCGAAAACGGCCATAGTCAAGACGGCATTGGGGGTGAAGTCAAGGAGATGAAACCGTAGGTATTCATGATGTCGCAGAAGAACTCGGAATAGGGCGGGCAGAGCCCACAGTAGAAGAACAGAGCAAAGAAGGCGTAGCCGGTCAGGAACATCTTGCAGGCTACGGAGGGGAGTACCTTGGTGCGCGGATGCGCCTTCGTCTCCCTCGACCAGAAGAGGTAGAAGGTATCCCTCAGCTCCTCCGCGTCAAGCTTTGGCGGGAAAACCGCCATCTTCTTCCGCATTGCTGCTAGCCACAGGGCCTCGGCGGACTTTGCGGCCTTCGCCTTCTCGCCATTCGGAGCCATGACGGGGACGGCGGGGGAGGTCGACGGCGCTGGTGATGCTGGTGGCGGCGGAGGGGGGCGGAGTGCTGCTCTCTTTCGATCTTCGGGGAGGAGGGGAGCGGCGGGGGTTTCTGAGGGACGAAGAAGCAATGGGCTAATGGAAGGAACTGCCCCTGTTTCCCCTGCTTTTAAGGGGGAGAAGGGGGACGTTCCGCATTTCCCATTAAAGAATCAAGCCACGATCTCCCCCACGATGCCGCAATGAACGCATGTCGTTAAGGGAGGGCCCGGTGGATACGGAGTGGGATACGGCGTGCCGCAGGCCGCGCGGGCTCGTGCACTGTTTTGGGCCTGGCCCAACAGCGCTCGGCAGCGTGTCTGGCCCAGGCCCGGGGGCTCCTGTCGGTGTACTAAAGTAGGTGTACCTTAGTATCCCGAACTTGTGCACGGACAGTTGCAGCGTCCCGCGGCAAGGCTAGCCAGGCGACCGCCAAAACCCCTCATGGTTCCTCTGGAGCCATTCAAGAACAAAGTATACAAGTCAAAGAGACAAGACCCCGGCAAGAGGAGCTTGCCGGGAAGGCCACTCAAGGAACAAAAACCACTCAAGACGTAAGACCCGGGCGAGAGGAGCTTGCCGGGAAGGCCATCCAAGGCATATCAAGAAGCTTGCCGCGACGCGCCATGCGTCCCAGCAAGGACCGGTGAGCGACAAGCTCCCAGAAGCGACAAGATAGCCACCGCGGCAAGGCGCTTGCCGCGGCAAGCTTCCACTCAGTACCCGCGCTCCAACACATCCACCCACGTGTCGCCCTGGGGCCCCTCCAGGCACACGTGGCGGAAGGCTGTGCAGCCAGGGGAACACGGTGGCAAGCGGCGATGACAAGGCTACCGTCGTGGCGGACGGTGGCGCCCTGACGGTCACTTTTTGCACTGTTTGGGGCGACGGCGACGGGCATTCAATGCCCTTGTCCCCTGCCGTCAGAGTTAGGTATAGAGCACTGTACAAACACTGTTCTAGCAACCACTCTTTTTCGTTTTTACCCTCTTCTGTGTTGCCACCTGTCGGTGACCCCTTTGATCTATAAAAGGAGGCCCATGCGCAACATAGAAGGTGTTCGGAACATCGATCACTCTCACGCTCGGTCCGGCCAGCGGTTAGAGCATACCGTAGCTCTCCTCGCTCCCGAGCAAGAACGCAATACAAACCAAAGCAGGAGTAGGGTTTTACGCATCCGTGTGGCCTGAACCTGGATAAACTGCTCGTGTGCTCGCCTCGATCCGCTCTTTGTGCATCCTCCGCCCCCTTGCCGTACCAAAAAGGGGCTCCGGTCCCATAGGTGTTCGTGGGCGATTAGTTTCCCCGACAGTTTTTGCCGTAACCCTCTCTAATTTTTTGTACATTCTATGTGGGTGAAATGATGATACCATGCCAACTTTCAACCTTTTCAGAGTTCATTTGAAATGCTATTCAATTTCAGGGTCATATAGCTCAAAAAATTCAGTAAATGCATGAAAAATAGGAAATGAAGTGAGAAATGGTTGAAAATAGATGATGTGGCTTTGAAAGGTGCATTTTGAAGACGGTAAAAGTCTGTAGTTCAAATAAGTTCAAAAAAATGAAATCCCTTTGTAACAGACGAGTTTTCGTGTGAAACCCTGATACTTCGAAAGAGATTGTCTATTTTGTACACGAAGTGCATCCAGTTTTTGCCGTAACGCTACCTACTTTTTTGCACATGCTATGTGGGTGAAATAATGATACCATGCCAAGTTTTAATCTTTGCAGAGTTAATTTGAAATGCTCTTCAATTTCAGGGTCTTATAGCTCAAAAAATTCAGCAAATGCATGAAAAATAGCAAATGAAGTCAGAAATGGTTGAAAATTGATGATGTGGCTTTGAATGGTGCATTTTGAACACAGAATTACTCTGTAGTTCAAATAAGTTCAAAAAAAGGAAATCCCTTTGTAACACACGAGTTTTTGTCTAAAACCCTGATACCTCGAAAGAGATTGTCCGTTTTGTACACAAAGTGCATCCAGTTTTTGCCGTAAACCTCTCTAATTTTTTGCACATGCTATGTGGGTGAAATGATGATACCATGCCAACTTTCAACCTTTTCAGAGTTCATTTGAAATGCTATTCAATTTCAGGGTCTTATAGCTAAAAAAAATCAGTAAATGCATGAAAAATAGCAAATGAAATCAGAAATGGTAGAAAATTTATGATGTGGCTTTGAATGGTGGATTTTGAACACGGAAAAACTCTGTAGTTCAAATTAGTTCAAAAAAAATGAAATCCCTTTGTAACAAACGAGTTTTCGTGTGAAGCCCTGATACCTCGAAAGAGATTATCCGTTTTGTACACGAAGTGCATCCAGTTTTTGCCGTAACCCTCTATACTTTTTTGCACATGCTATGTGGATGAAATGATGATACCATGCCAACTTTCAACCTTTACAGAGTTCATTTTAAACGCTTTTCAATTCCAGGGTCTTATAGCTCAAAAAAATATTTAGTAAATGCATGAAAAATAGCAAATGAAGTCAGAAATGGTTGAAAATTGATTATGTGGCTTTGAATGGTGCATTTTGAACACAGAAAAACTCTGTAGTAGAAATAAGTTCAAAAAAATGAAATCCCTTTGTAACAAACGAGTTTTCATTTAAAACCCCGATACGTCGAAAGAGATTGTCCGTTTTGTACACGAAGTGCTTCCGGTTTTTGCCGTAACACTCTCTACTTTTTTGCACATGCTATGTGCGGTGAAATGATGATACCATGCGAACTTTCAAACTTTCAGAGTTCATTTGAAATGCTTTTCAATTTCAGGGTCTCATAGCTAAAAAAATTCAGTAAATGCATGAAAAATAGCAAATGAAATCAGAAATGGTTGAAATTGATGATGTGGCTTTGAATGGTGCATTTTGAACACGGAAAAACTCTTACGTTCAAATAAGTTCAAAAAATGAAATCCCTTTGTAACAGACGAGTTTTCGTCTGAAACCATCATACTTCGAAAGAGATTGTCCGTTTTGTACACGAAGTGCGTCCAGTTTTTGCCGTAACCCTCTCAACTTTTTTGCACATGTTATGTGGGTGAAATGATGATACCATGCCAACTTTCAACCTTACAGAGTTCATTTGAAACGCTTTTCAATTTCAGGGTCTTATAGCTAAAAAAATCAATAAATGCATGAAAATAGCAAATGAAGTCAGAAATGGTTGAAAATTGATGATGTGGCTTTGAATGGTGAATTTAGAACACAGAAAAACTCTGTAGTTCAAATAAGTTCAGAAAAATGAAATCCCTTTGTAACAAACGAGTTTTCATCTAAAACCCTGATACGTCGAAAGAGATTGTCCGTTTTGTACACAAAGTGCATCCGGTTTTTGTCGTAACACTCTCTACTTTTTTGCACATGCTATGTGGGTGAAATGATGATACCATGCCAACTTTCAAACTTTTCAGAGATCATTTGAAATGCTTTTCAATTTCAGGGTCTTATAGCTCAAAAAATTGAGTAAATGCATGAAAAATAGCAAATGAAGTCAGAAATGGTTGAAATTGATGATGTGTCTTTGAATGGTGCATTTTGTACACAGAAAAAGTCTGTAGTTCAAATAAGTTCAAAATAATGAAATCCCTTTGTAACAGACGAGTTTTCGTCTAAAACCATCATACCTCGAAAGAGATTGTCCGTTTTGTACACGAAGTGCGTCCAGTTTTTGCCGTAAGCCTTCCTACTTTTTCGCACATGCTATATAGGTGAAATGATGATACCATGCCAACTTTCAACCTTTTCAGAGTTCATTCGAACTGGTTTTCAATTTCAGGGTCTTATAGCTCAAAAAATTCAGTAAATGCATGAAAAATAGCAAATGAAGTCAGAAATGGTTGAAAATTGATGATGTGGCTTTGAATGGTGCATTTTGAATGCAGAAAAACTCTGTAGTTCAAATAAGTTCAAAAAAATGAAATCCCTTTGAAACAGACGAGTTTTTGTCTCAAACCCTGATTCCTCGAAAGAGATTGTCCGTTTTGTACATGAAGTGCATCCAGTTTTTGCCGTAACCCTGTCTACTTTTTTTCACATGCTATGTGGGTGAAATAATGATTCCATGCCAACTTTCAACCTTTTCAGAGTCCATTTGAAATGCATTTCAATTTCAGGGTCTTATAGCTCAAAAAATTCAGTAATTGCATGAAAAATAGCAAATGAAGTCAGTAATGGTTGAAAATTGATGATGTGGCTTTGAATGGTGCATTTTGAACACAAAAAACTCTTTAGTTCAAATAAGTTCAAAAAAATGAAATCCCTTAGTAATAGACGAGTTTTCGTCTGAAACCCTGATACCTCAAAAGAGATTGTCCGTTTTGTACATGAAGTCCATCTAGTTTTTTCCGTAACTCTCTCTACTTTTTTGCACATGGTATGTGGGTGAAATGATGATACGATGCCAACTTTCAACCTTTTCAGAGTTCATTTGAAATGCTTTTCAATTTCAGGGTCTTATAGCTCAAAAAATACAGTAAATGCATGTAAAATAGCAAATGAAGTCAGAACTGGTTGAAAATTGATGATGTGGCTTTGAATGGTGCATTTTGAACACAAAAAAACTCTGTAGTTCAAATAAGTTCAAAAAAATGAAATCCCTTTGTAACACACGAGTTTTGGTCTAAAACCGTGATACCTCGAAAGAGATTAGCCGTTTTGTACACGAAGTACATCCAGTTTTTGCCGTAACCCTCTCTACTCTTTTGCACATCCTATGTGGGTGAAATGATAATACCATGCCAACTTTCAACCTTTTCAGAGTTCATTTGAAATACTTTTCAAGTTTAGGGTCTTATAGCTAAAAAAAATTCAGTAAATGCATGAAAATTGCAAATGAAGTAAGAAATGGTTGAAAATTGATGATGTGGTTTTGAATGGTGCATTTTGAACGTAGAAAAAGTCTATAGTTCAAATAAGTTCAAAAAAAATGAAATCCCTTTGTAACATACAAGTTTTCGTCTCGAAACCGTGACACATCGAAAGAGATTGTCCGTTTTGTACACGAAGTGCATCCGGTTTTTGCCGTAACCCTCTCTAATTTTTTGTACATGCTATGTGGGTGAAATGATGATACCATGCCAACTTTCAACCTTTTTTCAGAGTTCATTTGAAATGCTATTCAATTTCAGGGTCTTATAGCTCAAAAAATTCAGTAAATGCATGAAGAATAACAAATGAAGTCAGAAATGGTTGAAAATAGATGATGTGGCTTTGAATGGTGCATTTTGAACACAGAAAAAGTCTGTAGTTCAAATAAGTTCAAAAAATGAAATCCCTTTGTAACAGACGAGTTTTCGTTTGAAACCCTGATACCTCGAAAGAGATTGTTTGTTTTGTACACAAAGTGCATCCAGTTTTTGCCGTAACCCTCTCTCCTTTTTTGCACATGCTATGTGGGTGAAATGATGATACCATGCCAAGTTTCAACCTTTGCAGAGTTCATTTGAAATGCTCTTCAATTTCAGGGTCTTATAGCTTAAAAAAATTCAGTAAATGCATGAAAAATTGCAAATGAAGTCATAAATGGTTGAAAATTGATGATGTTGCTTTGAATGGTGCATTTTGAACACAGAAAAACTCTGTAGTTCAAATAAGTTCAAAAAAAGGAAATCCCTTTCTAACAGACGAGTTTTTGTCTGAAACCGTGATACCTCGAAAGAGATTGTCCATTTTGTACACGAAGTGCATCCAGTTATTGCCGCAACCCTCTCTACTTTTTTGCACATGCTATGTGGGTGAAATGATGATACCATGCCAACTTTCAACCCTTTCAGAGTTCATTTGAAATGGTTTTCAATTTCATGGTCTTATAGCTCAAAAAATTCAGTAATTGCATGAAAAATAGCAAATGAAGTCAGAAATGGTTGAAAATTGATGATGTGTCTTTAAATGGTGCATTTTGAACACAGAAAAACTGTGTAGTTCAAATAAGTTCAAAAAATGAAATCCCTTTGTAACAGACGAGTTTTCGTCTAAAACCGTGATACCTCGAAAGAGATCGTCCGTTTTGTACACGAAGTGCATCTAGTTTTTTCCGTAACCCTCTCTACTTTTTTGCACATGCTATGTGGGTGAAGTGATGATACCATGCCAACTTTCAACCTTTTCGGAGTTCATTTGAAATGCTTTTCAATTTCAGGGTCATATAGCTCAAATTTTTTAGCAAATGCATGAAAAATAGCAAATAAAGTTAGAAATGGTTGAAAATTGATGATGTGGCTTTGAATGGTGCATTTTGAACACAGAAATAGTGTGTAGTTCAAATAAGTTCAAAAAATGAAATCCATTTGTAACAGACGAGTTTTCGTCTGAAACCCTGATACCTCAAAAGAGATTGTCCGTTTTGTACACGAAGTGCATCCAGTTTTTGCCGTCACCCTCCCTACTTTTTTGCACATGCTATGTGGGGGAAATGATGATACCATGCCAACTTTCAACCTTTTCAGAGTTCCTTTGAAAATTTTATCTATTTAAGGGTCTTATAGCTCAAAAAATTCAATAAATGCATGAAAAATAGCAAATGAAGTGAGAAATGGTTTAAAATTGATGATGTGGCTTTGAATAGTGCATTTTGAACACAGAAAAACTATGTAGTTCAAATAAGTGCAAAAAAATGAAATCCCTTTTATGAAACTCTAATAGCAAAAATAATAAACTAAAATAATTAACTAGAAAACTTTAATGAAACTCTAATAGAAAAAAGAATGAACTAGAAACTTTAATGAAACTGTAATAGCTAAAGGAAACAACCAAAAAGCTTTTATAAACCTCTAGTATTATTGAAACATTAAAACCATAAAACTAAAATTATGAAAGTATTTTCTGTTCAAAACATTAGAAGAAAAAGAATTTTCATAAAATAAATAAAAAAGCAAAATATAAAATAAAATAAATAAGTAGAATAAAAATAAAATAAATAAGTAGAAACAAAACAAAATTTAATAAAGTAAAATAAATAAAATTTAAAAAAAATAAAAAAAATAGCAACAGTAAGTATTTTGTTGAAAGTAGAAACATAACTAAAAAAATAAAGGAGCAAAGAAAAAAAATGAAAAAATATGTCACCTACTGGGCCACCACGGCCTCAATAAGACTAGAAACCCAACAGTGGGCCAGGATTCAGGCCCGCAGAAGGCCCAGTAGGCTCACATGCATAGCAGTGTCAAATTAGGCTCGTAAGCCTACAATGGAGAGGAGCTCGAGAGGGGTGCGGTAGTGGGGCTTATAAACCACTACGCGCCCCTCTCAATTAGCGAGGCGGGACTAAAAGTTTTGGCCATCCACGGGCATCACGGGGCCATTGGTCTCGATTGGTCGGACGAACCGAGACTAAAGGGGCGCATTGGTACCTGTTCGTGAAACCAACCGGGACCAATGCCACTGATTAGTCCCGGTTGGTGTGACCAACCGGGACCAAAGGCCTCTGTTTCCCGCCCTTTGGGCTGCTGAAAACTGACCTTTTGTCCCGGTTGGTGCCACGAACCGGGACTAAAGGTGCCATTGGTCCCGGTTGGTGCCACGAATCGAGACCAAATCCTTTGCAATATAAGCAACACTTGGGAATTTTCTGATTTCCATCGTCAGTTGCCCCCGACGCCGCCAGGCTGCGCGATCGAGCTCGCCGTCGACGCCGTCGCCGCCTCTGCCCCGACCTCACACGTCGACGCCCTCTGCCCAACCTCGTCGTCGCCGCTCTCTGCCCCGACCTCACCGTCGTCGCCCTCTGCCCCAACCTCGCCGTCGCCCCCAGTGAGCACTCCCTCCCCCCCGCTGCCGCCCCTGCCTGCTCTGCTCTGCGCATCACCGTCCCTGCTTGCCGCACGCCGCCGCCCCGGCCTGCTCAGCTCTCTGCTCTTCGTGGTTTTTTCTTCATACTTTCTTTGTTCATTGATGTATGTATATATGGATGCTGTATGTATATGTAATTGCAGATGTATGTATGATCCATGGATATATGGATGTATTGATGTATGATTTTTTTGTCAATTTATGTATATGTTCATATTTAGAAAAAAATTGTGTTGCAAAAGTTACATTTAAGGTTAGTTGATTTAGTGCAAATGTTAGATGCATTTTTTGTTTTTATATTTTTTATAGCTTTCGTTATATATACAAATGTTAGATGAATTTTCTGTTTTATAGTTTTTTATAGTTTTAGTGATAGAATGTATTTTTTTAGTAAGAACTAGTTTATTTTTAGTAAAACTAGTTTATTTTTAGTAAGAACTAGTTCATTTTTATTTATCGTAAGTGCTTATTAATTAGTTGAAGTAGTTGAATTAATAGAACTAGTATATTCTTTTAGTTCAAGCAATTGTTCCCGCATCGACGTCGATGATGCCTATCCCGCATCCTCGCCGTTGATTCAACGGAGGCCTGCTTGATCAGAGGGGTCATGTTCGGGACTGGGCTCCGCCGGGCTGGTACAGGGAGGTGCTTCCTTCCGGGGGCGCAACTTGGTGAGGAGCCAACCCGTTGTTGACCCGAACCTTCTTTGGTGGCGGGCGCGCGGGGTAGTGATGGTGCGGAGGCTTGAGGACCCCGCGGAGGTTGTACATCATCGTGTCAGCGAGGAGGACGAGCACGTCCGTCGCTACATGGTTGCATTGTAGGGCAGGTTCGACAATACATGGCAGGTTCTTCTGGGATCTCACTGGAGCTATGATCCTGTGATGGTTCCTTCTCTTTGGGTGTCCACCGCCCGCACCGATACCCGTCGTTCGCTAGGGTTTTAGCTGTATTAAATAATTAGTGATGCTATATGTATGATACTATTCGAGATGTATTAGTGATAATATTCGACGATGTACGGATGCAAGAGATGATTTAGTTTTGCTTATTGAATGCTCAAACTAGAGTCCAACTAAATCTCCATGTCAATATGAGTCCTATAATTAAGATATTTTGAAATGTTTTTGTTTATATTTTCAACCATTGAATTTTGGCATGACTTTGTAGGAAATGTCGTCGTCTGACGATGACGATAGGATCCCGGCGTGCGACTGGTGTGACGACGACCGGGGTCAGTGCGAAAGGCCACACCTGGTAGACGATCGATGCTTCAGTGTTAAGCTCGATGAGGCCTTCAATTTTGAGACGGTATGCAACACGACAAGTCTTGTTTGGTAATTAAGCATGACTTATGCCTTCTTTTCAACGTGTAATTTTTGTCTTTTACAATTCGACTAGCTTATCCCATGCCGTGCAAGACGCTATGTCTTGGAGCATCTGGATTTCGAAGATCATGAAAGTATGGAGACAAAGAAAATTCATCTCAGGACCCATCATGATTACGATTTTCTTGTAAAGCTATACAATTCGAAGAGCGTAACTCATTTTGGTTGCTCGAACTACAGAGCACTGTGCAAGGCATATGATTTTCAGGAGGGTATGTATATCACCTTTGACCTTGGTGATGATGACGATGGCATGTGGGTCCTTGTTGATACGCTTCCAGTTCTACCTCTATGTGAGTTTCTCAAACATATTTATTAAGTAGTTTATATTTTTTATTTCAAAATAATTAATAGTTTATTTCCATTAAGAACTTATTTCCATTCTTCAATAAATGTACGGAAGATGGTAGACAGAACCCACTACACTGATGTGCAGAATTAACTTGTCAGAAGAAAAACCATCTTGTCTCATTACTTTCTTATTTTGAGCTTTACAATACCTATTCTAAAACTCCTGCACATTATGGTCAATATGTGCCACTAGTGCACGTGTTGAACTACGGTAACATCCATGGAGATGCCATGGTAAGATTTGTGCCCGATCATCTTTTGCATAAATTCTTCTAAAACTAAACTACATTACTAACTACGAAGTTATTACTATGTTTTTCAACGGAAAATCCCTTCGGATTGTGTGCCTCATCTGATGTTTCAGAAAGGTCACCTTAATGTTATGAGCTTATTACTGTACTCGTCAGGTCAGCATCCTACGCATAACTGTCCATACCGGATTTCTAAAACCAATGAAGACATGACAATCAAAGATTGGAAGAAATGTATGGTCAATCATAGGGAGCTACATGGAAGCGATATTGTGCGAAAGCCAGGAATTGGAGACAGGATAATTTGCATTCTCCATAATGGAGAGTCAGGGCCTATCTTGTTTTATGCTATTTCACCTTAGAGAGGGTGTACTTAATTAAGTCTGGCTACTCATGATCATGTGCTAAGAAGTTGTAAGATGACTATGATAATGATGATGAGTAGGACTTGTTATTATGACAACGAGTAGAAGTTGTGAGATGACGATGATGTTGAGTACTCCTTTTTAATTATGACAACGACGATGATGATTTATTATTAATTATGATGATGCATTGTTATATGAGCATGCACGGAGATAAGAGAGGACAATTATCTCTATTAGCTAGCTAACACAATATATGAAACCCCTAAATTAACCCTACAAAACCCCCAAACCCCCTCCCCCCTTTCAGAAAAAAAACAAAAACCCTAGCCCCATGAACTGCTGACGTGTGGAAGCTTATTTGTCCCGGTTCGTGCTACCAACCGGGACAAAAGGCCCCCCTGCCTGGGCAAGCCGCAATTGCCACGTGGAGGCCCATCTATCCCGGTTGGTATAAGAACCGGGACTAATGGTCTAGGGCATTTGTATCGATCGTTTAGTCCCGGTTCCCTAACCGGGACAAATGGCCCTTATGAACCGAGACATAAATGGCCCTTTTTGCACTAGTGCCCGCATCCCGCCGGCTCGCAAAATACGTTTGCAGGTCGCGGAATACGGCTATTGCGGGCCGGCGCGGATGACCAGAGATGCAGACCCCCCCAAACGGACCCGTATAGAAGTATATTCATGGAATATGCTTTTTTACCAGTCGGCTATGCGGGGTCTGCTCTTTGCGTCGCTGCATCCCGCATCTCATTGGCCCACAAATATCAATTCCAACACAATACATGAATCGAAACAAAAGTAAATAATTATTCAAATCAAACATAATACAATAATAATTCACATTAAAAATAATTATTCAAAACATGCAAAGCAAACTTAAATAATGCAATACAAAACTTGTCATGCATACAAATAAGAATGAATACAAAAATGAGTCACTGTCCAGCCCTTTGCCAATGGTGCTCAATGAGATCCTCGTGAAGTTGAAAGTGTGTGTTTGCATTTTCAATCTCCTTGTACGTCTGAAGAAAAGCTCTAATGCGGTTAGGGTCTCTAGCTGGTTTGACACGGCTACCTACATTGTCGTAGAAGAATTCCAAGTTCATTCCTCTCTCATCTTACAGAATCATATTGTGAAGGATAACACAACAGGTCATTGATACGTCTCCAACGTATCTACTTTTCCAAACACTTTTGCCCTTGTTTTGGACTCTAACTTGCATGATTTGAATGGAACTAACCCGGACTGATGTTGTTTTCAGCAGAATTGCCATGGTGTTGTTTTTGTGCAGAAATAAAAAGTTCTCGGAATGACCTGAAAATCCATGGAGAATTGTTTTGGAAAATATAAAAAATACCTGCAGAAAGATCTACGTCAGGGGGGCCACACCCTATCCACGAGGGTGGGGGGCGCGCCCCCTCCCCCTGGGCGCGCCCCCTGCCTCGTGGATAGGGTGTGGCCTCGTGGGCCCCCTGACGCCCCACCGACGTACTGATAACCCTCAACCGTAAGGGATTGAGATAGTCTTCGCGGGTAAGAATAACCCAATTTATTGATTCGACACACGGGGAGTCAAAGAGTATTTATAAGCTTTGACAGTTGAGTTGTCAATTCAACCACACCTGAAATATACTTACTTGCAACAAAAGATAAGTGGTAACGGTGATATGATAGTGATGGTGGTGATAGTAAAAGTAAACAGCAAAAGTAAATAGCAAAAGTAGAAACTAGTAAACAGCAGGATTTAAAAGACTGTAGGCTAGGGAGATGGATGGTTGGGCGCTGCATGGATGAGATATATCATGAATCTAACTTGGGGCAAGGCACACGGAAAAGTAATGATCATCTAGGCAAATATCAAACATTAGGCATGTATCCCACAGGTAGTTGTACGTGCTTGCAATAAGAACTTGCACAACATCTTTTGTCCTACCATCCCGCTACGAACGGGGCCAAAAGGAACTTATGGAGATTAAGGTGCTCCTGTCAAAGAGCACCGGAACAAAGCAATAAACTCAATGGATACATGTAATCCTCAAACTACGGACCATGCCCTTTGGTGTCCCAAGCTATCACTTTTGGGATCGCCGGTTTCGGACCGTAATAGGTGCAAACAACTCATAGATAGGATCAAGAACACAAATATATTCATGCAAACACATATGGTTCAGATCTGAAATCATGGAACTCGGGCCCTAAGTGACAAGCATTAAGAGTAACAAGTTGAAGAAAAGATGATAAACACCATAGTAGATGATAGGCAACATGCCCCCAACGATCTGATAAACTATTACATGATCTAACTCATCCAATCCCTACCATTCCCTTTGCCTACAGCAGGGGATTACTCACACATGGAAGGAGAAGTCATGGAGGGAGGATGGAGTGGTGATGATGATGACGATGGCGACGATCTCCCCTCTCCGGAGGCCAAATCAGCCTCCAAATTAGCCCTCCCGAAGAAGAACAGAGGGTGGCGGCGGCTCCGCGACGAAAACTGGGAAAACAACTCCTGATCTCAGGTTTTCTCGTCACGGGCTAAATACGGGTCAAAGTAGGGCACCAGGGGAGGTGGGGCCCACCCAGGCGGCCTGGCGCGGCGGCCAGGGGTGGGGCCGCCTGGGCAGGGCGCCTGGAACCCCCTGGCTGCCCCCTGGCCCATCTTCTGGCACAAGGTTCCCTCGGGTGCGTGGATTTTCTGTGATTTTTCGTGGAATTTTATGAGACACCTAAAAATCCGTTTTCCTGCACACAATAAAACCATACAGGCAGCTCCGCTGAAAACAGCGCCAGTCCGGGTTAGTTTAGTTCAAATCATGCAAGAATGAGGTCAAAACAATAGCAAAAGCGTTTGGAAAAGTAGATACGTTTGAGACGTATCAACTCCCCCAAGCTTAGCATATTGCTTGTCCTCAAGCAATTCAGTTCAACGTACTGGACGCGACAAAGAAAACTTTGACAAACTCTTTTGCTTCATTAGATGTATATAAGCATGTACTACGAAAAGAGTCTAGCAAGTATTGAAACAATGCTATGAGGACAATGCACAGATCAATCTTTCTTTCAAGTGACCGATCACAAATAACCAAGAGTAAATGATATACTTACTGAAAATCAAGACAAGATTACATTGCACATAGCTTGAGCATATTAGAGTGGTATCTCGCTAGCCTCCATGAGTGAAGCAAAACATAAATGCAGAAACTCCTCCAGAGTTTTAAAGGAGACTAGAACTAAGAATTTCAGAATAAATAATATCACAAGCATGCAGAAGACAATGTAATACTTTGGGACAATGCACATTACACTCAGAATGACAATTATGCTCTCCTAGTTGGTGCTTTGAAGAAAGAAGGTGGGGACTCTCGAACCGTGGAATTTGATGGCGAGGTTGAAAACCCGTGGTCGAAAACAAAAACTAAACATGTACTAGAGCTCTTGGTTTTAAAAAATAGAGGTAAAAATGTTTTTGAGAGGTGCATATTTCGTCAACGAATGCTAGTAGATAACCCAATTACTTCTTGAGCTGGACAAGATTCGAGGAACGGCTCCCGCACGGGGACAATCACATCCCCTTAATCTCCTTTGTTTATCACTTCCAAAGTTTTCTGATTTCTCATGAACAAAGCATGAAGGAGGGTTTGTTTGTTGTATTATCTTTTATGAGTCGGGCACACTCTATGCCAGTTCCTTCTCGTATTAGGGGTTTGCAGATTAGACATGCAATCCCGGGGTGAAACTTGTCCAACTTAAAAAGATCATGAATTAACCACTACTTCCTCATGAGCTAAAACAGAGGCATAAAAAGAGAAATGCTTTTGATTAATTTCGAGATGGTACACGAAAGTATTCGTTAGGAATGGCAGGCAAATACCATGTATAGGAAGGTATGGTGGACTCATATGGCATAACTGGTTTAAAGGATTTTGGATGCACAAGCAGTCAGTCCGCTTAGTACAGGTGGAGGTTAGCAAAAGACTGGGAAGCGACCAACTAGAGAGCAATAACGGTCATAATCATGCAGAGCGACAAAGCAACATTGAATCGGGCATGGAAGTGATATAACTATTCTGAAACTCAAAGATCATCAAAGCAGAGCAGACTTTTCAGTCTTAAACATGTGTAAACATGTGCCAAGTCAATCCAAGAATTCTCCAAAGGGAAATACCACCTTAGTATACAAAACTATGAACAGTGCAATGCATGTAAATCATTTCAATAACACATTATATACTCTAGCTATTCGAGACTAGCCACAAGGAAAGCATGAACCACTGGGAGAGCATTGTAAACATAGCACTATGTCGCTACAAGCTGGTCTCTAGATCATAAGTACAGGCATATGTACAAAAGTAGAAACAAGGAGAGTTCATACCGGTTTTCCTTTGTCGCTTCCCTTCAGTCGATCTTCGTCATTACTGCCTCGTCACTTGCATGATCGAACGTAGGAAATATAATTAAATGGCATCACGGACTCGAGCTGAACTCTGAAAACAAAGCAAACTAAAGAGAGAAAGGAAATCTGTTTGGATTATTTCAAAGGTTGAACGAAAGCAAAATAAAGAGAAAATCTTTTTGTTGTTTTTGCAAAGAAAGAAATAAAGAAGAACGGGCAAAAACCTCGAAAAGATCAAAGCGAATAAAACGGATAATACAATGGAAAAGTGAGAAGGGCACGTACTCCCCCAAGCTTAGGCTTTTGGCCTAAGTTGGTAGTAGCTACTGCCCCCAGGAGCCTCCTACTCCGGGGGAATGGTGGTGAGTCCAAGGGTCGTAGAAGGATTCTGGCGCGTACACCGAACTCCTCGGATCCTCCCACGAGGAAGGGTCCGTACTCCAAGCAGAGGAAGACCCTTCACCAAACTGGGTGACGGTCTCCTCCTGAAAAGGTGGTAACTCACCGTGCTCCTCCTCGTCGGGCACAACCCCCTCCATGGGGTTATGAAACTGATGCTGGGCCATGAACTCATCGAACTGGATAACATCAAAGGACCATCCGTTCCTGCGAGAAAAATCAAACAAAAGAGGTGCAGGTAGACGGATCTCGCGTTCCGCGGTAGTTCCGAAACGCAAGATATAAACAAGATTATCAAGCTCAGAAGTCATGGTAACAAACTTATGCCTTTTCATAGCAGCAAGATCAAAACTTAAATAAGTAAAAGGCTTATCATTAGGGTGTGGGGTGCCTTTAAGATATTCTAAGATAAGTGTGGCATAAACGCCACCAAATAAATCTCCCCTGTTACCGTTCATAGCAAGGCGTCGAGCAATTAAGGCACCCAGATTGTAATCAAACCTCCCTGAGAGGGCGGCTGCCAGGATAGCAATATCCGGCGCAGAAATGTTGCTCGTGTTGTCACGAGCTAACACCCCTCTAGCAACATAATATGCAAAATACCTGAGGTGAGGGAATAAGATGCTGGAGATTTTTGACCGATGAATATCCCTCGTACCCATGCTGTAGAGAGAGTTGAAAACGGTTGTCAGCTCGGAGGGCTGAGAGGTCATCCTAGCCGTCCGCCCAACGTTTGGCACACCTATTATTTCACAAAACTTTCCCAAGGGCATGGTGATAAGATCATTGTAAATTTTAAACTCAATAGCACCAGAATCAGGGTTATATCTAAAACTGTTAATGAAACCGAAGGTGAGTTTTTGATACTGAGTAACACGGAACGTGACGAGCCGTGTCAGACCTGCATTAGCACAAAGATTATAAAACTCATCCTTGATTCCCGCAGCTTCAAGGAATTCATCACATGGAAACATCATAGCACGTGCTGGACTTGTGTCTTCCAACAACTCTAGGGGCACATGATCTTCATTGTAGCTCACCCTAGCAGTCGAGGGTGAAGCTGCGGCTCTAGTAACTCGATCGGAGTGCGTGGGCCTCTTCTTCTCAAGCCACCCCTTTGTCCTTCCTAACAAACTCATTTCTGAATTTTTTGGCAAAATACAAAAACAAGAATTAAAACAAAGTGGGTTAAGGCAAACTACTCAACTCACTTACCTAAGTCATAAACTTGCATCAAAACTTGGAAAATAAATTTCTACAGGAACATCCTCACAAATACCTATCGGAACGGCGGTTGACTTGTCATCCATCTGAAGAGAGATATCTGTAGGAATTAGTTTCTCTAAACAAAGCCTCTTGTAAAGAGAGAGAGGCATAACACTCACTCCTGCTCCAAGATCACATAAAGCAGTTTTGACATAATTATTCTTTATGGAGCAAGGAATGGTGGGTATACCTGGATCACCAAGCTTCTCAGGAATCTTGCCACTGAAAGAGTAGTTAGCAAGCATAGTAGATATTGCTTCATTAGGAACTTTTCTTTTATTAGTGACAATATCTTTCATATATTTTGAATAGGGAGGTAACTTAATAGCATCAGTCAAAGGGATTTGAAGAAAAAGAGGTTTAATCCACTCACAAAACTTATTGTAATGCTCTTCTTCTTTAGATTTGAGAGACTTACCTGGAAAGGGCATGGGTTTCTATATCCATGGTTCTCTTTCCTTTCCATGTCTTCTTGCGACGAAGTCTTCTCTAGTGTATTTCTTGCGTTTGTCAGGTGCTTCTTCTTCTCAAACTTCAGGCGGATCATTCTTCTCATTATCCTTACCTTCAGGTTCGGCCCCGTCTTCAGTCTCATCATCGGAGATAGATACACTGTTGGGATCAACAGCTGGCTCTTCATCTGTAATAGGATCATTGGAATTGTCAGCCTCCTTATGTTTCTTCTTCTTCTTCTTTGGAGAGCCAACAATTTCTTCTTCCTGCATTTGAGAATCTTGCTCGATTCTCCTCGGATGCCCCTCTGGATAGAGAGGATCTTGAGTGCTAGTTCCTCCTCGGGTCTTAATCCCGAAGGCCTGCAAATCATCTTGTTTGGCATTGTTAGCAAGCAAATCTTTTTGCACATTAGAAATTTGTTCAAGCTGAGTTTGAACTATATGAAAATGCTTCACAAGACATTTAACATCATTAACTGTTCTACCTAGAACATCAAGCAAACTTTTGATAGCAAGGGAATCATCATGCAATTGACTTTGTATCCTCTCATTAAAATGATTTTGTTTCATAATAAAATTATCAAACTCATCTAAACATTGATCAGGAGGCTTACCATGAGGGATGTCACTTGCGTTGAAATCTAAAAGAGAGTGTACCTCTACCATAGGAGGGTGAGTGGTAGGCTCACACAACTTCTCAATAGGGGGTAGATTCTTCACGTGCTCAGTTTTAATAGCCTTCTCTTTAATAGACTTCTTTGCTTCTCGCATATCTTCGGGGCTTAGAACAAACATGCCCCTCTTCTTTGGTGGTGGAGGTGGTTCAGGGACGGACCAATCTTCATGGTTTTTGGCAATCCTGCCCATCAAATCCTCTGCATCATACGGTGTTCTTTTCCTGAAAACACAACCAGCACAACTGTCCAAATAGGACCTGGATTCATCAGTTAGACCAGCATAAAATATATCGATTAATTCATTCTTAGGGACTCCATGTCCTGGTCTAGCCGGAATCAGACCACAGTACCTCCCCCAAGCTTTAGGGAGGTGCTCATCCTGCAACTGTTTAAAGTTATAAATTCTTTGTAAAGCAGCATGTTGCATATGAGCAGGAAAGTACTTATCAGCAAAAGAATGAGCTAAGTCTTGAGGACTCTTAATGGAACCACATGGGAGTGAATCATACCATGTTTTAGCACCTTCCTTCAAAGAGAAAGGAAGAAGCTTAGTCACATAAAAGTTTCGTTTCTTCTCATCCGTGGTAAACAAGCCACCCAACTCAGTGAGTTTGGTCAGGTGTGCAATAGCATCATCATTTTCTCTGCCATAAAAGGGGTCAGCTTCAACCATAGGTATAAGTGAAAGATCAACAGAGAAATCATAATCAGGATCATCGATGCATATAGGAGATGTAGCAAATTCAGGATCAGGAACGATCTTGTTCTTCAAAGAGTGTTTTTCAAGCAGCTTCTTAATAGCTTCAGGGTCAGAGCCGGCAAACTCTGTCAGTTCCCTGCATAAATCATCATCAAGCATAATGTAATCATCATCAAGGAGTCTCTCCTTGAGTTTACTCAAATCAGGATAATCATAAGTTCCACCAATAGGGTAGCGAGTAACAGGAATTTCAATTCCAGACTTTTATGCAGCAGCAGCGATCTGTTTCTCAAGAGCATAACCAAGTGAACTAATATCATCAAGAGTAGTAGAAGCATCATCAAGAGTATCGGACATAGTAGCAGATTCAGTAGAAGCATCATGTGGTGGCGGTGAGGCAAACTTACTCATAACAGAAGGTGAATCAAGTGTAGCACTAGTGTTCAGAACAGTACCTCTTCTTGTAGTGGATAGAAAGATCGGAACCTTGGGGTCTCCTTTCTTACCCATAGCGGATGAAGTGCAGCAGGTAGGATACTTCAAGTAGACTTGTAAATATTTCTATGCTCCCCGGCAACGGCGCCAGAAAATGGTACTTGATAACCCTCAACCGTTAGGGATCGAGATAGTCTTCGCGGGTAAGAATAACCCAATTTATTGATTCGACACACGGGGAGCCAAAGAGTATTTATAAGCTTTGACAGTTGAGTTGTCAATTCAACTGCACCTGAAATATACTTACTTGCAACAAAAGATAAGTGGTAACGGTGATATGATAGTGATGGTGGTGATAGTAAAAGTAAACAGCAAAAGTAAATAGCAAAAGTAGCAACTAGTAACCAGCAGGATTTAAAACACTGTAGGCTAGGGAGATGGATGGTTGGGCGCTGCATGGATGAGATATATCATGAATCTAACTTGGGGCAAGGCACACGGAAATGTAATGATCATCTAGGCAAATATCAAACATTAGGCATGTATCCCACACGTAGTTGTACGTGCTTGCAATAAGAACGTGCAAAACATCTTTTGTCCTACCACCCCGCTATGAACGGGGCCAAAAGGAACTTATGGAGATTAAGGTGCTCCTGTCAAAGAGCACCGGAACAAAGCAATAAACTCAATGGATACATGTAATCCTCAAACTACGGACCATCCCCTTTGGTGTCCCAAGCTGTCACTTTTGGGATCGCCGGTTCCGGACCGTAATAGGTGCAAACAACTCATAGATAGGATCAAGAACACAAATATATTCATGCAAACACATATGGTTCAGATCTGAAATCATGGCACTCGGGCCCTAAGTGACAAGCATTAAGAGTAACAGGTTAAAGCAAAGATGATAAACACCATAGTAGATGATAGGCAACATGCCCCCAACGATCTGATAAACTATTACATGATCTAACTCATCCAATCCCTACCATCCCCTTTGCCTACAGCAGGGGATTACTCACACATGGAAGGAGAAGTCATGGAGGGAGTATGGAGTGGTGATGATGATGACGATGGCGACGATCTCTCCTCTCCGGAGGCCAAATCAGCCTCCAGATTAGCCCCCCGAAGAAGAACAGAGGGTGGCGGCGGCTCCGCGACGAAAACTGGGAAAACAACTCCTGATCTCGGGTTTTCTCGTCACGGGCTAAATACGGGTCAAAGTAGGGCACCAGGGGAGGTGGGGCCCACCCAGGCGGCCTGGCGCGGCGGCCAGGGGTGGGGCCGCCTGGGCAGGGCGCCTGGAGCCCCCCTGGCTGCCCCCTGGCCCATCTTCTGGCACAAGGTTCCCTCGGGTGCGTGGATTTTCTGTGATTTTTCGTGGAATTTTCTGAGACACCTAAAAATCCGTTTTCCCGCACACAATAAAACCATACAGGCAGCTATGCTGAAAACAGCGTCTGTCCGGGTTAGTTTAGTTCAAATCATGCAAGAATGAGGTCAAAACAATAGCAAAAGCGTTTGGAAAAGTAGATACGTTTGAGACGTATCACGTACCCCCGGACTCCATATATTCACTTTCGGGAAGAAAAATCAGAGAGGAAGAATTATCGCGTTTTACGATACAGAGCCACAGCCAAGCCCTAATCTCTCTCTGGGGGGGGGGGCTGATATGGAGTCCGTTCGGGGCTCCGGAGACTGGAGATCGTCGCCATCGTCATCATCAACCTTCCCCCATCACCAATTCTACAATGTTCACCGCCGTGTGTGAGTAATTTCATCATAGGCTTGCTGGACGGTGATGGGTTGGATGAGATTTACCATGTAATCGAGTTAGTTTTGTTAGGGTTTGATCCCTAGTATCCACTATGTTCTGAGATTGATGTTGCTATGACTTTGCTATGCTTAATGCTTGTCACTAGGGCCCGAGTGCCATGATTTCAGATCTGAACCTATTATGTTTTCATGAATATATGTGTGTTCTTGATCCTATCTTGCAAGTCTATAGTCACCTACTATGTGTTTATCCGGCAACCCCGAAGTGACAATAATCGGGACCACTCCCGGTGATGACCGTAGTTTGAGGAGTTCATGTAATCACTATGTGTTAATGCTTTGGTCTGGTACTCTATTAAAAGGAGGCCTTAATATCCCTTAGTTTCCACTAGGACCCCGCTGCCATGGGAGGGTAGGACAAAAGATGTCATGCAAGTTCTTTTCCATAAGCACGTATGACTATTTTCGGAATACATGCCTACATTACATTGATGAACTGGAGATAGTTCTGTGTCACCCTAGGTTATAACTTTTACATGATGAATTGCATCCGACGTAATTTCCCACATCGATCCAATGCCTACGAGCTTTTCTCATATTGCTTGTTGCTTATTTACTTTTCCGCTGCTACTATTACAAAAACTACAAAAACACTACCGTTACTTTTATTGCTGCTACCGCTATCTCCATATTACTTTGCTACTAAACTACCTTGCTGCAGATACTAAGTTTCCAGGTGTGGTTGAATGGACAACTCAGCTGCTAATACTTAAGAGTATTCTTTGGCTCCCCTTGTGTCGAATAAATAAATTTGGGTTGAATTCTTTACCCTCGAAAACTGTTGCGATCCCCTACACTTGTGGGTTATCAAGACTATTTTCTGGCACCGTTGCCGGGGAGCATAGCTCTATTCTTGAAGTCACTTGGGATTTATATCTGTTGATCACTATGAAGAACTTGAAAGACTCAAAAACCAAGATTTATCCCTCAACTACGAGGGGAGGTAAGGAACTGCCATCTAGCTCTGCACTTGATTCACCCTCTGTTATGAGTAAATTAGCGACACCTACTCCTGGTATTGAATCTGATATGTCGTATGTTCTTGATGATGCCACTTCTGCTATTTATGATGAAACTACTTCTATGCCGGATAATACTGTGCCACTAGGTGAATTTCTAGATGATCAAATTGCTAAGGTTAGGGAGAATGTAAATATTGAAACTGATAATATTTATGAAAGTGATGATGAACCTTCTCACCCTAGATATGAATTTCCTGTTGTTCCTGAAGGTTATGTTATGGATGAAGAAACTGCTAGAGACTTTCTTGCTTGCAACGATAGATATGATCTTAAGAAATTATTAGCTAAGCTGAAAGAAAAGTTCTTGAATGCTAGAATGAAACATGACCCTGCTTTTGCTACTTCACCTATCTTTGTTACTGATAAGGATTATGATTTCTCTGTTGATCCTGAGTTAATTACTTTGGTTGGATCTGATCCTTTCCATGGCTATGAGTCCGAAACTGTTGTGGCACATCTTACTAAGTTGAATGATCTAGCTACCCTGTTTACTAACGATGAAAAGATTCGTTACTACTATATCCTTAAGTTTTTTTTGTTCTCGCTAAAGGGTGATTCTAAGACTTGGTTTAATTCTCTTGATCTCGGTTGTGTGCATAGTCCCCAGGATATGATGCATTACTTTTCTGCTAAATATTTTCCCGCTCATGAGAAACAAGCTACCTTACGGGAAATATATAACTTTCTGAAAATTGAAGAAGAGAGTCTCCCACAAGCTTGCGGGAGGCTTCTCCAATTACTTAATGCTTTGCCTGAGCATCCTCTTAAGAGGAACGATATACTTGATGTCTTTTATAATGGACTAACCGATGCTTCCAGAGACCACCTGAATAGTTGTGCTGGTTGTGTTTTTAGGGAAAGAACAGTTGATCAAGCGGAATTACTATTGTATGCTGGCCAATGAAAATAATTGGACACTTCCTGAACCAGCCCCTAAGCCAACCCCGAAGAAAAGAGGTGTTCTATTTCTCTGTCCTGAAGATATGCAAGAAGCAAAGAAATCTATGAAAGAAAAAGGTATTAAAGCTGAAGATGTTAAGAATTTACCACCTATCGAAGAAATATATGGTCTTGATAACCCGACACAGGTAGTAAAGGTAAATTCTCTTTATAGATTTGATGAAGGTGATATTCCTCGTTATAAGTCTGCTAGCCAATGCTTAGATGAGTTTGACAATTTTATTGTGAAGCAAGAAAACTTCAATGCTTATGTTGGTAGATAATTGCAATGTAATACCTATATGATTGAACGCTTGAGTGATTATATTTCTAGAGTTAATGGTGAACTGAAACTCATTAGTAAACATGCTTCTATGGTTACCACTCAAGTAGAACAAGTACTTAAGGCTCAGAATGATTTACTCAATGAATTAAATGGTAAGAGTAATGACTATGCTATTAGAGTTGCTACTAGAGGTGGTAAAATGACTCAAGAACCTTTGTATCCTGAGGGCCACCCTAAGAGAATTGAGCAAGATTCTCAGAAAGCTAATTTAGATACACCTAGTTCTTCTAAGAAGAAGAACAAGAAAATAATAGGACTTTGCATGCTTCCAGTGAACCTGCAGCTGACACACCTGAGAATCCCAATGATATATCTGTTTTTGATGCTGAGACACAATCTGGTAATGAACATGAACCTAGTGATAATATTAATGATGATGGTCATGATGATGCTCAACCTAGCAATGATAATGATGCAGAGATTCAACCTGATATTAATCTTAATAACCCATAATCAAAGAATCAACGTTATGATAAGAGAGAGTTTGTTGCTAGGAAGCACGGTAGGGAAAGAGAACCATGGGTTTAGAAACCCATGCCTTTTCCTCTTAAACCATCCAAGAAAAAGGATGATGAGGATTTTGAGCGTTTTGCTAAAATGATTAGACCTATCTTTTTGCGTATGCGTTTGACTGATCTGCTTAAAACAAATCCTTATGCTAATTATATGAATGATATTATTACCAATAAAAGAAAGATACCTGAAGTAGAAATTTCCACCATGCTTGCCAATTACACTTTTAAAGGTTGAATAACTAAGAAACTAGGAGATCCAGGAGTACCTACTATACCTTGCTCCATCAAAAGAAACTATGTTAAAACTGCTTTATGTGATCTTGGAGCCGGTGTTAGTGTTATGCATCTATCTTTATATCGTAGACTTGACTTGAGTAAGTTGACACCTACTGAAATATCTTTGCAAATGGCTGATAAATTGTTAACCCACAAGTGTAGGGGATCGCAACAGTTTTCGAGGGTAAAGTATTCAACCCAAATTTGTTGTTCGACACAAGGGGAGCCAAAGAATACTCTTAAGTATTAGTAGCTGATTTGTCAATTCAACCACACTTGGAAACTTAGTATCTGCAGCAAGATAGTTTAGTAGCGAAGTAATATGATAGTGGCGGTAGCAGCAATAAAAGTAATGGTAGTGTTTTTGTAGTTTTTGTGATAGTAGCAACAGAAAAGTAAATACGCAACAAGCAATATGGAAAAAGCACGTAGGCATTGGATCGGTGATGGGAAATTTGTCAGATGCAATTCATCATGTAGAAGTTGTAACCTAGGGTGACAGAGAACTAGCTCCAGTTCATCAATGCAATGTAGGCATGTATTCCGAATATAGTCATACGTGCTTATGGAAAAGAACTTGCATGACATCTTTTGTCCTACCCTCCCGTGGCAGCGGGGTCCTATTGGAAACTAAGGGATATTAAGGCCTCCTTTTAATAGAGTACCGGACCCAAGCATTAACACATAGTGAATACATGAACTCCTCAAACTATGGTCATCACCGGGAGTGGTCCCGATTATTGTCACTTCGGGGTTGCCGGATCATAACACATAGTAGGTGACTATAGACTTGCAAGATAGGATCAATAACACACATATATTCATGAAAACATAATAGGTTCAGATCTGAAATCATGGCACTCGGGCCCTAGTGACAAGCATTAAGCATAGCAAAGTCATAGCAACATCAATCTCAGAACATAGTGGATACTAGGGATCAAACCCTATCAAAACTAACTCGATTACATGATAGATCCCATCCAACCCATCACCGTCCAACAAGCCTATGATGGAATTACTCACGCACGGCGGTGAGCATCATGGAATTGGTGATGGAGGAAGGTTGATGATGATGATGGCGACGTTCTCCACTTTCCGGAGCCTCGAACGGTCTCCGGATCGGCCCTCCCGAGAGAGATTAGGGCTTGGCGGTGGCTCCGTCTCGTGAAACGCGATAATTCTTTCTCCTTGATTTTTCTCTCCCCGAAAGTGAATATATAGGATCTGGGGATACATAGGTGGAGCGCCAGGGGCCCCACGAGGCAGGGGGGCGCGCCCTAGGGGGGGGGCCCACCCTCGTGGACAGGGTTTCGGCCCCCTGGTCTGGATCTTCTTGCAGATATTTTTTATATTTTCCAAAATAAATCTCTGTGGAGTTTCAGGTCATTCCGAGAACTTTTTATTTCTGCACAAAAACAACACCATGGCAACTGTGTTGAAAACAGCGTTAGTCCGGGTTAGTTCCATTCAAATCATGCAAGTTAGAGTCCATAACAAGGGCAAAAGTGTTTGGAAAAGTAGATACGTTGGAGACGTATCAACTCCCCCAAGCTTAAACCTTTGCTTGTCCTCAAGCAACTCAGTTGATAAACTGAAAGTGATAAAGAAAAACTTTGACAAACTTTGTTTGCTCTTGTTGTTGTAAATATGTAAGCCAGCATTCAGGTTTTCAACAAGATCATGAACTAACCACATTCACAATAACTTTCAGGTCTCAAGACTACTCACATCAATGGCATAATCAACTAGCGAGCAATAATGATAAACCTCGGATGACAACACTTTCTCAAAACAATCATGATATGATATAACAAGATGGTATCTCGCTAGCCCTTTCTGAGACCGCAAAACATAAATGCAGAGCACCTTTAAAGTTCAAGGACTGACTAGACATTGTAATTCATGATAAAAGAGATCCAGTCATGATCATACTAATTGCAAATTAATGGTAATACATGCAAATGATAGAGATGCTCTCCTACTGGTGCTCTTTGATAAGAGGATGATGACTCTGCATAAAAGTAAATAGATAGGCCCTTTGCAGAGGGAAGGAGGGATTTATAGAGGTGTCAGAGCTCGATTTTTAAATAAAGATGAATAACATTTTGTGCGGTATACTTCATTGTTAACATAACAACCAAGAATCTCGATATCTCCAATGCTACGCACATTATAGGCGGTTCCCAAACAGAATGATAAAGTTTATACCCCCCAACAACCAACAAGCACACTCCACGGCTAGCCCGAAACAACGGTACCATCCAAACCAGCAACAGCCCTGGGGGAGTTTTGTTTAATTATTATGATTTTGAGCATGGGACTGGGCATCCCGGTTACCAGCCATTTTCTCATGAATGATGAGCGGAGTCCACTCCATCATGAGAATAACCCACCTAGCATGGAAGATATAGACAACCCTAGGTTATACATGAGCTGTTCGAGCATACAAAATAGAATTTCATTTGAAGGTTTAGAGTTTGGCACATACAAATTTACTTGGAACGGCAGGTACATACCGCATATAGGAAGGTATGGTGGACTCATGTGGAATAATTTTGGGGTTTATGGAATTGGATGCACAAACAGTATTCCCGCTAAGTACAGGTGAAGGCTAGAAAGAGACTGGGAAGTGACCAGCTAGAGAGCAACAATGGTCATGAACATGCATTAAAATTAATCAACAATGAATGCAAGCATGAGTAGGATATAAATCAACATGAACATAAATATGAAGGAAATATGCCCTAGAGGCAATAATAAAGATGTTATTTGTATTTCCTTATATCATGATAAATGTCTTTTATTCATGCTAGAATTGTATTAACCGGAAACTTAGTACATGTGTGGATACATAGACAAAACTGAATGTCCCTAGTATGCCTCTACTAGACTAGATCATTGATCAAAGATGGTTATGTTTCCTAGCCATAGACATGAGTTGTCATTTGATCAACGGGATCACATCATTAGGAGAATGATGTGATGGACAAGACCCATCCGTTAGCATAGCACTGTGATCGTTTAGTTTAACTGCTATTGCTTTCTTCATGACTTATACATGTTCCTATGACTATGAGATTATGCAACTCCCGAATACCGTAGGAACACCTTGTGTGCTATCAAACGTCACAACGTAACTGGGTGATCATAAAGATGCTCTACAGGTGTCTCCGAAAGTATTCGTGGTGTTGGCATAGATCAAGATTAGGATTTGTCACTCCGAGTGTCGGAGAGGTATCTCTGGGCCCTCTCGGTAACACACATCACAATAAGCCTTGCAAGCAAAAGACTAATGAGTTAGTCACGAGATGATGAGTTACGGAACGAGTAAAGAGACTTGTCGGTAACGAGATTGAACTAGGTATAGAGATACCGACGATCGAATCTCGGGCAAGTAACATACCGTTTGACAAAAGGAACAACGTATGTTGTTATGCGGTTCTGACCGATAAAAGATCTTCGTAGAATATGTAGGAGCCAATATGAACATCCAGGTTCCGCTATTGGTTATTGACCGGAGATGAGTCTCGGTCATGTCTACATAGTTCTCGAACCCGTAGGGTCCGCACGCTTAACGTTTGATGACGATCGGTATTATGAGTTTTTGAGTATTGATGTACCGAAGGTAGTTCGGAGTCCCGGATGAGATCACGGACATGACGAGGAGTCTCGGAATGTCCGAGACATAAAGATTGATATATTGGACGGCTATATTCGGACACCGGAAGTATACCGGAAAAGTTTTGGATTTATCGGGAATGCCGGAGGGGGTTACCGGAACCCCCTACGAGAGGGGATGGTCCATAGTTGGACTAGGATTGGGGGGGGGCGCCACCTCTCCTATTCCTTTCCCCCTTCTTCCTTTCGGTGAATCCTACTAGGAATAGGATTGCAATCCTATTCCTAGTAGGACTCCTTCCCTAGCCGCACCAGGAAGGGCCGGCCGGCCTCCCTCCCCTGCTCCTTTATATACGGGGGCAGGGGGGCACCCAAAGACACACAAGTTGAATTGTTTTAGCCGTGTGCGGTGCCCCCTCCACAGAATCACACCTCGGTCGTACCGTCGCGGAGCTTAGGCGAAGCCCTGCGCCGGTGAACACATCATATCCGTCACCACGCCGTCGTGCTGACGAAACTCTCCCGTGAAGCTCAACTGGATCAAGAGCTCGTGGGACGTCATCAAGCTGAACGTGTGCTGAACGCGGAGGTGCCGTACGTTCGGTGCTTGATCGGTTGGATCGCGAAGAAGTTCGACAACATCAACCGCGTCACTTGACGCTTCCGCTCCCGGTCTACGAGGGTACGTAGACACACTCTTTCCTCTCGTTGCTATGCATCTGGTAGATAGATCTTGCGTGATCGTAGGAAAATTTTAAAATACTACGTTCCCCAACAGTGGCATCATGAGCCAGGTCTATGCGTAGATGATATGCACGAGTAGAACACAATGAGTTGTGGGCGATACTAGTCATACTGCTTACCAGCATGTCATACTTTGCTTCGGCGGTATTGTGAGATGAAGCGGCCCGGACCGACATTACGCGTACACTTACGCGAGACTGGTTTCACCGTTACGAGCACTCGTTGCTTAAAGGTGACTGGCGGGTGTCTGTCTCTCTCACTTTAGCTGAATCAAGTGTGGCTACGCCCGGTCCTTGTGAAGGTTAAAACATCACATACTTGACGAAACATCGTTGTGGTTTTGTATGCGTAGGTAAGAACGGTTCTTGCTAAGCCCGTAGCAGCCACGTAAAACTTGCAACAAACAAAGTAGAGGACGTCTAACTTGTTTTTGCAGGGCATGTTGTGATGTGATATGGTCAAGACATGATGAGTTATACGGTTTTGTATGAGATGATCATGTTTTGTAAAGTTATCGGCAACTGGCAGGAGCCATATGGTTGTCGCTTTATTGTATGAAATGCAATCGCCATGTAATTGCTTTACTTTATCACTAAGCGGTAGTGATAGTCATGGAAGCAATAGTTGGCGAGACGACAACGATACTACGATGAAGATCAAGGTGTCAAGCCGGTGACGAAGGTGATCATGACGGTGCTTTGAAGATGGAGATCAAAAGCACAAGATGATGATGGCCATATCATGTCACATATTTTGATTGCATGTGATGTTTATCTTATTATGCTTCTTATTTTGCTTAGAACGACGGTAGCATTATAAGATGATCCCTTACTAAATTTCAAGGTATGAGTGTTCTCCCTGAGTATGCACCGTTGCGAAAGTTCGTCGTGCCGAGACGCCACGTGATGATCGGGTGTGATAAGCTCTACGTTCAAATACAACGGGTGTAAGCCAGTTTTGCACACGCAGAATACTCGGGTTAAACTTGACGAGCCTAGCATATACAGATATGGCCTCGGAACACTGGAGACCGAAAGGTCGAGCGTGAATCATATAGTAGATATGATCAACATAAGATGTTCACCATTGAAAACTACTCCATCTCACGTGATGATCGGACATGGTTTAGTTGATTTGGATCACGTGATCATTTAGATGACCAGAGGCATGTCTATCTAAGTGGGAGTTCTTTAAATTAATATGATTAAACTGAACTTTAATTTATCATGAACTTAGTCCTGATAGTTTTGCATATCTATGTCGTTGTAGATCAATGGCCCGTGCTACCGTTCCTTTGAATTTTAATGCATTCCTAGAGAAAGCTAAGTTGAAAGATGATGGTAGCAATTACATGGACTGGGTCCGTAACCTGAGGATTATCCTCATTGCCGCACAGAAGAATTATGTCCTTGAAGCACCGCTAGGTGACAAGCCCCCTTCCGCTGATGTAGACGCTTTGAACGTCTGGCAGTCGCGGTCTGATGACTACACGATAGTTCAGTGTGCCATGCTTTACGGCTTAGAACCGGGACTTCAACGACGTTTTGAACGTCATGGAGCATATGAAATGTTCCAGGAGTTGAAGTTAATATTTCAAGCAAATGCCCGAATTGAGAAATATGAGATTTCCAATAAGTTCTACAGCTGCAAAATGGAGGAGAATAGTTCTATCAGTGAACACTTGCTCAGAATGTCTGGGTACTACAATCATATGACTCAACTTGGTTGCAAAGTTGACGAGGATAGTGTTATTGATAGAGTTCTTCAATCACTGCCACCAAGCTATAAAGGCTTCGTGATGAACTATAACATGCAAGGGATGCAAAAGACAATTCCCAAGCTCTTCGCTATGCTCAAAGCTGCGGAGGTAGAAATCAAAAAGGAGCATCAAGTGTTGATGGTTA
>LR738709.1:214275414-214445205 GCA_902687465.1 Secale cereale
GAGATGAGTCTCGGTCATGTCTACATAGTTCTCGAACCCGTAGGGTCTGCACGCTTAACGTTTGATGACGATCGGTATTATGAGTTTTTGAGTATTGATGTACCGAAGGTAGTTCGGAGTCCCGGATGAGATCACGGACATGACGAGGAGTCTCGGAATGTCCGAGACATAAAGATTGATATATTGGACGGCTATATTCGGACACCGGAAGTATACCGGAAAAGTTTCGGATTTATCGGGAATGCCGGAGGGGGTTACCGGAACCCCCTACGAGAGGGGATGGTCCATAGTGGGCCTAAAGGGTGAGAGAGAGGCAGCCCATAGGGCTGGCCGGCGCCCCCACCTAGGAATCCTAGTTGGACTAGGATTGGGGGGGCGCCACCTCTCCTATTCCTTTCCCCCTTCTTCCTTTCGGTGAATCCTACTAGGAATAGGATTGCAATCCTATTCCTAGTAGGAATCCCTTCCTTAGCCGCACCAGGAGAGTTGGCCGGCCCCTCCTCCCTTGCTCCTTTATATACGGGGGCAGGGGGGCACCCAAAGACACACAAGTTGAATTGTTTTAGCCGTGTGCGGTGCCCCCCTCCACAGAATCACACCTCGGTCGTACCGTCGCGGAGCTTAGGCGAAGCCCTGCGCCGGTGAACACATCATATCCGTCACCACGCCGTCTTGCTGACGAAACTCTCCCGCGAAGCTCAACTGGATCAAGAGCTCGTGGGACGTCATCAAGCTGAACGTGTGCTGAACGCGGAGGTGCCGTACGTTCGGTGCTTGATCGGTTGGATCGCGAAGAAGTTCGACAACATCAACCGCGTCACTTGACGCTTCCGCTCCCGGTCTACGAGGGTACGTAGACACACTCTCCCCTCTCGTTGCTATGCATCTGGTAGATAGATCTTGCGTGATCGTAGGAAAATTTTAAAATACTACGTTCCCCAACAGTGGTATCAGAGCCAGGTCTATGCGTAGATGATATGCACGAGTAGAACACATTGAGATTGTGGACGATACTAGTCATACTGCTTACCAGCATTTCATACTTTGCTTCGGCGGTATTGTGAGATGAAGCGGCCCGGACCGACATTACGCGTACGCTTACGCGAGACTGGTTTCACCGTTACGAGCACTCGTTGCTTAAAGGTGACTGGCGGGTGTCTGTCTCTCTCACTTTAGCTGAATCAAGTGTGGCTACGCCCGGTCCTTGTGAAGGTTAAAACATCACATACTTGACGAAACATCGTTGTGGTTTTGTATGCGTAGGTAAGAACGGTTCTTGCTAAGCCCGTAGCAGCCACGTAAAACTTGCAACAAACAAAGTAGAGGACGTCTAACTTGTTTTTGCAGGGCATGTTGTGATGTGATATGGTCAAGACATGATGAGTTATACGGTTTTGTATGAGATGATCATGTTTTGTAAAGTTATCGGCAACTGGCAGGAGCCATATGGTTGTCGCTTTATTGTATGAAATGCAATCGCCATGTAATTGCTTTACTTTATCACTAAACGGTAGCGATAGTCGTGGAAGCAATAGTTGGCGAGACGACAACGATACTACGATAAAGATCAAGGTGTCAAGCCGGTGACGAAGGTGATCATGACGGTGCTTTGGAGATGGAGATCAAAAGCACAAGATGATGATGGCCATATCATGTCACATATTTTGATTGCATGTGATGTTTATCTTATTATGCTTCTTATTTTGCTTAGAACGACGGTAGCATTATAAGATGATCCCTTACTAAATTTCAAGGTATAAGTGTTCTCCCTGAGTATGCACCGTTGCGAAAGTTCGTCGTGCCGAGACACCACGTGATGATCGGGTGTGATAAGCTCTACGTTCAAATACAACGGGTGTAAGCCAGCTTTGCACACGCAGAATACTCGGGTTAAACTTGACGAGCCTAGCATATACAGATATGGCCTCGGAACACTGGAGACCGAAAGGTCGAGCGTGAATCATATAGTAGATATGATCAACATAAGATGTTCACCATTGAAAACTACTCCATCTCACGTGATGATCGGACATGGTTTAGTTGATTTGGATCACGTGATCATTTAGATGACCAGAGGGATGTCTATCTAAGTGGGAGTTCTTTAAATTAATATTGAACTTTAATTTATCATGAACTTAGTCCTGATAGTTTTGCATATCTATGTCGTTGTAGATCAATGGCCCGTGCTACCGTTCCTTTGAATTTTAATGCATTCCTAGAGAAAGCTAAGTTGAAAGATGATGGTAGCAATTACACGGACTGGGTCCGTAACCTGAGGATTATCCTCATTGCTGCACAGAAGAATTATGTCCTTGAAGCACCGCTAGGTGACAAGCCCCCTACCGCTGATGCAGACGCTTTGAACGTCTGGCAGTCGCGGTCTGATGACTACACGATAGTTCAGTGTGCCATGCTTTACGGCTTAGAACCGGGACTTCAACGACGTTTTGAACGTCATGGAGCATATGAAATGTTCCAGGAGTTGAAGTTAATATTTCAAGCAAATGCCCGAATTGAGAAATATGAGATTTCCAATAAGTTCTACAGCTGCAAAATGGAGGAGAATAGTTCTATCAGTGAACACTTGCTCAGAATGTCTGGGTACTACAATCATATGACTCAACTTGGTTGCAAAGTTGACGAGGATAGTGTTATTGATAGAGTTCTTCAATCACTGCCACCAAGCTATAAAGGCTTCGTGATGAACTATAACATGCAAGGGATGCAAAAGACAATTCCCAAGCTCTTCGCTATGCTCAAAGCTGCGGAGGTAGAAATCAAAAAGGAGCATCAAGTGTTGATGGTTAACAAGACCACTAGTTTCAAGAAAAAGGGCAAGGGAAAGAAAGGGAACTTCAAAAAGAATAGCAAGTCAGTTGCTACTTCAACGAAGAAACCCAAATCTGGAGCCAAGCCTGAAACTGAGTGCTTCTACTGCAAGGGGACTGGACACTGGAAGCGGAACTGCCCCAAGTATTTGGCGGATAAGAAGGATGGCAAGATGAACAAAGGTATATGTGATATACATGTTATTGATGTGTACCTTACTAATGCTCGTAGTACTACCTGGGTATTTGATACCGGTTCGGTTGCTAATATTTGTAACTTGAAACAGGGACTACGGATTAAACGAAGATTAGCTAAGGACGAGGTGACGATGCGCGTGGGAAACGGTTCCAAAGTCGATGTGATCGCCGTCGGCACGCTACCTCTACATCTACCTTCGGGATTAATTTTAGACCTAAATAATTGTTATTTGGTGCCAGCGTTGAGCATGAACATTATATCTGGATCTTGTTTATTGTGAGACGGTTATTCATTTAAATCAGAGAATAATGGTTGTTCCATTTTGATGAATAATATCTTTTATGGTCATGCACCCTTAAAGAGTGGTCTATTCTTACTGGATCTCGATTGTAGTGATACACATATTCATAATATTGAAACCAAAAGATGCAAGGTTAATAATGATAGTGCAACTTATTTGTGGCACTGCCGTTTAGGTCTTATTGGTGTAAAACGCATGAAGAAACTCCATAAAGATGGACTTTTGGAATCACTAGATTATGAATCACTTGGTGCTTGCGAACCATGCCTCATGGGCAAGATGACTAAAACTCCGTTCTCCGGAACTATGGAGCGAGCAATAGATTTGTTGGAAATCATACATACTGATGTATGTGGACCAATGAGCGTTGATGCTCGCGGCGGGTATCGTTATTTTCTGACCTTCACTGATGATTTGAGCAGATATGGGTATATCTACTTAATGAAACACAAGTCTGAAACATTTGAAAAGTTCAAAGAATTTCAGAGTGAAGTAGAGAATCATCGTAACAAGAAAATAAAGTTCCTACGATCTGATCGTGGAGGAGAATATTTGAGTTACGAGTTTGGTCTTCATTTGAAACAATGTGGAATAGTTTCACAACTCACGCCACCTGGAACACCACAACGTAATGGTGTGTCCGAACGTCGTAACCGTACTTTATTAGATATGGTGCGATCTATGATGTCTCTTACCGATTTACCACTATCGTTTTGGGGTTATGCTTTAGAGACAACTGCATTCACGTTAAATAGGGCACCATCTAAATCCGTTGATACGACGCCTTATGAACTATGGTTTGGCAAGAAACCAAAGTTGTCGTTTCTTAAAATTTGGGGCTGCGATGCTTATGTGAAAACACTTCAACCTGATAAGCTCGATCCCAAGTCGGAAAAATGTGTCTTCATAGGATACCCAAAAGAGACTGTTGGGTACACCTTCTATCACATATCCGAAGGCAAAATATTCGTTGCTAAGAACGGATCCTTTCTAGAAAAGGAGTTTCTCTCGAAAGAAGTGAGTGGGAGGAAAGTAGAACTTGATGAGGTAATTGTACCTTCTCCCATATTGGAAAATAGTACATCACAGGAAATTGTTCCAGTGATTCCTACACCAATTAGTGAGGAAGTTGATGATAATGATCATGAAGCTTCGGATCAAGTTTCTACTGAACGTCGTAGATCAACCAGAGTACGTTCCGCACCAGAGTGGTATGGCAACCCAGTTCTGGAAATCATGTTACTAGACCATGATGAACCTACGAACTATGAGGAAGTGATGATGAGCCCAGATTCCACAAAATGGCTTGAAACCATGAAATCTGAGATGGGATCCATGTATGAGAACAAAGTATGGACTTTGGTTGACTTGCCCGATGATCGGCAGGCCATCGAAAATAAATGGATCTTCAAGAGGAAGACCGACGCAGACGGTAATATTACTGTTTACAAAGCTCGACTTGTTGCGAAAGGTTTTCGACAAGTTCAAGGAGTTGACTACGATGAGACTTTCTCACCTGTAGCGATGCTTAAGTCTGTCCGAATCATGTTAGCAATTGCCGCATTTTATGATTATAAAATCTGGCAAATGGATGTCAAAACTGCATTCCTAAATGGATATCTCAAAGAAGAGTTGTATATGATGCAACCAGAAGGTTTTGTCGATCCAAAAGGTGCTAACAAAGTATGCAAACTCCAGCGATCCATCTATGGACTGGTGCAAGCATCTCGGAGTTGGAATATACGCTTTGATGAGGTGATCAAAGCATATGGTTTTATACAGACTTTTGGAGAAGCCTGTATTTACAAGAAAGTGAGTGGGAGCTCTGTAGCATTTCTAATATTATATGTAGATGACATATTGTTAATTGGAAATGATATAGAATTTCTGGATAGCATAAAAGGATACTTGAATAAAAGTTTTTCAATGAAAGACCTCGGAGAAGCTGCTTACATATTAGGCATCAAGATTTATAGAGATAGATCAAGACGCTTAATTGGACTTTCACAAAGCACATACCTTGATAAGATTTTGAAAAGGTTCAAAATGGATCAGTCAAAGAAAGGATTCTTGCCTGTTTTACAAGGTATGAAGTTGAGTAAGACTCAATGCCCGACCACTGCAGAAGATAGAGAGAAAATGAAAGTCATTCCCTATGCCTCAGCCATAGGATCTATCATGTATGCAATGTTGTGTACCAGACCTGATGTGTGCCTTGCTATAAGTCTAGCAGGGAGGTACCAAAGTAATCCAGGAGTGGATCACTGGACAGCGGTCAAAAACATCCTAAAGTATCTGAAAAGAACAAAGGATATGTTTCTCGTATATGGAGGTGACAAAGAGCTCGTCGTAAACGGTTACGTCGATTCTAGCTTTGACACTGATCCGGATGACTCAAAGTCACAAACCGGATATGTATTTTTATTGAACGGTGGAGCTGTCAGCTGGTGCAGTTCCAAGCAGAGCGTCATGGAGGGATCTACGTGTGAAGCGGAATACATAGCTGCTTCAGAAGCAGCAAATGAAGGAGTCTGAATGAAGGAGTTCATATCCGATCTAGGTGTAGTACCTAGTGCATCGGGTCCAATGAAAATCTCTTGTGACAACACTGGAGCCATAGCCTTGGCGAAGGAATCCAGGTTTCACAAGAGAACAAAACACAGCAAAAGAAGCTTCAATTCCATCCGCGATTTAGTCAAGGAGGGAGACATAGAGATTTGCAAAATACATACGGATCTGAATGTTGCAGACCCGTTGACTAAGCCTCTTCCACGGGCAAAACATGATCAACACCAAGACTCCATGGGTGTGAGGATCATCACTTTGTAATCTAGATTATTGACTCTAGTTCAAGTGGGAGACTGAAGGAAATATTCCCTAGAGGCAATAATAAAGATGTTATTTGTATTTCCTTATATCATGATAAATGTCTTTTATTCATGCTAGAATTGTATTAACCGGAAACTTAGTACATGTGTGGATACATAGACAAAACAGAATGTCCCTAGTATGCCTCTACTAGACTAGCTCATTGATCAAAGATGGTTATGTTTCCTAGCCATAGACATGAGTTGTCATTTGATCAACGGGATCACATCATTAGGAGAATGATGTGATGGACAAGACCCATCCGTTAGCATAGCACTGTGATCGTTTAGTTTAACTGCTATTGCTTTCTTCATGACTTATACATGTTCCTATGACTATGAGATTATGCAACTCCCGAATACCGTAGGAACACCTTGTGTGCTATCAAACGTCACAACGTAACTGGGTGATCATAAAGATGCTCTACAGGTGTCTCCGAAAGTATTCGTGGTGTTGGCATAGATCAAGATTAGGATTTGTCACTCCGAGTGTCGGAGAGGTATCTCTGGGCCCTCTCGGTAACACACATCACAATAAGCCTTGCAAGCAAAAGACTAATGAGTTAGTCACGAGATGATGTGTTACGGAACGAGTAAAGAGACTTGCCGGTAAACGAGATTGAACTAGGTATAAAGATACCGACGATCGAATCTCGGGCAAGTAACATACCGTTTGACAAAAGGAACAACGTATGTTGTTATGCGGTTCTGACCGATAAAAGATGTTCGTAGAATATGTAGGAGCCAATATGAACATCCAGGTTCCGCTATTGGTTATTGACCAGAGATGAGTCTCGGTCATGTCTACATAGTTCTCGAACCCGTAGGGTCCGCACGCTTAACGTTTGATGACGATCGGTATTATGAGTTTTTGAGTATTGATGTACCGAAGGTAGTTCGGAGTCCCGGATGAGATCACGGACATGACGAGGAGTCTCGGAATGTCCGAGACATAAAGATTGATATATTGGACGGCTATATTCGGACACCGGAAGTATACCGGAAAAGTTTCGGATTTATCGGGAATGCCGGAGGGGGTTACCGGAACCCCCTACGAGAGGGGATGGTCCATAGTGGGCCTAAAGGGTGAGAGAGAGGCAGCCCATAGGGCTGGCCGGCGCCCCCACCTAGGAATCCTAGTTGGACTAGGATTGGGGGGGCGCCACCTCTCCTATTCCTTTCCCCCTTCTTCCTTTCGGTGAATCCTACTAGGAATAGGATTGCAATCCTATTCCTAGTAGGAATCCCTTCCTTAGCCGCACCAGGAGAGTTGGTCGGCCCCTCCTCCCTTGCTCCTTTATATACGGGGGCAGGGGGGCACCCACAGACACACAAGTTGAATTGTTTTAGCCGTGTGCGGTGCCCCCCTCCACAGAATCACACCTCGGTCGTACCGTCGCGGAGCTTAGGCGAAGCCCTGCGCCGGTGAACACATCATATCCGTCACCACGCCGTCGTGCTGACGAAACTCTCCCGCGAAGCTCAACTGGATCAAGAGCTCGTGGGATGTCATCAAGCTGAACGTGTGCTGAACGCGGAGGTGCCGTACGTTCGGTGCTTGATCGGTTGGATCGCGAAGAAGTTCGACAACATCAACCGCGTCACTTGACGCTTCCGCTCCCGGTCTACGAGGGTACGTAGACACACTCTCCCCTCTCGTTGCTATGCATCTGGTAGATAGATCTTGCGTGATCGTAGGAAAATTTTAAAATACTACGTTCCCCAACAAAATATCGTGGAGGCTATGTTGATTTGTTTCAACTACATGCGTGAACATGTGCCAAGTCAGATCACTTAATTCGTTCAAAGGAGGATAACACCCCATCATACCACATCACAACCATTTTAATTTCATGTTGGCACACAAGATAGACCATTATAAACTCTCAGCTAATTAAGCATGGCATAAGCAGCTATGATATCTAATTGTCATTGCAAGCATGTTTCATTCATAACAAGCTGAATCAAGAACGATGAACTATCATATTTACAAAAAACAAGAGAGGTCGAGTTCATACCAGCTTTTCTCATCTCAATTAGTTCATCATATATCATCCTTATTGCCTTTCACTCGCACGACCGAACGGTGTGGATAATAATAGTGCACGTGCATTGGACTAAGCTGGATTCTGCAATCATTTAATACAAGAGAGAAGACAAGGTAATGTGGCTCAAGGTTAAATCAACAATAAAGCATATGAGAGCCACTAAGCACTTTCAATCATGGTTTTCTACTCTTAACTCCCAAAGAAAAGAAAAGAAACTATTTAGACGGGAAAGCTCCCAACAAGCAAAAGAAGAACAGAAAATCTTTTTGGGTTTTCTTTTTAATTACTACTACTACAAGCAAGAAAAGTAAACTAGCTAGAAGCTACAACTAATATTTTTTTGTTTTTCTTAAGGTTTTTCTTGCACACGAGAAAAAGACTAAGAAAAAGAAACTGAAACTAAACATGGATGGTACAATGAAAGAGTGTGAGCACCGACAACTAGAATAAGTGTGAACATGAGTGTAGAGTCGGTGAGAAACACGTACTCCCCCAAGGTTAGGCTTTTGGCCTAAGTTGGTCTATGGCCAGTATTGGCCTGACGGATATCCAAAGTCGTAGTTGGTCGATATTTGAGGGTTTGATCATCCCTCTCTATAAACTGGTGGCTAGTCATAGCATGGCAATCTAAATGAGCAGGAGGTAAAGGTTCATCATTCTCATGCACAGGTACACCAAGAAAGCGGGCTATGCGAGTGGCATAAATCCCACCAAATAAATCTCCAATCATACCATTATGGTGTAGCCTACGTGCAACAAAGGCTCCCAAGTTATATTATCTATCACCTAGTATAGCACTCCCGAGAACACTGAGATCTGGGACGCACATATGACAAGCCTCATCTTTACCATTTATGCATCTACGAATAAAGAGAGCAAAGTAATGAATAGCAGGAAAATGGATGCTCCCTATGGTGGCCTGTGTGATTTCTCTGGATTCCCCCACTGTGATACTAGCAAGGAATTCTCTAAATTCAGATTTGCGAGGATCACCCATACTGCCCCACTATGGGAGATTACAAGCATCATTAAAATCCTCTAAGTCCATGGTGTAAGATTTATCATACAGGTCAAACAGTACAGTGTGAGAACTACGTGAAGATGAAAATTTAAACCTTCTCACAAAGCTATCAGTTAAGCCATGATATTGAGGGCACTTATCTTGTATGAAGCCCTCGAGGTCCGTGTTGCGCACGTATGCGTAAAATTCATCCTTAATGCCAACCTGATCCATAAAGTCATCTGATGACCATTCACAAGACCATACGTCAACATCCTTCAGTAGTTCATCGTCCGGCTCACGGAACGCGAGCCTCGGTTCTTGCTTCCTTGAAGAACCACCTTGGAAGTTTTTCCTATGCATTTTTCTGAAATTTTCTGAAATTTTTAGTAACTCAAATAAAAGTTAACCAAACTGAATAAGATTGATAGCAACAAATCCTAGAAGTGCCTAGAGGCTATATCATGCATTAGAACTACTTGGGACCAATAAAATTTGACATGCAAGCTCAAGAACAAGGTCACCACAGCAGCAAAAATTTGCAACAAATAAAGCACTAGAACAAAAACTAATTGGACCAATAGAGGACTCACATACCAAGGAACAATCTCCCCAAACAGTTTGGTGAATGGTGCTTTGAGCAAGGAGATCGAAAATGGCAGCAAGATGAGCTAGAACTCAGTTTTTGAGCTGGTTGGTGATTTTTTTGGGAGGAAGAAGAAGAGTGTGGGTGCAGGAATAAGTGGAGGGGGGCCATGTGGGGCCCACGAGGCAGGGGGCGCGCCTTGGACCCTCGTGGCCAGGTGCTGGCTCCCCTCGCTGTGTGTTCTGTGCCATACTTTCTCAAATATTCTATAAAAAATGATATTTCATTTTCATGGCATTTGGAGAAATTTTATTTTCGGGATATTTTTTTTATTGCACGGATAAGTTTGGAAACAGATAGGAAATGCTATTTTTGCTTTATTTATCCTAATTAACAGAAAGTAAAAATAGGGTACAGAAGGTTGTGCTATCTAGATTCACCTATCCCATGCTCATCAAAAGGAATCCATTAACAAGGTTGACCAGGTCTTGTTAATAAACTCTTTCAGAATAGTATGAAACTGGAGAATTTTCGAATAACACTAGGTTACCTCAATGGGGATATGTATGTCCCCAACAATAAGAATGTCATATGTCTTCTTGATAGTAGGAAGAGGAAATTCAAAACCTCCAATAGTAATAGTTGAAAATTTTCCAATATAATTGTTACTGTGGACCTGAGGTTGTTTCCTCGGAAAGTGTACCATATGTTCATTACCATTGACATGAAAAGTGACATTGCCTTTGTTGCAATCAATAACAGCCCCTGCAGTATTCAAAAAGGGTCTACCAAGGATAATAGACATACTATCGTCCTCGGGAATATCAAGTATAACAAAGAATAGTAACATTTGCAACTACAACAGGCACATCCTCACAAATACCGACAGGTATAGCAGTTGATTTATCAGCCATTTCCAAAGATATTTCAGTAGGTGTCAACTTACTCAAGTCAAGTGTACGATATAAAGAGAGAGGCATAACACTAACACCGGCTCCAAGATCAGATAAAGTTAACATAGTTTCTCTTAATGGAGCAAGGTATATTAGGTACTCCTGGATCTCCTAATTTCTTAGGTATTCCACCCTTGAAAGTGTAATTGGCAAGCATGGTGGAAATTTCTACTTCAGGTATCTTTCTTTTGTTGGTAATAATATCTTTCATATACTTAGCATAAGGATTTGTTTTGAGCACATCAGTCAAACGCATACGCAAAAAGATAGGTCTAATCATTTCAGCAAAGCACTCAAAATCCTCATCATCCTTTTTCTTGGATGGTTTTGGAGGAAAAGGCATGAGTTTCTGAACCCATGGTTATCTTTCCCTACCGTGCTTCCTAGCAACAAAGTCTCTCTTATCATAACATTGATTCTTTGATTGTGGGTTATCAAGATCAACATCAGGTTCATTCTCTACATCATTCTCATTGCTAGGTTGAGCATCATCATGAACATCATCATTAATATTATCACTAGGTTCATGTTCATTACCAGATTGTGTCTCAGCATCAGAAACAGATATATCATTGGGATTCTCAGGTGTGTCAGCTACGGGTTCACTGGAGGCATGCAAAGTCCTATCATTTTTATTTTTCTTCTTCTTGGAAGAACTAGGTGCATCTAAATTAGCTCTCTGAGAATCTTGCTCAATTCTCTTAGGGTAGCCTTCAGGATACAGAGGTTCCTGAGTCATGTTACAACCTCTAGTAGAAACTCTAATAGCATAGTCATTATTCTTAATATTTAATTTATTGAGCAAATCATTCTGAGCCTTAAGTACTTGTTCTACTAGAGTGGTGACCATAGAAGCATGTATACTAATAAGTTCCAGTTCACCTTTAGCTCTAGACAGTTAATCACTCAAGCGTTCAATCATATAATCATTGTGTTGCAATTGTCTACCAACATAAGCATTGAAGTTTTCTTGTTTCACAATAAAATTGTCAAACTCATCTAAGCATTGGCTAGCAGACTTATAACAAGGAACATCACCTTCATCAAATCTATAGAGAAAATTTACCTTTACTACCTGTGTCGGGTTATCAAGACCATGTATTTCTTCAATAGGTGGTAAATTCTTAACATCTTTAGCTTTAATACCTTTTTCTTTCATAGATTTCTTTACCTCTTGCATATCTTCAGGACTGAGAAATAGAACACCTCTTTTCTTGGGAGTTGGCTTAGGGGCTGGTTCAGGAAGTGTCCAATTATTTTCATTGGCCAGCATATTATTCAATAGTAATTCAGCTTGTTCAACTGTTCTTTCCCTGAAAACACAACCAACACAACTATTCAGGTGGTCTCTGGAATCATCGGTTAGTCCATTATAAAAGACATCAAGTATATCATGCATCTCAAGAGGATGATCATGCAAAGCATTAAGTAATTGGATAAGCCTCTCCCAAGCCTGTGGGAGACTCTCTTCTTCAATTTGTACAAAGTTATATATTTCCCGTAAGGTAGCTTGTTTCTTATGAGCGGAAAAATATTTAGCAGAGAAGTAATACATCATATCTTGGGGACTACGCACACAACCAGGATCAAGAGAATTAAACCAAGTCTTAGCATCACCCTTTAACGAGAAAGGAAATAACTTAAGGATATAGTAGTAACAAATCTTTTCATCGTTGGTAAACAGGGTGGCTATATCATTCAACTTAGTAAGATGTGCCACAACAGTTCTAGACTCATAGCCATGGAAAGGATCAGATTCAACCAAAGTAATTAACTCGGGATCAACAGAGAATTCATAATCCTTATCAGTAACACAGATAGGTGAAGTAGCAAAAGCAGGGTCATGTTTCATTCTAGCATTCAAGGACTTTTCTTTCAGCTTAGCTAATAATTTCTTAAGATCATATCTATCACTGCAAGCAAGAAAGTCTCTAGCAGTTTCTTCATCCATAACATAACCCTCAGGAACAACAGGCAATTCATATCTATTGGGAGAAGCTTCATCATCACTTTCATAAATATCATCAGTTTCAATATTTGCATTCTCCCTAATTTTAGCAGTTTGTTCATCTGGAAATTCACCTAGTAGCACAGTGTCAGGCATAGAGGTAGTTTCATCACATAACAGAAGTGGCATCATCCAGAACGTACGACATATCAGATTCAATAGCATGAGTAGGTGTCGCAAATTTATACATAACAGAAGGAGAATCAAGTGCAGAGCTAGATGACAGTTGATACGACCAAAACGTATCTATAATTTCTGCTTGCTCCATGCCTCTTTTGTGTGATATTGCTATGATATTTATGCACTTCCATACACTTTTGATCATATTTGGACTAACCTATTAACTCAGTGCACCCCAGTGCCAGTTTCTGTTTTCTGCTGTTTTTGTATTTCAGGTTTTCCCATTACGTAAACTGCCAGAAAAATTCCGGGAAAAATATATAAAAAATCAGCGTTCCGGAAGCTTCCATGCGGCCAAAGTAGGGCCAGAGGGGGGCCACCAAGGCTCCAGGCGACCAGAGGGGGCGGCTCCCCTCCTGGCCGCGCCGCCAGGGCGCCTGGGCCCCCCTGGCCTCTTCTGACGCCCCCCTTTGGCATATATTTACACCGCGTCCCGAAACCCTCGAGGACGGAACCCTTTTTCGCGATCTCATCTCTGTTCCACCGCCGCCTCACTTCCAAGATCGGGAGCACCAGGAGAACTCTTCCCGGCACCATGCCGGAGGGGAGGATCACCACCGGGAGCTTCTCCACCACCATGGACGCCTCCCGGATGAGTTGTGAGTAGTCTCCCTTGGACCATGGTCCATGACCAGTAGCTATGTGATGTTCTCCTCCCCTCTTTGTTCTTCACCGATTAGACCTCATGAGCTGCCCTACATGATCGAGGCACATATGTAATCCTTATGCTGTTGCTATGATGAGTTTGCTGGGATCCGATGGATTATGAGATTATGTTCAGATTGTGTGTGAGTAATATATTTGATTCACCTCTTTTATATTTATGTTCTTGAGTAATTCTTGCATGTTCTCCGTTGCTGTTTATTGCTTTGGCCAAGTAGTAGGTAGTAACTCCAAGAGGGAACGTTATGCTTGATTGTGGGTTCATGCCCCTCGATGACTAGCTTGAGTGACAGAAACATGAGTCTAGGGGATGTGCTGTTTCCACAAGGGGGAAAACAACGATGCTTGTACTTGCGGGTGCAAGGATTGTTTACTTTACGCAAAGTTCTTTTAATGAAGTTGTCTGTTGCTTTGAGTTTACACTATGGGTGGGACTCGCAACTTAATACCAGCGAGATGTTCTGGATAGATATCTCAAGGTGGATGATTAGTAGTAGATGCAGATGGATTTCGGTCTACTTGCCTTGGCATACCGCCCATGCTTTTGAGCCTCTACCTTTCTTTGCAGCATAGTTAGCACTGGTTTGCGCACATAATCCTGTCAATTGCCCAGCTGTAATTCGTTTACCTCGCTTAGCTGTTTTATCGTCTTTTGGGAGAGAGACATCACTAGTGAACATCATGGGACCCCGGTCCATATTACCATCACTGATCACATCCGCTATTTACTTTCTGTTCTTACTTACTAGTTGCAGTCATACCTATCACTATTATCTCTTGCGTTTGATCCTTTGTAAACGACAAGGCCGGAGGAATTGACAACCTCTCTGTACTCGTTGGGAGCAAAGTTATTTGTATTTGTGTGCAGGTCTAGTCAATCGCTAAGTTGCGCCGCTAGCAGTTGACACCTTCTTGTTGACCCTCGGAGTCTCAGGGGATTCGATCCTTGGTATCTTTGCCAAGGGAAAACTACCGCTACACTGCATCTCAAACCTTCCACTTGGGGTAACCAACGAGAGGCGAGAAGCCATCAAGCAAAGTTTTCTGGCGCCGTTGCCGGGGACTCCACTCTTCAAGATAGGGGAGTTGCACGCTATCTTTTACCTTTGCTTTTTAGTCTTGTTAGTTTATCTTTCAGTTTTGCTTTAGTTCCTTTTATAAAAAATCACAAAAATAGTTATCTTGCTTGCTTGGTGCTATGGGTTCCACCGAGAACACCAAGTTGTGTGACTTCACTAGTCATAACAACGATGACTTTATCTGCACGCCCATTACTACACCTGCCACTTCAGCACCTTCTTATGAAATTAAACCTGCTTTACTGAACCTAGTTATGAAAGATCAATTCTCCGGTGCTGGAGATGATGCTGCTTTACACTTAAACAATTTTGTTGAACTCTGTGATATGCAAAAGTACCAAGAAATAGATGGTAATATTGTTAAGCTTAAGCTTTTTCCTTTCTCCTTAAGAGGAGGAGCTAAAATTTGGTTTCAATCTTTGCCTAGAAATAGCATAGATTCTTGGGACAAGTGCAAGGATGCCTTTATTGGGAAGTACTATCCACCTGCTAAAATTATCCAACTAAGGAGTAACATAATGAATTTTAAACAATTGGATAATGAACACGTTGCCCAAGCTTGGGAATGCATGAAATCTCTTGTCAAGAACTGCCCTACTCATGGTTTGACTACTTGGATGGTTATCCAAACTTTTTATGCAGGCTTGAACTTTACCTCGCGGAACTTGTTAGATTCGGCCGCGGGAGGAACCTTTATGTCAACTACACTTGGTGCTGCCATGAAGCTTCTCGATGAGATGATGACCAATTATTCCCAATGGCACACCGAACGCGCTCCAACAGTTAGGAAGGTAAACTCTGTCGAGGAGATTTCCTCCCTAAATGAAAAAGTTGACTTGATCATGTCTCTACTTTCCAAGCAATCTTCTATTGATCCTCGTGATGTTCCTTTAAATTCTTTGATTGCTCAAGATCAAGTAGACGTGAACTTTATCTCTAGAAACAATTTCAATAACAATGCTTATAGGAGTAATTTTGGTAGCAATCCTAGACCGTTCCCCTCTAATTCCTATGGGAACAACAACGCTTATCCTAGTACCAAGAACTCCACCCAAAGAGATAGAGACATGCCTGGTTATGAGAAACTTCTAGAAATAGATAAGGCCACTAAGAACTACATGCACACTCAATATGAACAAAACAAAACCTTCTCGAGGCAATTAAATGAGCATACTGCTATCTTGCAAGACATTGGTAGACAACTAGAGAGCCTAAATATTGAGATTTCTAACCTCCAGACTAGGCTCACTCAGCATCCCAAGGTCATCCCCATGGACTCTCCATCGCCTCACCAAGTGCCCAAAGGACCAATGACTCGAGCCCGTGCAAGAGCTCTCGAGACCAAGGTGACTTCGCTCCTCTCTCTACATCTTTCAGATTCACTTGAGACATGGCTTCTACCTTCATCAGGGACTTTGTGCATACTCAGGTGCTTGGACGAAGGCCACGGGACAGCTCTACACAACGGTCAAGATGACAGGCCCGACAAGTACACGAGACAAGAAGAAGGAAGGCTGAAGATGCTACAGGCACCGGACGTCCGGCCTGCACCGGACGACCGGCGACTCCCAGGCACCGGACGACCGGAAGACACCGGACGTCCGGCCCCTCCCAGACGACCGGACGACCGGAAGCCACCGGACGTCCGTGACAACGGCAACAGAAGCTAAATAGCGGAAATCCAAGGATTACCGGACGTCCGGTCCCTCCGGAACCACCGGACGTCCGGTAACCAGCGGACGTCCGCCCCGACGGTACCTATCTATGTAATATATACCCGTTGACTTCCCTCCTTTCGAGGCAGCTGTGGTTTAGCTCATTTCTCAGACTTGTGTGGATTTCTCCCACGAGACCGTGCACCTCTACGGAGAAGATCCACTACGGATTCAAGGCCTCCACCTCAGAGAAGATCCTACGGGATTCCAAGACCTCCTCACGGAGAAGACTATCCTTGTATCACCATCGTTGACTATGGATCATGTATCGCACTATGTATCGTGGATCTAGCGCTTGTGTGATTATCTTCGTGTTGATTTGAGTGTTTCCTCTTGTGTTTTCCCCGTCTTCCTCCTTGTGTTCTCGGTGTTCATCGTGTGACCCTCTCCAAAACGTGAAAGATCCGCTGATTAGGGTTCCACCCTACATCATCTTGGTATCAAGAGCAAGGTTGATCACGATTTTGGAGCCCCACACTTTGTTTTCTAGCTTGTTTTTGTCGTGTTCTTCCCAATTTCGAAAAATTCCCCACAAAAAGAGCCCCAAATTTTTTTGTGATCTGTTGATTTGGCAAAATTTTGTTGACTTTGTTCCATGGATTTGCTGTGCCACGTGTCGATCTAGCATTTCCCCACCTTTTCCACCTTTTTCCACCGCAAATTCGACCACGTTCGTCCATTTCTCCACGGATCCCACCAACCACATCCCAGACCTACCGGACGACCGACGTTTACCGGACGTCCGGCACCCCTCGAGACACCGGACGTCCGCTAAACACCGGACGACCGGCACCCCGTTACAGAAACTTTTACCGGATTTCCGGCAACTTCCAGACGTCCGACCCCATCCGACCGACCGGACGACCGGTAACTTCCGGACGTCCCACAAAACCTGACGAGGCTGACTTGTTCAGTTCCTTACCACCTTCCGCTACCACCTACCTTTCATCCCACCTTCCGCAACCACCATCGCTTACCCGCTCCGAGTTTGGAAAGTGTGTCTCCCTTTGCCTTGGATACATGAGTTGTGGTTTCACCGTTTCCTTGGATGTTTAGGCTACCTTGGAACGGCAAGACTTCGACAACACCACCCCTCAACTTCGGCAAGGACGGTAACATCGACGACACTTCGCTCATTCTACCTTGCACTTGCATTGTCACCCTATGAACCATCTTTGCGTAGCTTTCCCATTGAGACTAGCCATTTGAGTATTGACGGGCCACGACACTTGTGCACATTAGTGATAATCATAGATATTGCATACTACATCATTGTGAGTAACACCACATCATCTTGGTATCTTGCATACCTCCGTGTGCCACAAGAGTGCTCCGCATACACAATAGCTACCTCGATCCGAGAAGCATGCATAAGTACCCAAAGAAAGAGCTCACAAGCTTTTAAGCAAAAGAGCCACCAAAGCAAAAACACAATAGCATCATACGCTTTACATCAAAGGAGATCATACATCATAGCAACATCATCTTGTGCTCAAGCATCGGCACATCATACACTCATAGCATACTTGTGATAGATAGTCGTTACGTTTTGCCTCTTATAGGTCATGCACAAGTGCGTATCCGCCTATTAAGCAATCGGTTAGCGTCTCTCTAGTGTTGTGCAACACGAGCATTTTCCGTGGTTTTCCACATTTTCGCTCATCCTTGGTTGCACAACCACATTTATCTATTCGTGCGTGTGTTCCGTGTGCTACTCTTTGCTAGTGATCTACTTGTTGCATGAGCAAATTGTGAACCATTTTCAACATCATTGAGTCACTTTGACGATTGCATTGAATTTGTGCCACATCCTAACCAATCTCCTCTCAAAGCTTTACTTGTGTAGGTGTGAGAATCGACACGAAGTGATACCAATAGTGCTATTTCCGGGTTACATTATTGAGTGATCATTGATCCATTTTCAACCTCGGTTAAGGTACATTGATATTGTCTTCTCCTTTCTCCCACTCACATACTTGCTTGTGATGATGGATAGGCCAAGTACATCTTCCAACCCGATCTTCGACGATCCTCAAGAAGCGGACAACTACGTCACCAAACTACATCTCTTCGGTGTCCAACGAGCTCTACATCAAGAGAGTGAAGCCATGCGTGAGTACATTGGTCAAGTCGCCGAGGACGCGCGCCAATTTGAAGCAAGGACGAAAGAACAATTCGACACCATCAACACCAACATGACTACTCAATACAACGAGCTCCGGACATTGATAATCAACCGACGTTCTTCCTCAACGTCTTCTCAAAGACGAAGCCGCTCAAGTCGACACTCCGACTCCACGCAAGACTCCAGTACACCTACGTCCAACACTCTTCGTCAAGCCGCACGTCAAGCTCGACATGACCACCGGCATCCTCTACATGACAAGAGTTCACAAGAGCTATTCGACGAGCAAGAAAGCCGACGTCGTCAAAACCAAGCTACACTTGAGCAAGCACAAGAACGGCAACGACTACGACGACAACAACAAGAGCGAGCACGTCAATATCAAGAAGAACAAGATGCCGAGGCTAACCGCAAAGCACAACAACGTCGAGAAGCTCAAGCTATGGAGGCGCAACGTGCTTTACAAGATGCACATCGCAATGTGGCAGCCCGCACTCGACAAACTCATCAAGACGAGAATTTCCTTCGTGATGAGATGCAAGAGAGGCGCCATCAAGCAAGAATGCAAGAAGAAGCTCCTCCTCATGCGCGTCAAGAGCAACAACCCCAACAAGACCATCTACATCCTCAAGAGCAACAAGATATGGCAAACCGCCAAAATCGAGATCGCTCTCCCAATAGGCAAGGAAACAATGACGAGCATCGCTATGGCAAGCTCAAGTTCACCATGCCAAAGTTCTCCGGAAGCATTGATCCCGAAGACTATCTCTCTTGGGCATTGAAGGTTGACAAGATCTTTCGCCTTCACAACTTCGATGAAGAGAAGAAGATTGCAATGGCATCCCTTGAGTTCCAAGACTATGTTCTCATTTGGTGGGAGAAAATCATAGAGAGAAGAGAAGCAAAAGGCGAACCTCCTATCACCACTTGGGCTCAAATGAAGGAAGTCATGAGAGCACGCTTTGTGCCTACACACTACAATCGTGACTTGTTCAAGAAGCTACAACTCCTCAAGCAAGGTACCAAGTCCGTTGAAGAGTACTACAAGGAGATGGAGATTGCTATGATAAGAGCAAACATCACGGAAGATGACGAGCAAACTATGGCGAGATTCTTGAATGGACTCAACTATCCCATCAAGAAGATTGCGGACTTCCAACCATACAACAATCTCCTCGAGTTAGTACACCAAGAAACCAAAGCGGAGCGACAAGTTCAAGAGGACTACAAGTACTCCAAGTTCAACTCCAAGAACTTCGGCTCCTACAACCAAGCTTCAACGACTTCGGCTACTCCACCTACCTCTACCAAGCCATCTACAAACTTCGGTGACAAGTCGAGCTACAAGAATGCGACTACATCGAGTCGTCCACCTTCTACCAACAACTTCAAGCCAAGAGCTTCCTCAACTACAACTCCTACCGAAGACAATAACAAGACGAGCTCCATCAAATGCTTCAAGTGCCAAGGATGAGGCCACAAGTCATTTGAGTGCAAGACCGTTGGCACCATGATCATCAACGATGATGGATCTTATGACTCCATGAGCGATGATGAGATGGAAGCACTTGAGCATGTCGCTATGCATCGCCAAGTCAATGAAGAAGAAGATCATCAAGTGTTTTGCGATAATGACTCAAGCCCCAACCTTGTTGTCTCCAAAGTCTTGACACTCCAACATCAACAAGATAACGACCAACGATGTCATATTTTCCATACGAAGGCCGGCATCAATGGACGCTCCGTCAAGGTTATCATCGATGGAGGAAGTTGCCACAACTTGGCAAGTGAAGAGCTATGCGACAAGATTCATTTGGTCAAGACGAAGCATCCTCACCCCTACAAGGTCCAGTGGCTCAACGACGCCGGAATTCTTCGAGTCGAGCACACCGTGCAAGTCTCTTTCAAGATTGGCGCCTACGAGGACACTCTCGAATGTGATGTGATACCCATGTCCGTGTGCCACCTTATTCTTGGACGCCCATGGCAATATGATCGTGGAGTCACACACAATGGACGGACAAACCACTATCATTTCAAGATGAAGGGCAAGGAATTCGTGCTCCGACCAATGACTCCAAGTCAAGTAGCCGCTGACAAGCTTTTACCTACCACCCATCGTGGAGAGAATGGTGAGAGAGCGAGCCACCAAAAAGAGAGCGAGAGCCACAAGACAAATATGAGCGCCTCCACGATGAGCGACAAGAAGCAACTAGTCCTATTTGCCACCAAACGTGAGATGAGAGAAGTGTGTGAGAACCCATCGAGCGTCTTCCACCTTGTGCTCTTATGCAAAGGGGAAGCCAAAACTACTAACACTTCACCACCTCCACCTTTTGTGTTGTCTCAATTGTTGCAGGAATTCTCGGACGTCTTTCCCGATGAGCTACCTCCGGGTCTACCTCCACTTCGCGGGATAGAACACCGCATCGACCTCGTACCCGGTGCACCACTTCCAAACAAGGCTCCCTACCGCGTCAACCCCGAGGAAACAAAGGAGATACAACGGCAAGTGCAAAAACTCATCGACAAAGGTCATGTACGTGAAAGCTTAAGCCCTTGTGCCGTTCCCGTTATCCTCGTGCCTAAGAAAGACGGAAGTTTTCGCATGTGTTCTGATTGTCGTCCGATAAATGCTATAACCGTTAGATACCGTCACCCTATTCCACGCTTAGACGATATGCTTGATGAATTATGTGGTGCCACCATCTTTTCAAAAATTGATCTTAAAAGTGGTTACTACCAAATTCGCATTCAAGAGGGTGATGAGTGGAAAACTGCTTTCAAAACCAAGTTCGGGTTATACGAGTGGCTTGTTATGCCAATGGGCTTATCGGAAGTACCCGGCACTTTCGTGCGTCTTATGCATTTTGTTCTTCGACCCTATATAGGCGTCTTTGTAGTGGTCTACTTTGATGACATTCTCATCTTTAGCAAGTCGCTTGAAGAACATGTTGACCATGTCCAACTAGTTTTGCAAGCACTTCGCAAACAACAACTATACGCTAATATGGAGAAATGCACTTTTGGCGTTGACAAGGTTGTCTTTCTAGGATTTGTCGTGTCTTCTCAAGGTGTTCACGTTGATGAAACTAAAATTGAAGCAATTTAAACTTGGCCTCAACCAAAGAATCTCATGCAAGTGCGTAGTTTCCTTGGTCTAGCCGGTTTCTATCGACATTTTGTGAAGGACTTTAGCACCATTGCTATGCCTCTACACGCTTTGAGCAAGAAGAACGCACCCTTATTTGGGGTCCTTCGCAAGACACCGCGTTCAATGAGCTTAAGAGCTTGCTCACGCACGCACCACTTCTAGCCCTACCAAACTTTGACAAACCGTTTGAGATTCATTGTGATGCTAGTGGTACCGGCATAGGTGGCGTGCTAATGCAAGAAAAACGCCCAATTGCGTACTTTAGCGAAAAGCTATCGGGAGCGCAAATTAACTACCCCATCTATGATAAAGAGCTTTATGCCTTGGTGAGAGTTCTACGTGTTTGGGAACACTATCTTAGACCTCATGAATTCATTCCTCATACGAACCATGAGACACTCAAGTCTCTCAAAGGTCAAACTAAGTTGAACAAGCGTCATGCTAAATGGAGTGAGTTCATTGAGTCTTTTCCCTATGTCATCAAATACATCAAGGGCAAAGAAAATGTTGTGGCGGACACGCTTTCCCGCAAATGCATGCTTGTAACACAACTTGAGTTGAATGTGATTGGCTTTGAGCATATTAAAGATTTATATGAGCATGATCCTTTTTTTTGCAAATGCATATGCTAAGTGCTTGACTCACACTTCTTGGGAACATTACTACATCAAGGATGGATATCTTATGAGAGCTAACAAACTTTTCATTCCCGAGTCTTCGCTTCGTTTGCTCCTTTTGCAGGAATCCCATGGAAGAGGACTCATGGGACACTTTGGACGCGACAAGACGTTTGCTACCCTCTCTAAGAACTATTTTTGGCCCAAGATGCTTCGTGACGTCTCACGCCTCACCAACCGATGTTCTACATGCCGCAAAGCTAAGTCCAAAGCTCAATCTCATGGTCTTTACATGCCTCTTCCTATTCCATACCATCCATGGGAAGACATAAGCATGGATTTCATTCTTGGCTTGCCTAGAACTCAAAATGGAAAAGATTCCGTGCTTGTCGTGGTAGATAGATTCTCCAAAATGGCTCATTTCATTCCTTGTAACAAGATCGACGATGGTTCACATGTTGCAACTCTCTTTTGTAGGGAGATACTTCGTCTACACGGCGTGCCCAAAACGATCGTGTCGGACCGGGACGTCAAGTTCTTGAGTTACTTTTGGAAAACACTATGTGCCAAGCTCGGAATCAAGCTACTCTTTTCTTCGGCGTACCATCCACAAACGGACGGCCAGACGGAGGTGACGAACCGCACGCTTTCCACTCTTCTTCGTGTGTTGATCAAGAGGAACATCTGGGAATGGGAGCATTGCTTGCCCATCGCCGAGTTCGCCTACAACCGCGCAAGACATTCGACCACCGGCAAGTCGCCATTCGAGGTTGTCTACGACTTCAATCCGTTGTCTCCATTGGACATTCTACCTCTACCGCTACAAGAGCGCACCAACATGGACGCAAGTGCTCGAGCAAGCTATCTCAAGAAGGTGCACGAAGATACAAGGGCAATGATCGAGCGCCACGTCCAACGTCTCGCCACCAAGCTCAACGTCAACAAGACACCAATGGTGTTCCAACCGGGAGATCTTGTTTGGCTTCATCTTCGCAAGGACCGCTTCCCACACGAGCGCAAGTCCAAGCTTCTACCTCGCGCCGACGGACCCTTCAAGGGCTAGCTCGCTACAACGACAACGCCTACAAGATCGACCTTCCTCAAGACAAGTACTCCGTGAGCGACACCTTCAACGTCAAGGATCTTTCTCCTTTCCATGGTGATGAAGATTTCGATCCGAGGTCGGATCTTTCCCAAGGGAGGGGAGATGATGCGGAGCATCCCAAGGTCATCCCCATGGACTCTCCATCGCCTCACCAAGTGCCTAAAGGACCAATGACTCGAGCCCGTGCAAGAGCTCTCGAGACCGAGGTGACTTCGCTCCTCTCTCTACATCTTTCGGATTCACTTGAGACATGGCTTCTACCTTCATCAGGGACTTTGTGCATACTCAGGTGCTTGGACGAAGGCCACGGGACAGCTCTACACAACGGTCAAGATGACAGGCCCGACAAGTACACGAGACAAGAAGAAGGAAGGCTGAAGATGCTACAGGCACCGGACGTCCGGCCTGCACCGGACGACCGGCGACTCCCAGGCACCGGACGACCGGAAGACACCGGACGTCCGGCCCCTCCCAGACGACCGGACGACCGGAAGCCACCGGACGTCCGTGACAACGGCAACAGAAGCTAAATAGCGGAAATCCGAGGATTACCGGACGTCCGGTCCCTCCGGAACCACCGGACGTCCGGTAACCATCGGACGTCCGCCCCGACGGTGCCTATCTATGTAATATATACCCGTTGATTTCCCTCCTTTCGAGGCAGCTGTGGTTTAGCTCATTTCTCAGACTTGTGTGGATTTCTCCCACGAGACCGTGCGCCTCTACGGAGAAGATCCACTACGGATTCAAGGCCTCCACCTCGGAGAAGATCCTACGGGATTCCAAGACCTCCTCACGGAGAAGACTATCCTTGTATCACCATCGTTGACTATGGATCATGTATCGCACTATGTATCGTGGATCTAGCGCTTGTGTGATTATCTTCGTGTTGATTTGAGTGTTTCCTCTTGTGTTTTCCCCGTCTTCCTCCTTGTGTTCTCGGTGTTCATCGTGTGACCCTCTCCAAAACGTGAAAGATCCGCTGATTAGGGTTCCACCCTACATCACTCACTATCACTGAGACCCAAGTTTCCAATATGTCCCACACACAAGCCACTTTGATAAACCAAATGGCAGCTAAACCCGAAGTGGTTGCACCCCTAAAGGAGGAAGAAGATAGAAACCTTCCTACCCACCACACTGTTGCTACTATCCAAGTTGTTGAGGATATCCAAACTCTTAGCACCCAATGCACTCCTGGTCCCATTGGACCTATTAATGGTGATGCTATAACCATTGAAACTACCAAACAAGTGAGCCTAAAGGACACCACTACCACTTTACTTGATAGTAGTGACCTTGATTTTGATAATTGCACCCTTTCTGAAGTTATTGATTTCCTTCACAAGATGTCTAGAGATCCCCGCACTAGCACACTCAATCTTGCCTTCACAGAGCATATCACTAATGCTCTCATCAAAGCTAGGGAGGAGAAACTTAGGGTAGAAGCCTCCATACCTAGAAAGCTAGAAGATGGTTGGGATCTATGATTAAAATTAAGTTGAATAACTTCTCTTGCTATGCTTTATGTGATGTTGGAGCTAGTACCTCCGTTATGCCCAAAAGAATATATGATATGCTTAAATTGAAACCTTTTGATTCTTGTTCTTTTGGTGTTCGTCTTGTTGATTCTTCCATAAAGAAACCTTTGGGGAGGATCGACGATGTTCTTATCATTGTCAATGAAAATTATGTTCCCGTTGATTTTACTATTATGGATATTGAATGTGAACATTCTTGTCCAATTATTTTGGGACGTCCTTTTCTTCGCACCGTTGGTGCTATCATTGACATGAAAGAGGGGAATATAAAATTCCAATTTCCTCTCAAGAAAGGGATGGAACACTTCCCTAGAAAGAAGATTAATTTACCTTTTGAGTCCGTTATACGGGCTAGCTATTCTTTTACTCTTGATAAGACTTGATCTCTTTGCATTATGCCTAGCTTAAAGGCATAAAAGAAAGCGCTTTTGGGAGGCAGCCCACAATGAATAAAATTTTATTTTGCTTTTGTTGTGTCTTGATGTTTGTTACTACAGTAGCATCATCATTGTATCTTTACTTTTCAACTTCGTGCCAAGTGTAGCCTCTGATTGCAAGAAAGTTCAAAAGTTGTGACGTGCTGTCCAGGAAACAGATTCTGTCCTTGGACAGAAAAAATCGTATAAAATCACCAGTTCATCTTTTTGGTATGAATATTTTCGACAGCGTGCTCTATACAATTGGCTTTCGGGCTTCTGTTCTGAGTTTTTTGATTTGAGTTGCAGAAGTGCCCCGAAAAAATTATTTACTACCTGCTGGTCTGTTTTTCACAGATTCTGTCCTGTTTTGCCTTTTCTTCGTTTTGCAAACCTTGAGCTTGCTTTTTCTTTGCAAAAACCTTTTGGTGATCTTGAGAAACAGTAGACCTTCAAGATTATCTTTATTTCCAGCAAGGAAAAATTATTTTGTTATGGGTACTAATCTCGCTAATCAGATTATGATAAGTTATGTATGAAGGGAGTTTTCAAGTGTGCGAGGGAAGATGATAAAAAGATTCAGGAGTGTCAAACGCTCAAGCTTGGGGATGCCCCCGTGCACCCCCAAGAAATATTCAAGAAGACTCAAGCGTCTAAGCTTGGGGATGCCCCCGTGCATCCCCTTCTCCATCAACAATTATCAGTTCGTCTTTCGTTCCACTATATTTTTATCACTTCATGTGTTATGTGCTATGCTTGGAGCGTCTTGCTTTTAGTTTCCGTTTTAGTTTTCTTTAGCTTTGCTTGCTGTTCATAATGAGTTGGAACCCATCTTTCTTTGTGTGGGAGAGAAACACGCTCCACTTCAACCTAGAACACAATATAGAATTTTCATGTCTATCTTTGTTGTGTGTGTTCTTTGTCTTTCAATAGCTACTGTCATGTTCAGCTCTTAGTTTTCATGCTTTACTTTTTAAAGAGCTTTTGTTTAGTTGGTTGCTGTAACTCTCTTTAGTTATCATGCTTATCTTGTTAAGAGAGTTGGCTTTTGTTGCACTGGTTGATATGTCTATGATAAAAATGCTATGTGCATAATGGTGCTTAGTAGTTCATGTTTTCTTATGGTTAGTCTCAAATAGCTGGGGGGTTCTTAATGTGTTATTGAAGTACCAACATGATTTGTTTGCCTATGATGTGATATGGTTTAGTGATATCTTCCTCCAAGAATTTATTTTGATTGACTTGGCATATGCTCACGCATATTTAAGACTGTAAAGAAAGTCTATCAAGCCTTGATGATCTTTAATTTCTGAGTAGCGATATAACTTCCATGCCCGATTCAATGTTGCTTTGTCGCTCTGCATGATTATGACCGTCATTGCTCTCTTAGTTGGTCGCTTCCAGTCTTTTGCTAACCTTCGCCTGTACTAAGCGGACTGACTGCTTGTGCATCCAAAATCCTTTAAACCAGTTATGCCATATGAGTCCACCATACCTTCCTATACATGGTATTTACCTGCCATTCCTAACGAAGACTTTCGTGTACCATCTCGAAATTATTCAAAAAAGCATTTCTCTTTTGTGCCTCTGTTTTAGCTCATGAGGAAGTAGTAGTTAATTCATGATCTTTTTAAGTTGGACAAGCTTCACCCCGGGATTGCATGTCTAATGTGCAAACCCCTAATACGAGAAGGAACTGGCAAAGAGTGCGCTCGGCTCATTAAAAAATATACAACAAACAAACCCTCCTTCACGCTTTGTTCATGAGAAATCAGAAAACTTTGGCAGTGATAAACAAAGGAGATTAAGAGGATGTGATCGTCCTCGTGCGGGAGCCGTTCCTCGAAACTTGTCCGGCTCGAGAAGTAATTGAGTTATCTGCTAGCATTCGTTGATGAAATATGCATCTCTAAAAAATAATTTTTACTTCTGTTTTTTAAAACCAAGAGCTCTGGTACATGTTTAGTTTTTGTTTCCGACCATGGGTTTTCAACCTTGCCATCAAAAGCCACGGTTCGAGAGTCTCCACCTTCTTTCTTTAAAGCACCAACTATTGAGAGCATGATTGTCATTCTGAGTGTAATGTCCATTGTCCCAAAGTACCATTGTCTTCTGCATGACTATGATATCGTTTATTCTGAAATCATTGTATCTAGTCGTCACTTAAACTTTGGAGGTGCCCCTGCATTTATGTTTTGCTTCACTAAAGGGGGCAAGCGAGATATCACTTTGTCATGTTTGCACACCATGCTCACTACAAATCTATTGAGTGTTTCAGTATCATATTGTAAAACTTTCAGTTCTTTGTGATATTCTCATGAGGCAACTTAATTAATACAGATTCATTATCTCAGTAAGCGTTTGTCATGTGACTGTGAAAAGTCCTTATATGGTTGGTAGCATGTCACCACATAAATTATGCTTGTTATCATTTACCTACTCGAGGACGAGCAGGAATTAAGCTTGGGGATGTTGATACATCCAAAACGTATCTACAATTTCTGCTTGCTCCATGCCTCTTTTGTGTGATATTGCTATGATATTTATGCACTTCCATACACTTTTGATCATATTTGGACTAACCTATTAACTCAGTGCACCCCAGTGCCAGTTTCTGTTTTCTGCTGTTTTTGTATTTCAGGTTTTCCGATTACGTAAATTGCCAGAAAAATTCCGGGAAAAATATATAAAAAATCAACGTTCCGGAAGCTTCCATGCGGCCAAAGTAGGGCCAGAGGGGGGCCACCAGGGCTCCAGGCGACCAGAGGGGGCGGCCCCCCTCCTGGCCGCGCCGCCAGGGCTCCTGGGCCCCCCTGGCCTCTTCTGACGCCCCCCTTTGGCATATATTTACACCGCGTCCCGAAACCCTCGAGGATGGAACCCTTTTTCGTGATCTCATCTCTGTTCCGCCGCCGCCGCGCTTCCAAGATCGAGAGCACCAGGAGAACTCTTCCTGGCACCATGCCGGAGGGGAGGATCACCACCGGGAGCTTCTCCACCACCATGGACGCCTCCCGGATGAGTTATGAGTAGTCTCCCTTGGACCATGGGTCCATGACCAGTAGCTATGTGATGTTCTCCTCCCCTCTTTGTTCTTCACCGATTAGACCTCGTGAGCTGCCCTACATGATCGAGGCACATATGTAATCCTTATGCTGTTGCTATGATGAGTTTGCTGGGATCCGATGGATTATGAGATTATGTTCAGATTGTGTGTGAGTAATATATTTGATTCACCTCTTTTATATTTATGTTCTTGAGTAATTCTTGCATGTTCTCCGTTGCTGTTTATTGCTTTGGCCAAGTAGTAGGTAGTAACTCCAAGAGGGAACATTATGCTTGATTGTGGGTTCATGCCCCTCGATGACTAGCTTGAGTGACAGAAACATGAGTCTAGGGGATGTGCTGTTGCCACAAGGGGGAAAAACAACGGTGCTTGTACTTGCGGGTGCAAGGATTGTTTACTTTATGCAAAGTTCTTTTAATGCAGTTGTCTGTTGCTTTGAGTTTACACTATGGGTGGGACTCGCAACTTAATACCAGCGAGATGTTCTGGATAGATATCTCAAGGTGGATGATTAGTAGTAGATGCAGATGGATTTCGGTCTACTTGCCTTGGCGTACCGCCCATGCTTTTGAGCCTCTACCTTTCTTTGCAGCATAGTTAGCATTGGTTTGCGCACATAATCCTGTCAATTGCCCAGCTGTAATTCGTTTACCTCGCTTAGCTGTTTTATCGTCTTTTGGGAGAGAGACATCACTAGTGAACATCATGGAACCCCGGTCCATATTACCATCACTGATCACATCCGCTATTTACTTTCTGTTCTTACTTACTAGTTGCAGTCATACCTATCACTATTATCTCTTGCGTTTGATCCTTTGTAAACGACAAGGCCGGAGGGATTGACAACCTCTCTGTACTCGTTGGGAGCAAAGTTATTTGTATTTGTGTGCAGGTCAAGTCAATCGCTAAGTTGCGCCGCTAGCAGTTGACACCTTCTTGTTGACCCTCGGAGTCTCAGGGGATTCGATCCTTGGTATCTTTGCCAAGGGAAAACTACCGCTACACTGCATCTCAAACCTTCCACTTGGGTAACCAACGAGGGGTGAGAAGCCATCAACAGTTCCTTACCTCCCCTCGTAGTTGAGGGTAAGATCTTGGTTTTTGAGTCCTTCAAATTCTTCATAGTGATCAAATATATAAATCCCAAGTGACTTAAAGAATAGAGCTATGCTCCCCAGCAACGGCGCAAGAAAATAGTCTTGATAACCCACAAGTGTAGGGGATCGCAACAATTTTCGAGGGTAAAGTATTCAACCCAAATTTGTTGATTCGACACAAGGGGAGCCAAAGAATACTCTTAAGTATTAGAAGCTGAGTTGTCAATTCAACCACATGTAGAAACTTAGTATCTGCAGCAAGATAGTTTAGTAGCAAAGTAATATGATAGTGGCGGTAGCAGCAATAAAAGTAACGGTAGTGTTTTTGTAGTTTTTGTGATAGTAGCAACGGAAAAGTAAATAAGCAACAAGCAATATGGAAAAAGCTCGTAGGCATTGGATCGGTGATGGAAAATTATGTCGGATACAATTCATCATGTAGAAGTTATAACCTATGGTGACACAGAACTAGCTCCAGTTCATCAATGGAATGTAGGCATGTATTCCGAATATAGTCATACATGCTTATGGAAAAGAACTTGCATGGCATCTTTTGTCCTACCCTCCCGTGGCAGCGGGGTCCTATTGGAAACTAAGGGATATTAAGGCCTCCTTTTAATATAGTACCGGACCAAAGCATTAACACATAGTGAATACATGAACTCCTCAAACTATGGTCATCGCCGGGAGTGGTCCCGATTATTGTCACTTCGGGGTTGCCCGATCATAACACATAGTAGGTGACTATAGACTTCCAAGATAGGATCAAGAACGCACATATATTCATAAAACATAATAGGTTTAGATCTGAAATCATGGCACTCGGGCCCTAGTGACAAGCATTAAGCATAGCAAAGTCATAGCAACATCACTCTCAGAACATAGTGGATACTAGGGATCAAACCCTAACAAAACTAACTCGATTACATGATAGATCCCATCCAACCCATCACCGTCCAGTAAGCCTACGATGACATTAATCACGCACGGCGGTGAGCATCATGGAATTGGTGATGGAGGAAGGTTGATGTTGACGATGGCGATGATCTCCACTCTCCGGAGCCCCGAACGAACTCTAGATCAGCCCTCCCGAGAGACATTAGGGCTTGGCAGCGGCTCCGTCTCGTGAAACGCGATAATTCGTTCTCCTTGATTTTTTTCTCCCCGAAAGTGAATATATAGGATCTGGGGATACGTCGGTGGAGCACCAGGGGCCCACGAGGCAGGGGCGCGCCCCCCACCCTCGTGGACAGGGTGTGGGCCCCCTGGTCTGGATCTTCTTGCAGACATTTTTTATATTTTACAAAATAAATCTCTGTGGAGTTTCAGGTCATTCCGAGAACTTTTTATTTCTGCACAAAAACAACACCATGGCAATTCTGCTGAAAACAACGTCAGTCCGGGTTAGTTCCATTCAAATCATGCAAGTTAGAGTCCATAACAAGGGCAAAAGTGTTTGGAAAAGTAGATACGTTGGAGACGTATCAACTCCCCCAAGCTTAAACCTTTGCTTGTCCTCAAGAAATTCAGTTGATAAACTGAAAGTGATAAAGAAAAACTTTGACAAACTCTGTTTGCTCTTATTGTTGTAAATATGTAAGCCATCATTCAGGTTTTCAACAAGATCATGAACTAACCACATTCACAATAACTTTTAGGTCTCAAGACTACTCACATCAATGGCATAGTCAACTAGCGAGCAATAATAATAAACCTAGGATGACAACACTTTCTCAAAACAATCATGATATGATATAACAAGATGGTATCTCGCTAGCCCTTTCTGAGACCGCAAAACATAAATGCAGAGCACCTTTAAAGTTCAAGGACTGACTAGACATTGTAATTCATGATAAATTAGATCCAATCATGATCATACTCAATGCAAATTAATGGTAATACATGCAAATGATAGAGGTGCTCTCCTACTGGTGCTCTTTGATAAGAGGATGATGACTCTGCATAAAAGTAAATAGATAGGCCATTCGTAGAGGGAAGCAGGGATTTTTAGAGGTGCCAGAGCTCGATTTTTAAATAGAGATGAATAACATTTTGCGCGGTATACTTTCATTGCCAACATAACAACCAAGAATCTCGATATCTCCCATGCTACGCACATTATAGGCGGTTCCCAAACAGAATGGTAAACTTTATACTCCACCAACCACCAACAAGCACACTCCACGGCTAGCCTCGTGGACAGGGTGTGGGCCCCCTGGTCTGGATCTTATTGCAGATATTTTTCATATTTTGCAAAATAAATCTCTGTGGAGTTTCATGTCATTCCGAGAACTTTTTATTTCTGCACAAAAACAACACCATGGATATTCTGCTGAAAACAGCGTCAGTCCGGGTTAGTTCCATTCAAATCATGCAAGTTAGAGTCCATAATAAGGGCAAAAGTGTTTGGAAAAGTAGATACGTTGGAGACGTATCATAAATCAACTGCTATACCTGTCGGTATTTGTGAGGATGTGCCTGTTGTGGTTGCAAATGTTACTATTCAAACCGACTTTGTTATCCTTGATATTCCCGAGGACGATAGTATGTCTATTATCCTTGGTAGACCATTTTTGAATACTGCAGGGGCTGTTATTGATTGCAACAAAGGCAATGTCACTTTTCATGTCAATGGTAATGAGCATACGGTACACTTTACGAGGAAGCAACCTCAGGTCCACAGTATCAATTATATTGGAAAAATTTCAACTATTACTATTGGAGGTTTCGAATTTCCTCTTCCTACTGTCAAGAAGACATATGACATTCTTATTGTTGGGGACATACATATCCCCGTTGAGGTAACCTAGTGTTATTTGAAAATTCTCCGGTTTCATGTTATTCGGAAAGAGTTTGTTAACAAGACCTGATCAACCTTGTTAATGGATTCCTTTTGATGAGCATGGGATAGGTGAATCTAGATAGCACAACCTTCTGTATCCTCCTTTTACTTTCTATGAATTAGAATAAATAAAGCAAAAATAGTATTTTCTGTCTGTTTCCAGACTTACCCGTGCAATAAAAAATACCCCAAAAATAAAAGTTCTCCAAATGCTCTGAAAATTAAATATGATTTTTTTTCTAGAATATTTGAGAATATATGGCACATAAAACACAGCAAGGGGAGCCAACAACTGGCCACGAGGGTCCAGGGCGCGCCCACCCTCACAGGGCACGCCCCCTGCCTCGTGGGCCCCATGTGCCCCCCTCCACTTATTCCTGCACCCATACCCTTCTTCTTCCTCCCAAAAAAATCACTACCGAGCTCAAGCATGAGTTCTAGCTCCTCTTGCTGCCATTTTTGATCTCCTTGCTCAAAGCACCGTTCACCAAACTGTTTGGGGAGATTGTTCCTTGGTATGTGACTCCTCTAGTGGTCCAATTAGTTTTTGTTCAAGTGCTTTATTTATTGCAAAAAAAATCTGCTGTGGTGACCTTTTTCTTGAGCTTGCATGTTAAATTTCTTTGGTCCCAAGTAGTTCTAATGCATGATATAGTCCCTAGGCACTTGTAGGAGTTGTTGCTATCAATCTTGTTGAGTTTGGTTAACTTTTTTTTTGAGTTACAAAAAAATTCAGAAATTTTAAGAGGAGGAAAATGATAAAGAGATTGTTGAGGGGCTCCTCCAGTAAAAGTTCAGAGGATAAGAAGAAGGAATAAAATAAGAAGCCCAAATATAATCTTCTTCGCATGGCGGAAGTTCGGCCATGTGAATGGCCTTGTTATGAGTTCATGAGAGCCGCCGGGATTTACGAAGACTTTTATTGGTTGGCAAATAATGCAAGCCTCACCGACTTCCTCCACGACCAGCGTGAACAGTGTCTCTTACTCACTAATATCTTCATGCAAAATTTTCATTTTCATGCTAAGAAAACACCACCTACAGTGGAGTTTTGTTTATATGATGAGGTTATGGAGATATCATTCTTTGAGTTTTGTGAAGTATGCAAGATACCCTTTGAAGGTAGACTTGATGAACCACTTCTTGAAAACGTTGAAGGGTGTATTGACATGATAGCTGTAGGGGAAACTAGACAAGTCTGAGGGGCAAGAATTACTAGTATACATTTCCCTGTTCTGCGCTACTTTGCTTTATTTGCTAGTAGATGTTTAATTGGTCGCGGGAATAGTGGGAATCTTAGTGCCCCTGATATTGTCATGTTACGTCATGCTTTGTTTCAAGACACAACTTTTAGCTTGGGTCCCTTCGTTGCTAAATGATTAAGTTTGAACCGCTCAAAAGGCCCCGTCTTTGGAGGCATCTTTGCTTCTCGCCTTGCTGAACATTTTAGAATACCTATTAGACATCATGAGAAGGAAGAAAAATTGCTTGCCCCTGTTTATCTAGATTATAAGAGCATGATAGCACATGATTTTATTGTTAAATACAAAGAGAAGTTGCTTAATTATAAATTAAGGTTTGATGAAAAGTATTGTGAGATGGTTACATCAGATGCTTTCTACAAGCACCAGAGCCAGGCACAAGCTTCAGAGCCTGAGTCGGAGCAACCACTCGATCCTTACCGTCAGTCTGTTTATGGGTGGGATCTGGATGAGCTTGCCAACCAGTGGCACCCGGAGGACACATCTCAGTACACTGGAGGGAGTAGCTTCGATCCGTGGCCATAGACCAACTTAATTAGGCCAAAAGCCTAAGCTTGGGGGAGTACGTGATTCTCACCGACTTTACATTCATGTTCACACACTTATTCTAGTTGTCGGTGCTCACACTCTTTCATTGTACCATCCATGCTTAGTTTCAATTATTTTTCTTAGTCTTTTTCTCATGTGCTAGAAAAAAAATTTAGTTGTAGCTTCTAGCTAGTTTACATTCCTTGCTTGTAGTAGTAATTAAAATAAAACCCAAAAATATTTCTCGTTCTTCTTTTGCTCGTTGGGAGCTTTCCCGTATAAATAGTTTCTTTTCTTTTCTTTGGGGGTCAAGAGTAGAAGACCATGATTGAAAATGCTTAGTGGCTCTCTTATGCTTTAATGTTGATTTAACCTTGAGCCATATTACCTCGTCTTCTCTCTTGTATTAAATGCTTGCAGATTCCAGCTTAGTCCAATGCACGTCCACTATATTATTATCCACACCGTTCGGTCGTGCGAGTGAAAGGCAATAAGGATGATATATGATGAACTAATTGAGAAGAGAAAAGCTGGCATGAACTCGACCTCTCTTGTTTTTGTAAGTATGATAGTTCATCATTCCTGATTCAGCTTGTTATGAATGAAACATGCTTGCAATGACAATTAGAGATCATAGCTGCTTATGCCATGCTTAATTAGCTGAGAGTTTATAATGGTCTATCTTGCTTGCCAACATGATATTAAAATGGATGTGATGTGGTATGATGGGGGGTATCCTCCTTTGAACGATTCAAGTGATTTGACTTGGCACATGTTCACGCATGTAGTTGAAACAATATCAACATAGCCTCCACGATATGTATGTTCATGGTGATTTATATCCTACTCATGCTTGCATTTACTATTGATTAATTTTAATGCATATTTCATGACTGTTGTCGCTCTCTAGCTGGTCGCTTCCCAGTCCCTTTCTAGCCTTCACCTGTACTAAGCGGGAATACTGCTTGTGCATCCGCTTCCATAAACCCCAAAGTTGTTCCATATGAGTCCACCATACCTTCCTATATGCGGTATTTACCTGCCGTTCCAAGTAAATTTGTATGTGCCAAACTCTAAACCTTCAAATGAAATTCTGTTTTATATGCTCGAACAGCTCATGTATCAACTAGGGATGTCTATATCTTCCATGCTAGGTGGGTTATTCTCACGATGAGTGGACTCTGCTCATCATTCATGAGAAAATGGCTGGTAATCGGGATGCCTAGTCCCATGCTCAAAATCATTATAATTAAACAAAACTCCCCCATGGCTATTGTTGGTTTGGACGATACCCGTTGTTTCGGGCTAGCCGTGGAGTGTGCTTGTTGGTGGTTGGGGGAGTATAAACTTTAGCATTCTGTTTGGGAACCGCCTATAATGTGCGTAGCATGGAAGATATCGAGATTCTTGGTTGTTATGTTAACAATGAGGGTATACCGCTCAAAACATTATTCATCTCTATTTAAAAATCGAGCTCTGGCACCTCTACAAATCCCTGCTTTCCTCTGCGAAGGGACTATCTATTTACTTTTATGCTGAGTCATCATCCTCTTACAAAAAGCACCAGTTGGAGAGCAGCTCTGTCATTTGCATGTATTACTATTAATTTGCATTGAGTATGATCATGACTGGATCTCTTATACCATGAATTACAATGTCTAGTCAGTACTTGATCTTTAAAGGTGCTCTGCATTTATGTTTTGCGGTCTCAGGAAGGGCTAGCGAGATACCATCTTGTTATATCATATCATGATGTTTTGATAAAGTATTGTCATCCGAGGTTTATTATTATTGCTCGCTAGTTGATTATGCCATTGATGTGAGTAGACATGAGACCTGAAAGTTATTGTGAATATGGTTAGTTCATGATCTTTGCTGAAAACCTGAATGCTGGCTTACATATTTACAACAGCAAGAGCAAACAGAGTTTGTCAAAGTTTTTCTTTATCACTTTCAGTTTATCAACTTAATTACTTGAGGACAAGCAAAGGTTTAAGCTTGGGGGAGTTTATACGTCTCCAACGTATCTACTTTTCCAAACACTTTTGCCCTTATATTGAACTCTAACTTGCATGATTTGAATGAAACTAACCCGGACTGACGCTGTTTTCAGCAGAATTGCCATGGTGTTGTTTTTGTGCAGAAATAAAAAGTTCTCGGAATGACCTAAATCCACGGAGAATTGTTTTGGAAAATATAAAAAATACATGCGGAAAGATCTATGTCAGGGGGCCCACACCCTGTCCACGAGGAACCCTGACGCTCCACCGACGTACCCCCGGACTACATATATTCAATTTCGGGGAGAAAAAAATCAGAGAGGAATAATTATCATGTTTTAATCCCTAATCTCTCTCGTTAGGGCTGATCTGGAGTCCGTTCGGGGCTCCGGAGAGTGGAGATCGTCGCCATCGTCATCATCAACCTTCCTCCATCACCAATTCCATGATGCTCACCGCCGTGCGTGAGTAATTCCATCGTAGGCTTGCTAGACTTTGATGGGTTGGATGAGATTTACCATGTAATCGAGTTAATTTTGTGAGGGTTTGATCCCTAGTATCCACTATGTTCTGAGATTGATGGTGCTATGACTTTGCTATGCTTAATGCTTGTCACTAGGGCCCGAGTGCCATGATTTTAGATCTCAACCTATTACGCTTTCATGAATATATTTGTGTTCTTGATCCTATCTTGAAAGTCTATAGTCACCTACTATGTGTTATCATCCAGAACCCTGAAGTGACAATAATCGGGACCACTCCCGGTGATGACCGTAGTTTGAGGAGTTCATGTATTCAGTATGTGTTAATGCTTTGGTCTGGTACTCTATTAAAAGGAGGCCTTAATATCCCTTAGTTTCCACTAGGACCCCGCTGCCACGGGAGGGTAGGACAAAAGATGTCATGCAAGTTCTTTTCCATAAGCACGTATGACTATATTCGGAATACATGCCTACATAACATTGATGAACTAGAGCTAGTTCTGTGTCACCCTAGGTTATAACTTTTACATGATGAATTGCATCCGACGTAATTTCCCATCACCGATCCAATGCCTACGAGCTTTTCACATATTGCTTGTTGCTTATTTACTTTTCCGTTGTTACTATTACAAAAACACTACCGTTACTTTTATTGCTGCTGCCACTATCTTCATATTACTTTGCTACTAAACTACCTTGCTGTAGATACTAAGTTTCCAGGTGTGGTTGACATGACAACTCAGCTGCTAATACTTAAGAATATTCTTTGGCTCCCCTTGTGTCGAATCAATAAATTTGGGTTGAATACTTTACCCTCGAAAACTGTTGCGATCCCCTACACCTGTGGGTTATCAGTCATGATATATTTCAAGGCTCTCTTATCCCAAAAACTAGCAGGACCACGGACAATGGCAAACCTAGATTGCAAAACGCCGAATGCTCTTTCAATGTCTTTTCGGGATGCCTCTTGTACCTTTGCAAATTCACATTATTTCTTAGTTTTGGGTTCTTTGATGCTCTTGACAAAGGTGCACCAAGGAGGGTATATACCATCTGCAAGATAGTACCCTTTTATGTATTCATGCTCATTGATAGTGTAGTTGCAAGCAGGAGCATCACCACTAGCAAGCCTAGCAAACAAACGAGACCGTTGCAACACATTGATATCATTGAGAGTTCCTGGCATACCAAAGAAGTAATGCCAAATCCATAAATCCTCGGATGCTACGGTCTCTAGCACAATTGTTGCATCACGAGATTTGCTACAATACATTCCTTGACATGCATTCAGGCAATTTTTCCATGTCCAATGCATACAATGCATGCTACCTAGCATGACAGGCCAACCTCTCCTCTCATTAGATGCCATCAATTTCTTTGTGTCATCCTCGTTGGGTGCCCGAAGATACTTAGGATAAAGACACAGATGATCACTTTTGCAAATCTACGCTTTGGTTCAATTATAGTATCTTCACCAATGCGAAGATACTCATTGGCATAGTCAGCCGGAACGCCATATGCAATCACCCGCATAGCCGCGGAGATTTTTTGATATGCACTAAATCCCTTTAAGCCCGCGACATTTCTTCTTTGAGTAAAATACCGGTTATTTGCCTCACAAGATTGAACTATTTTCACAAAAAGGGATAGGCGCATTCGGTACCTTCTCTGGAAGAGGTGTGGTGGATATGTAGGATTCTCCGCGAAGTAGTCTTGCATCAACATCTCGTTTCCAAGATGGCGATTCTGAGGAATGCAAAGACGCCAGACGGTCGATCCTCGCCTCCTCTTCCGGTTCTGGTCTTCGTGCTCCTTCACGGCAAGTGCCATGATTAATGTCTGCTGCCGAAAGATCGCAAGCATGGTCCCAACATCCGAGTCGTCCGAATCGGACGAATCGGAGAGTAAGAACTTATCGCACGGGCTCAACTCCATCTACGTGGACAAGAATCACAAGCTGCGTCAATCAAATGGGCATACCGCTCGCAAATATCACAAAGCAACAACTAACAGGGCGGCGACGAGGGGCGGGTGATCCCGGGCGGCGACGAGGGGCGGGATCAACGGCGGTCCAGCCCGGGCTCTTCTCGCCGGATCCGGAGGGGTCGGCGCAGCGTATCATCGTGGGAGGGTGGAGGACGGTCCCGCGGCGCGATTCCGCCCGTAGATTGGGCCGGAATCGTCGGCGGAGGACGGGCGAAAGCAAGGGTGGTCGGGGGCGGAAGTAGGTGGGGATAAGTCCCTCCCGCCAACCGCTTCTCTGTGATGCAGGGCACCGCAACGGCGAGAGGGAAACCCGCGTATTCGCGGGTTGGGACCGAGATTTTGCCACGCCCCTTAAATTTTTTTGTGAACCGGGGCGGGATGCGAGGTCTGATCGGGCAAGTTTTTCCTCCCCTACCTGAATTTTGGCGGTTATTTTACGGTCGGGGCAGGATGCGGGGTCTGCTAGAGTTGCTCTCACCCATGTACGAGCTCGGCTTGGGATTGAGCCAGCGCCAGAGAGGATGGTGGCAACCCTACATCCATTACATGCTCGGCTTTTTTCACAAAAATGTCATCGTCCGTTAAGGAAACCTTGCGGAAAAATGATGAACTATGGCTAACTACGGCTCACCGTCGCCCATGAGCAAGACAGGTATCTCCGGCCGGGATTGACATCTGTTCACGAAGTCAGGCGGGCTGCCTTCGCCTGGTTCTTCATACATAGTCCAGCAGGTTCCCGGCGTGTCAGCTAAGCTCCTAGCTAGCTTGCTCCTCACAGATCAATGGAGCAGAGGCAGAGCAAGTACTCTTGCAATTCTAACACAGGAAGAATAGACTAGTGCTTGCACTCACACTGTCACACGTACACATAGCTGGAGGCTTTTATTCACTGGAGCCTTGATGGCTTGTTTACATCATCGGGTTGGAGCTCCTTGAAAAGTAGCATGAGAGATGCAATGTGTAGATCCAACACATATCCAAACCCTTATATTGAATTCATGTTCCAGTCAACTCATCCAAAAGTCCGAGCTGATGGAGGGAGGCGGGCAATATATTTCAACACTCCTCCTCACATCTAGGCTATTTTAGTACTTAGACGTGGGATTGATGTAGCCCGCAGAATCGTTTTATTTAATACTGCGTTGGCAGGGTCTTGAACTCAAGACCTCTTGGCTCGGATACCATAATCTGATGAAACAGACTAGACAACACATTATACGTCAACACTCCTCACGTGTGGCTTCCTCAGGCCTAAACCTGGACCGTAAGTGGCCTGCAATTTAATTGCGTCAGCCGGGTTTTGAACCATGTACCTCTTGGTTGTAAGTTTATACACCTAACCAGTTCATCCATCAGACCGATCTCAAAGAAAGGGCCGGACATTATACTCCAACACTTATATTGACTTCATGCTCCAGCATTCAGAAGTCACCATGCTATATGATCGCATTGCCTGGACCATCACTTGCGTCTATGGTCCCCAGGGTGAGTCGGAGAAGGTGGCATTCATTGACGAGTTGAGGACTCTCTCTGTCACGACGGGGAGGCAGTGGCTCCTGTTAGGCGATTTCAATCTGATCACTAAAGCGGCGGACAAGAGCAACGCCAACATCAATCGCCGACTCATTGGGAAATTTCGTGGGGCTCTTGACTTCATGCAGCTAAAGGAGCTACGTATGTGCGGGAGGCGTTTCACCTGGTCAAACGAGCAAGCAAGTCCGGTCATGACCAAGATTGACCACGTTTTCCACTCCGACGATTGGGAGCTGATCTTTCCAAATGCACATCTCCAGGCCATCTCAACGACCTGCTCCAACCATGCCCCGCTCTTCCTACAGGGATGTGTCGACAACGCGAGGAAGCTGTCTTTCAAATTCGAGGAGTTCTGGCTGCGGCTCCCTGGCTTCCATGATGCGGTCTCGACGGCGTGGAACAAGCCCGTCTTATCCTGGGATGCAATCCGCACGATTCACATCAAGCTGTGCCGAACGGCGAAGGCTTTGCGCAAGTGGCAAAAAGAGAAGGTTGGTATTCTGAACACCCAGATCGCGGTGGCTAAGGAGATCATCTGGCGCCTGGACGTCGCCGAGGAGGGGCGCCCGCTGTCAGAACCGGAGAGAGTATTGAGGAGGCAACTCAAGGCTTCTTACCTTGGCCTCCTCGCCATCCAGAAGGTCAAGATGAGACAGCGCTCGCGCCTCAACAGGATCCGCCTGGGGGATGCCACCACTAGGTTTTTTCATGCCCGGGCCAATGGAAGGAGGCGCAAGAAGTTCATTCAGACCATCACGACCGACGCCGGGATGGCCATTACAACCAACGACAAGGAGCAAGCCCTCCTCGACCACTTCCAAGAGCACCTCGGAAAGTCAACGCCACGCTCCAAACGCCTGGCATGGGAGAACATCGGGATGCAGCGCCACGACCTATCTGAGCTGGACGCCCCATTTGATGAAGATGAGATCAAGGCGGCGGTTTTCTCTCTGCCTTCGGTCAAAGCGCTCGGACCGGACGGCTTCATTGGTGCCTTTTTCAAATCCTGTTGGGAGATTATCAAGATCGACGTCGTCGCCGCGATCCTGCAGCTGGCAGATCTGCGAGGCGATTGCGCGGGATTGATCAACTCGGCAAACATCATTCTGCTGCCAAAGAAGGCAGACGCCACCAGAATTGGGGACTACCGTCCAATCAGCCTCATTCATAGCATCTCCAAGATTTTCTCGAAGCTGTTAGCAAACCGGCTAGCCCCATTGCTCCCCACGCTAGTCTCCAAGAGCCAGAGCGCCTTTGTAAAGAAACGGTGCATACACGATAACTTCCTGCATGTGCAGAACTTGGTAAAGGAGTTGCATCGCACGTCAACACCGAGCCTATTCCTCAAGCTGGACATCTCAAAGGCCTTCGACTCTGTCGGCTGGGCTTACCTCCTAGAGGTACTTCAACAACTTGGATTCAGTCAGCGTTGGCGGGACTGGATTTGCATGACCTTGGCATCATCTTCTTCGAGGATCCTGCTAAACGGAAACCCGGGTCAACCTTTCGCTCACGCTTGCGGCCTGCGCCAGGGTGACCCTGTGTCCCCCATGCTATTCATACTGGCAATCGACCCGTTACAACTTATGCTTCGCGCGGCCTCCCAGGCCGGGATTCTGCAGCCGATCAAGGCTCGTTCGGCTTCCTGTAGAATTTCACTCTACGCTGATGATGCGGGCATCTTTGTCAACCCGGTGAAGGAAGAACTGGACGCCATTGCCGGGATACTTGCCTGTTTCGGGGAGGCATCAGGTCTCATCACCAACGTGACCAAGACGGAGGTGTTCCCTATTCGCTACCAACAGATCGACCTCACCCACATTTTATCGAGATTCCCTGTGAAGATCGCTTCCTTCCCAACGAAGTACTTGGGCCTTCCCCTGCATACCTCACGGCTCAAGAGGGTCGATTTGCAGCCTCTCATCGACAAGGCAATGGGCAAACTCCCGGGATGGAAGGGAAAGAACCTTGCGAGGCCAGGAAGGGTCTCCTTGGCAAAGTCTGTCATATGCGCCATCGCCACACACCACCTCACTGCGCTCCCTCTTCCGACGTGGTCCAACCACAAGCTCAGCAAGATCTCTCGCAACTTCATATGGCAGGGGGACAATTCAGAGAATGCAACTCAAGGTCACTCCCTGGTGAACTGGAAGACGGTATGCAGACCGAAGGCCCTTGGTGGGCTAGGAATCACGGACCTTGAGAGGTTTGGTCGGGCTCTCCGTTTGCGCTGGCCATGGCTAATGTGGACCGACCCTGACCGTCAGTGGGTGGGCTCTGCCCTACCTTGCGACGAGTCGGATATGGCGCTTTTCCGAGCTTCCACCTCCATCGTGCTGGGCAACGGCCACAAAGCCTTGTTCTGGCACGACGACTGGACGGGTAAGGGCCCCCTGAGGATACTGGCTCCCGGATTATACAAAATCGCCACAAGAAAGCACAGAACTGTGTCCAAGGAGCTTCTCGAGGATAATTGGATCAGATCGGTCGCCCGCCTCCAGTCTCCCATACACCTGCAGGAATTCATCTCGATTGCATCTTTGACCACTCGTGTCACACTAGCTACAGACACGGAGGACTCCATCTCTTGGCGCTGGACTCCCAATGGAATCTACTCCGCGGCTTCATCATACACAACCCAATTCTCCGGATCCTTCCCCAGGTTCTCGCCGATGAAGATTTGGGAGGCACACGCGGAGCCCAAATGCAAGCTCTTTTCCTGGCTGGTGCTCCATGGAAAGATCCTCACGGCAGACATGCTCGCTATTCGTGGATGGCCTCACAATCCTACTTGCCCGCTTTGCCTAGGTGCTCCGGAGACGGCAACTCACCTCTGCAAGGACTGTCCATTTGCGATTGCAGTCTGGTCGCACGTTCAGGCTTGGACCGGGGAGGCGTCCACAAACACGATGACTCTGCCACCTCCCATGGGGGTCTCCGACTGGTGGGACCTGTTCATCTCTCCCCTCTCCAGGGATGAAAGACGCCGACGTAGCAGTCACTTCCTCTACACCATTTGGAATATCTGGAAGGAGCGCAATCGTCGGATTTTCAACGGAACCCGCCTCACTCACCTGGAGGTGGCGGCCGTCGCGCTAGACGACATAAGACTGCGGGCTTGCGCCTACGGCAGGGCACACGTGGCGACCGGTATTGGTTGATCTAGTTGATTAGTGCAACACGCCGGTACCATAGGGGTTTTGTCAGATTTCCCCGCAAAAAAGTGACATCTATGTACATAAACCCTCTTTTCGTCTAAATGAATAGGCAGCGCTCCTGCCGGTTTCTCGAAAAAAAAACTCGAATGGAAACACATCGTGGCATGCAGTACTCACCTGCACTTCAACGGAAATACACCAAGGCATGTAGTGCAACCATGCACTCCAACGGAAATACACCGAGGCATGCAGTGCACGCATGCAATCCAATGAAAATACACCGAAGCAGAAATATATCCACGCATGCAGTGCACGCATGCACTCAAATATCTACTCCTAATATCTGAGTTGGTAAGATTACGTCCACGGTTTATTTTCGTCCCACCACTTTCATCCGGTTTTTTTCCGTCTGGTTTATTTTTGTCTCACCTTCCATCATCATTGTCTCACCTTCCATCATCATTTCCTCACATTGTTTTTTTCATCCTCCCAATAAAAAATTTCTTAACATGTGCAAACTTTCCTAAGCAGACATGTCATAAACGGGCAGGTAATAATATCACGTTACCAAACAATAAAAACCAATTTTCATGAAAATCAATTCAAAATACTAACTTTCCTAACACATCGATTCTTACCTTTCTTAATATTTCTACTCATAATCTCTACTCCTAAAAGAGGAGTCTGCACTCGTGATGGTTGGTTTGTTTGTTGCTTTGTTTTGTTCGTTTCCTTCGTTCGTTCGACTCACTCCATCCCATGTATCTCTATTCACGCAGGAAAACATAAAAGTTATCTCACCTTCCTTTCCTATTTGTTCTTTACCAAATCAACGATAGAGCCTTCCCTAGAGAAAACAAATGCCCCACCCCTTTTCTGACTTCCGGGCGAGGGTATGCTGCTTGCGCACACGCCGTCGCCGCCATCCTTCCGCTAGCCGACCTCCATCCCCTATGGAGACCAACGTGCAGTTGTGCGTTGGGACCGGCACTATCGTCGCCAAGCCGGAGATCAAGAAGCTTCAGTCCAACATCCGGGCGCAGGCAGGCCCCAAGATCGCCTAGACCCATCCGATCTAGCATGACTCACATGTGGATCCGAGTCCCGTCAAGATTCAATTTTTTTATCTCGTACTATCATTCCTAATACCTCTCTCCGTTAGCAATGCCTAGGCTTAGGGCCTCTATTTAATTTTTGAGCATGACGGGCTGGCACACCTTTCCATGCTACTGTAGCACAGGAGCCAATAGCACGAGAAATACAAAAATAATTATATACCAAGCTTGTCGGAATTGTTTTTTGATGGAAGCAATGTTCTGTAAAAACTGTATGCCATATCTAAATTAAGAGAAGTCTGAAGATTGCTATTTGAAGAATAAACTTTCCACTTACGACTACAAGTCTATTCTCAATCCAAAAAAAGCTAGAACTGAAAAAACATTTAGATGCCACTGTATTCACCATAAACTAGAACTCTAGCATGCAACAAAAATATTAGATAGTAATGCACAAATACTCGATATTGCTCAAATTTCAGATGCTCTCATTGTGTTGTCAGTGGATTTATGGTGTATATGTCGGCATCTAAATTTTATGAGGCAATAAATAGTTGTGAACACTGCAAGTGCATGGGAGACATCGCTTATTTCTTTCAAGACATGCACATTATTTTATTCTATATATTCTTATTATATAGTCAGCAATCACGAGTATTAACATGGGATGGTTCCAATCACGAGTCAGTAATCACTGCGGCTGAGTATTATATATTCTTATTATATAGTCAGCAATCACGAGCGGATGGCGCCCGGCGAGCCGTGGGCCGACCTCTAGCAGGTGTGGCACACCACATGCACCATGGTGCGATACAACATCCTCGACAAGGAGGTCCAGCGGCTCCAGCAGCTCGAGTTGCTATGGGCTTAGAAAAATCCCTTTCATTCTCTTTCTGCATACAATGGGTACCGCCGATACAGTACTGAATAATGAGGTGAACCACAAGACCACCATTGGGAACAATTTGATCTGCGGCTGCTACTTTGCAACCAGTCTTCCATGCGAAATGACCGATTTGCCACACAAATTGTGCTCGTGCTGACACGGCGCTGTCGCTGGTTAATTCCTTGTGTTGGAGAAGCCTAGAAGTTGGGCATCTACAGATGCTTCTCTGTCTGAACTCTGAAGGTAATGTCCTGATGTTTTCTAAAATACTATTGACTTATCACAACATATTCAATCATCGGAAACCTGCACTTCTCTTGTTTTCTTGAACTGGTGTTAACCATCATTCTTTTACGTGATTACTGAGTTTACTGGTTTCAGAAAATAATAATATTTGAGAAAATCTTGCTATCTAAATGCCACTTGGGGGCACCTGAAATTATACTAACTTGCTGGAGCTTATAACTAAACTATTAAGGTCCAGATGTACTTGTAGACAGATCCCTAGGAATGCTTATTCCTATGCTATGTACTCCTCTGTAAACTAATATAAGAGTGTTTAGATCACTATTTTAGTTATCTAAACGCTCTTATATTAGTTTACGGAGGGAGTATTTCTTAGCTTGGTACATATCTTGGTTGTTAAGAAATAGGTGGAACATAGCAACTAAATAATCAATCATTTATTTTGATAGTATTTATTTGTGTATCTCTTGGATAGTGTTGTGATTTCCTAGAGCAGAAGATTATGAATTGTATTCTCCTGTTGGGTATACATTTTAGGCATAATAGAGAAAAGGTTCTCACTGACGTTTGGTTGGAAAACTCAAAACACATTTTGCAAACTTATCAATAATTAATCAGTTGGTTATTTCTACCTTACAATGTTCACCGTTTGATTGAAGGTTGTTCTGACGAATGATATGAACACTTTTTTCAAGAGGATACACTGATAAGCGATGAAATCCGGTTTTTCATATTTATGGAAGGTCCCTCTAGATGAGCAGATATGATTAGTGGATATCTGAAATTAATGGATCATATATCATTCGTAATATCTGAATTTTCATGCACGTGCACTGTCAATAGCTAGGCGACAAACGATAAAGTGGCCCGGAGGCGACCCTTGTCTGAATTATTGTGGATATGCTGCACTTCACAATGTTTTCTTCTACCATAGTAACATCAATGTATGATCAATGTATTCGTGGGGAATTGTAGGTTTTGATAGCCACAAAGGCGCACACATACTGTTAAGGCATTGATGGTTTTGTAGCTTAGTTATAAAACAACTAAGACAATTCTCAATTTTTATCTTAATTGTAGTTGATCGGTACCACATATTTGTTTGGACAGATTGTGACATTTTCCTGCATTTTACACTACATTCATACTCATGTAGATGGACATGAATAAAATGTGCCTTTTAGTGAAGTGAATTTTGCTGGATATGTGTTCTTATTGTATGGTAAAATAATTTTTTATTGCAACTTCTACCGATCCTTGACAATTGCAGAATATTTCCTCTTGAAAAACCTTGATATATTTCACATTGGCGCAAAGTTATTGTTGGCAGCACAGTAAACCTACATCCGATTAATGACATCCCTTATTTGGTTATTGTTGTGGACAATTTTTTCTTATTTAGTTAGGATGTTCATGCATACAGTTAGCTGGCGGCAAAGATTCAGATTATAAGCTATCACATTATGTCCCTTTTATAACTACGAATCCATGTGCTGAATGGAATCATCTTTTTACCATTAAAATATTATACTCTGTCGTACATATACCTCATTCCATTTGTGAATTTTTACCATGCCTCTATAATTGTTGCAGATTACATAGTTTACATCTTAACTCCATTTCATTAATGATTTTCTAAAGTTCTCATCATTGTTAGGATGTTCATTTTGTGTACCTCATTTAGCAGGCACAGTGCATATTGCTCTCCATGTTCAGTACTCTGACCGGAACAACGATGTGGTTTGAGGCCCGCACATGCAATTTCCCAATAGAGGTTTGATCTGTTTTTTCTTTATTTCTATTTTGTAACTCAGTTTTGGTATGCTATCTGAACTTGACAATAGTTTTCTTTGTGCGAGCGGTAAAACGTCTTACCCTAGCTGAGGGCGACGTGTCCATGTTATATAGTAGGGGAGCCAAAACCCTAGATGGCTTACATGCGGTTTGAGGAAGAGATAAGAGAGAATCTAGGATACATCTTGTGAGAGAAGAAATGATGAGATGGTTACAAGAGTATCTCAATACAAACTACCTCCTAACCTTATCTCTAATATGCGGCGCATATGATGGTGCTTAACACCCCCACTTAATAACAACTTCATTAGGTTGAGATTATGCTTAAACTCTTCAAAGCTTGTGATAGGCAAGGCTTTAGTAAACCCATCTGCAACTTGATCTCTGGAGTGAATGAACCGAATATCAAGCTGTTTCCATGCAACCCTTTCTCTGACAAAATGAAAGTCTATCTCTATGTGCTTTGTTCTGGCATGAAAAACTGAATTTGCAGATAAGTAGGTGGCACCAAGATTATCACACCACAAACATGGAGTTGGAGAACTTCGAATACCAAGTTCCTTTAGCATTGATTCAACCCATATGATTTCAGTTGTAGCATTTGCTAATGCCTTGTACTCTGCCTCGGTGCTAGACCTAGACACTGTGGCCTGTTTTCTGGCACACCATGAAATCAAGTTTGGTCCAAAAAATATGGCAAATCCACCAGTAGAGCGTCTATCATCCAGACAGCCTGCCCAATCAGAATCAGAGAAAGCACTAACAAGGGTTGAGGATGACTTGCTGAAGTTGAAACCAATGCTGAAAGTATGTTTGACATATCTGACAATGCGTTTTGCAGCAGTCCAATGCACAGTGGTGGGAGCATGTAAAAACTGACATACCTTGTTGACAGCAAATGAGATATCAGGCCTTGTTAAAGTCAAGTACTGTAATGCTCCTACCAAACTCCTGTACTTTGTACCATCCTCTTGATTCAAGAGTTGCCCTTCTGTGAGAGATAGCTTTTCTAAGCTAGATAATGGAGTGAAAGAGGGTTTACAACCTTGCAAGCCTGCCTTTCTTACCAAATCGGTTGCATACTTTTCTTGAGGGAGATGAAGTCCATCCTTGTGTTTCTTCACCTCAATCCCAAGGAAAAAATGCAAATCTCCAAGATCCTTGAGAGCAAATTCTGCACTTAAGTCCTTCAACAATGATGCAATGGCCTCACTACATGAACTTGTAACAATAATATCATCAACATAGGTGAGAACAAATATGCATGTATTGAGCTTATTGTAAATAAACAGTGAGGTGTCTGACTTGGAAGGGGCAAAACCAAGTGATTGCATCTTGTGACTTAGACGGGAATACCATGCCCTTGGAGCCTGCTTCAAGCCATAGAGTGCTTTATCAAGTTTGCACACAAATGAGGGATTAGACTTGCTCTCAAACCTAGGAGGTTGTTTCATATACACCTCTTCTTCCAGAACACCATGGAGAAACGTGTTCTGTACATCTAGCTGTCTGAGACTCCATCCTCTGGAAACAGCAATAGACAAAACAAGGCGAATGGTGGCAGCTTTTACAACTGGACTAAATGTATCCTCATAATCAATACCATATCTTTGTTTAAAACCTTTGGCAACAAGCCTAGCCTTGTATCTATCAATGGTTCCATCAAATTTCCTTTTAACTCTAACACCCACTTGCAATCTATAAGATTTTTACCTTGCCGTGGTAGAACCAAATGCCATGTTTCATTTTTCTTCAGTGCCACATATTCTTCCATCATTGCTTTTCTCCACTTATCATCTCCAAGTGCCTCATCCAGAGTTCTTGGTTTGGCATGTTCATCTGTAGAGCAAACGAGGCCATATTTGCTTAGATTTTTGTAATTAAAGGGTTGAATTACACCTGTTTGTAACCGTGTGAGCCGCCTAGGCCGTATTGCTGAATTAGCCGGCGCAAAAGATCCGGAGCCGCGCACAGGAGTCCCTGGCGCAGGCGATCCTGAGGCAGATTTGCCTGACACCCGCACCGGATCCTCTGTGGCTTCAGCATGTGACGGCGAAGTTGAATCAGCCGCAGAAGATCCTGGCGCACCTCCTGACGTGCCAGCAGGCTCATCATGAGCCAATGATTGCGCGGGGCCACGAGAATCAGCACCGAAACCTGCGCCCTCCTGGCTGGTTGGACCAGCACTAGGACCCGCGCCCGCTCCGGTCGGCCACGCCTGGACCCGCCGCTTGTAGCAGCGTGGTTGGTCGGTGAAGCGCATGTCGCCCGCTCCACTGAGATGACGCCGTGTGGCATTGGGCGAGCCAGCAGCCGAGGGCTGGTCCACACGCGCGGCAGATTCTGTCGCTGGCCGGTCTGGCGCGTCAGCCAGCGTGGATCCCGGCGCGGATCTGCTAGGCTGCTGCTGGTTCGGCGCCGATCCCACGGGGGATTTGTTCCCCAAATCTGGACAAAGGCAATATGGCACTTGGGAGCCATATTCTTCATCATTTTTTTTCGCTGGTTGTTCCTGCAACATCACAAGAGAACTCGGGTGCACCATTAGGAGGGTTAGTCGATATTGAATCATCACAAGTAATTCCCCCATGATCAAGGTTGGTGAGAGAAGAGGGTAGAAGTAGAATTTCTTTGCGAAGTAAGGCACCGGCGTTGGGATGAATATCAGCGAAAGGAAACTTTGTTTCATAAAAAACAACATCATGGGAGATATAAACTCGTCTCGTAGACACATCTAGGCACTTGACACCTTTGTGTTGGGCACTGTACCCAAGAAACACACATTGCTTTGATCGAAACATAAGTTTGCGTTGATTGTATGGATGAAGATTAGGCCAACATGCACACCCAAAAACACGTAGAGACGTGTAGTCAGGTTTGGTGTGGAGTAGCCGTTCTACTGGAGTTTCATTATTGATAACATGACTAGGAAGCATGTTAATGATGTGAACAGCAGTGAGAAAGGCTTCATCCCAGAATTTTAAAGGCATGGAGGCGCCAGCTAAGAGAGCTAGGCCGACCTCAATAATGTGCCTGTGCTTGCGTTCAGCAGAGCCGTTTTGTTGGTGAGCGTGGGGGCATGACACATGGCGAGAGATGCCGAGAGTTTGAAAGAATGAGTTTAATTTCTCATACTCTCCACCCCAGTCTGATTGGACAACAAGTATCTTGCTGTCAAATTGACGTTCAACGAGTGCTTGAAAGTTCTTAAAAACTGGAAAGACATCAGATCTTTTCTTAAGAAGATAAATCCAGGAGAATTTACTGTAGTCATCAATAAAACTCACATAGTATGTATGTCTACCTACTGAGTTGGGGGCAGGACCCCAAACATTTGAAAAAAATAATTGTAGTGGTTTGGTAGACACGCTAGTGGGTATAGGATAGGGTAGCTGATGACTCTTAGCTCGTTGACAGGAATCACAAATAGTTTCAATATTGCGCTCACCAACAAACGGGAGCTTATTCTTCCTAAGTAATTTTTCAACTAAAGAAAAAGAAGCATGTCCTAAACGATCATGCCATCGTGTGGATGAAAGCTTGATAGCACCACAAGCTTGTTTATTCAGTCTCCTAAGCTCCGGAATCAACGGGTAGAGTCCACGAACACATCTACCTCAATAGAGAATGCTCTTCGTCACCTGATCCTTGATCAGAAAGAAGTAAGGGTGAAACTCAAGGAAGACATGATTATCAAGAGCAATTCTATGGACAGAGAGAAGACTTTTGTCGGCATTAGGAACATGCAGAATTTTCCTAGGATGGATTTTACGAGAAGGGGTACTAAAACTTGAATGACCAATGTGACTGATTTCCATACCTTCACCACTAGCCGTGTGGATTTGGTCCTTGCCGCGGTATTTCTCCTTCATGGTCACCTTCTCGAGCTCATTGGTGACGTGGTTGGTGCCACCGCTGTCGACATACCAGTTGGTGTCGATGCCGTAGGAGCCATCTGAGGCCGCCGCCACCTTGTCATCATCTTGAGAGGAGTCGTCATCCCCTTCATAGCGGTACTATCAATCTTTTGCTGTGTGCCCCAGCTTGCCACATATCTGGTAGCGAGGAGCATCAGGGCGTGCGCGAGGGTTGCCGCCACCGAGGCGAGTTCGGTTGTTGGAGGAAGCACGCCCGCCGCCATTGCGGGAGTTGGAGCCACCGCTGTTTCCACCTCCACTGGACCTCCCCCTGCCATGGGAGAAGCCGCCGCGCCGAGAGGAGCCTCCACGACCGCGAGAGGCCGAGTTCGCGGAGGATTTGTAGCCGCCGCCGCTGGACCCGTGGAAGTGCACCATCCTCTGATCAAAGTTGGAGAGCATAGCGAACAGCTCACCGAGGGTAATAGGGGTCACGCGAGCGTCCAGAGGAGAGATCAGAGGCTGGTAGTCAGTATCGAGCACATGGATGATGTAGGAGATGAGCTCGTCGTCGAGGATCGCCTTGCCCGCCGCGACCAGTTCGTTGGCGTAGCCACGCATGGTGGCGAAGTAGGAGGCGACGGAGAGGTTGCCCTTCTGCGCATTGATGAGAGAGGTGCCAATATTGTTGATGCGACTCACCGATTGTGATGAGTACATGCTGGCGAGCGTCGTCCAGTGTGCGCCCGCGGTGGTGATCGTGGTCACCGTGAGGAGCACCTCCTTTGTGAGGTTGCTCGGCAGGTATCCAAGGACCTGCTGGTCCTCCCGAACCCAGATTGGGTGGAGAGGGTTGGGCGTTGAAGTCTGCTTGCCTTCCTTGTCGGTGGTGACGAGCAGCTTTGCCGGCTCCGGCTAGGTGCCGTCGACGTAGCCGAAGACCCAGGTGCCACGCAGTTGGGGAATCATCTATGTGCGCCACATCACGTAGTTCGTGCAAGATAGCTTCTCGGTGACCTGGCCATTGAGACTAGCCGGGAGGGAAGCGCCGGAGGAGGAAGACATGGTGGCTTTGGCATAGATGGTTTTTGGTAGCTAGATGAGTTGAAGAAGAGGGGCTCTGATTACCATGTGCGAGCGGTAAAACGTCTTACCCTAGCTGAGGGCGACGTGTCCATGTTATATAGTAGGGGAGCCAAAACCCTAGATGGCTTACATGCGGTTTGAGGAAGAGATAAGAGAGAATCTAGGATACATCTTGTGAGAGAAGAAAGGATGAGATGGTTACAAGAGTATCTCAATACAAACTACCTCCTAACATTATCGCTAATATGCGGCGCATATGATGGTGTTTAACATTCTTATGGCGATGGTACTTGAGAATAGATTAGTACAGTGAAGCCTTGGGCTGTAGGCCGAGGCATTCTGGCGGTACAACTACATGTTGCCCATCGGCTTCGGCGGCAGCAGGTCAGGTTTGGCATCATTAGGACCTTCGTTAGCCTATCCCCGTGGGCAGTCCGTGGTAGATGCGGCGAGGGTGCACGTGGCAGAGCAGATGAGTAATTTGATTTTCAGTTCAAAGTCAATAAAAAGAGGTATGAGAATAACTTGTTGTACAACTTCGGTCATTAGAAAATTTTAATTTACGGTTGGTTGCAAATTGTACTTATGGTGATGTGTCCTACTTCATTTGTATTAAATGGACAATCCTTCCCATTTTTTAGACATGGAGCTGTTTGCAGTTTATTTTTTCGAAGGAGGGTAAACCTACTTGCAATCAGTGGCGGAGCCACCGCCCAGCGACCTGGGAAGTTGCCCGGGCTCGCTGGTTCCTTTAGTGCATTGCCGGTATTTTCCATCCGACCATCTCTATTCTTGGAAGCTTTTGATTTCACATCTCACAAATAAATTTATTTAATTACAAATTCATTTGTTATATTACAGTTCCTTCTAGGCTGATTGTATGTCTTTCTTTTGGCAAAAATGAACAAGTGAGAGATGCTTTTGACCATGATGGAAGAAATGCCATGATCACATTTGGTGACATATGGTATGGATAGCTTTAATTTTGCATGCGGATTTGTGATTCAGACCCTTGGTGGTATATTATATGTTGTCTATTTGAATACTCAATTTTTTATTTCTAAATTATACACTTAGGCTTAACTTGCCCAGGCTCCACAAAAGTTCTGGCTCCGCTAGTTCTTTCAAGGAAAATTTGCTTGTTATGTTTTCGAGTCAAACGATAGAACACTTGCTAACTTTTTTATACACATTTTATGTAGCTAAGTTGTTAATCGAGGGATGTTGATGGTCATGCTAGAACATGTTTAATTCTTACAAATGCATCCATGCTTAAGTTTCCATAGACTTGCTAAAGCTAAAGGAAGATTTCCAAACGATGGTGAACTTCAAATAATATAATTTTTTGCCTTCGAACTTATCAAGTTTTTGTGTATGTTTTTTCTTCTATTTTGCTTGACCTTAACATAAAATATCTTTCGATAGGGCAAAGGTGACTCCTAATTGTTGTAGTATCTCACTCGTCATGATGGCAAGAGCGAGTCTGAATTTTATTGGTGTGGGGTGGGGGTGTGGTGGGGGAGGGGCAAGACGACGATAGGGGAGGTCGAGGGAAGGGCGGGGCAGTGATAGCAGGCGGCCGGAGAGGGTGGAGGCAGGCGGTTAGGCCTGCATAGGCCACAGAAAAGGAGGAGGAACCATCATGGAGAGGAGGAAGATGGTGTGGTAGGAAGATGAACATTTGTTGGCATGCTCCAAAATGTTGGATATTGATCTGATGGTCAAAAATAAAAGTTACGGGCACGAGAAATATTTTTTAGGTATAGTTGCCCCCTTAATTTATTTACCATCATTTGCCTGTAGCAACGCACGGGCATTCTACTAGTGGAAACTAGTTTTTGGGGTGTGTACGTGTCATTGCTGACCCAATCGGCGTTGCTTCGTCAGGCGGTGTCATCTTCCTCTTGGAGTCAGCGGTGCTGCTTCGACCGCCCCATCTAGATGTTACCATCAATGCGGCTTTTATCGTAGATTCGAGAGTATGTCATTCTTCCTTATTAGATCGAGATCGTGCCTTGGCGCAGGGTGCCGGTCCAAACATTTTAGTCAAGCGAGGAATGCCTAGTCGACATTAATCAAGGTCTATTATGTGTATGCATATACGATAACAATACAATAAAGGAGAAATATTCAACTGTGATAGGAGCGAGACACAATGGTGCTCAATACCGGCATTGAAATACCCCCTCCGTTCCAAAATATATCTCGTTGATGAAAACTTTACGACCAGGTGAAAACAAAGGAATTTACATCGCTATCCCCATCGTCGTCTTCCTCTGTTGCTCCCAGGATTTTAAATCGCTTCTCCTCATCGCTCTCAGGCACTCCCAAGCGCCCATCCTCTGTCGCTCCCAGGCCCCAGGGAAATCCATCATCCACGTATCCATCATCCAGGTCCCAGGCGCTCATCCTTTGCACATCCATCATCCATGCGCTCCCAAGTCCCTGCTTCTCCTCGTCGCACATGACAAGCAGCAGTCTCAGGGCGCAACAGTTTAATCAACGATCACCTCCTAGGCGTGGTCCATTTGGGCATTATCCGCTACTGTAGTACTCCATTGCGTCTGCTCCTTCTCCTACAAATCAATTGATCACTTGAGTAGTTGAGAAGACCAAAAGCAGTAATTCAGTAGCAGCAGCAATAGCAGCAATTTGACTCAAACTGTTTCATAGCAGCAGCACCACCACCACCAATTTGACATACTCCAGCAGTAGTAATTGTGTACATCTCTTCTTTCTCTTATCTTCTCTTCCTCTTCTCCGCTCTAAAAAATCACTACACCAGATCAAACTTCTGCACTAGATCAAACTACTACACTAGATCACCTTCTGTAGCGACCTCGATCTGAATGGATCAGAGTCTCTGTGCTCAGTGTCATCCCTGGATTGGTATGCTGACACACACTAATTCGAGGATTTATAACAGAGTTTCAATCACACTTTATTACATCGGAAATCCTCATAGAGAGTCTTATTACAAAAATATGGTTGAAGGCCATATAACAATAATAACCTAAACTAAACGGCGAAAGCATCGAAGATAAGTTGAGTCCATCCAACTCCACGACAAACATTTAGTGCATGACAATGACCTAATCGCACCTTATTCTTTGTCGGAAAACTCTGCAACATGAGACGTTGCAGAGGTGTAGGTCAGCACATTGAATATGCTGGGAATAACACACTGTAGCAAGTAATGAACAAGTATCTACAACTATATGCATATTTGCCTGGTGGAGGCTGTAAGGTTAATTTTGCATAAAGCTAATTTTCCCCTATAACAAAGGAATAAATTTTATTTACTACTCAGTTGAATTAATCAATATTGAGAGTGGTTCCTCCATCTCAACCCCCAAATCCACAATGTAATTAATAACCCAACAAGTTAATTAATCGAGTGTTGAGATCAGTCCATAATTCAAATACTAGGATACTCAAGATGTCCATAACCGGGGACACGGCTACTCATGAATAGAATGTACACTCTGCAGAGGTTTGCGCACTTTTCCCCACAAGACTCGACCACATCCATGATCGGAAGATCGAGACATAGTCTTTCAGAGGCATTCACTCTTTACCCTGGATAGACCGGTACACCTACTTTCCCCTACATCTACTAGTCCACCACTGAAAGAGCTCACACAACAACCGGTCTACCCAGGGTAAAGAGTGAATGCCTCTGAAAAACTATGTCTCGATCTTCTGATCATGGATGTGGTCGAGTCTTGTGGGGAAAAGAGCGCAAACCTCTACAGAGTGTATTCATGAGTAGCCGTGTCCCCGGTTATGGACATCTTGAGTATCCTGGTATTTGAATTATGAAATGATCTCAACATTCGATTAATTAACATGCTGGGTTATTAATGACATTGTGGATTTTGGGATTGAGATGGAGGAACCACTCTCAATATTTATTAATTCAACTGAGTAGTAAATAAAATTATTCCTTTGTTGTAGGAAATTTTTTAGCTTTATGCAAAATTAACCTTACAGCCTCCACCAACCAAATATGCATATAGTTGTAGATACTTGTTCATTACTTGCTACAGAGTGTTCTTGCCAGCATATTCAATGTGCTGACCTACACGGCTGCAACATCTCATGTTGCAGAGTTTTCCGACAAAGAATAAGGTGCGATTAGGTCGTTGTCATGCACTCAATGTTTACCGTGGAGTTGGATGGACTCAACTTATCATCGATGCTTGCGCCGTTCAGTTTAGTTTATTATTGTTAGATGCCCTTCAGTGGAATATTTATAATAAGACTCTCTATGGGGATTTCCGACGTAATAAAGTGTGATTGAAACTCTATTATAAATCCTCAAAGTATTGTGTGTGTCGGCATACCCATCCAGGGATGACACTGAGCACAGAGACTCTGATCCATTCGGATCGAGGTCGCTACAAAGATGGTATCAGAGCACACGTTGACTATAGGACGCGACCACTAGGATAAGCCACAAGATGCTCTTATCTACTCATTCTAATCCTTCTCTATGTCGGTGTACAAAAGTAGGGGCGCTCCTTTGTACCCCTTACTTGTGCACGGGCAGTTAGAGCCACGCCTGGGCCACACACAACAAGGCAGAGGAGGGAAGCCAGAGACAATGGTGCAAGAAGGCCAAGCAAGAAGATAGGCTTCCCCTGGCAAGACCCTTGCCGGGACGGCCTGCGCGACCCCGGCAAGAACCCTTGCCGGGGCAGCTCACCCAAACCCCTCCATTGCAGCCACCCTTGAGCCTAAGAGCCCCGACATCATCAACAATGTTGGAACCAAGGCTCGGGAAGCGCCTGCGTGATGGCATGCAGATCTTTGTGAAGACAAGGGTCTATGAATCCTAATATGAGAACCAGAAGACAAAGCGATCGCAAGGATCCTTGCCGAGGATGCCCACGAGGCCCCGACAAGGCTCCTTGCCGAAGACACCCCGAAGCCCCGGCAAGCCTCTTGCCGAGGATGCTCACAGAGGCCTCGGCAAGACCCTTGCCGGGAATAGACGCAAGACCACGACAAGCCCTTGCCGCCCCATTGTTGCCCCAGCTCGGCCGCCGACCCACTAGCCCCGTGAAAGTACCCACATGGCAGTACGTGGTTCCTGATCCAGCTAGTCAAGCACCTGTGTGGTGGCATGTAAATCTTCGTGAAGACCCTACAACCGTGTCATCTCAGCTGCCTGACCCGCTGGCTTGGACGCGTGTCACAACTAGACAGAGCAGCAGCGGACGGGACAGGCCTCGTTCCCATCCCCGATAAAGCAAGTGGACACCTAAGTAGCGCATTTAATGCATCTTGTCCCGTAATGGCATGAGATAAGCTTACATTGTGTACCTTTCCACCTCCTGTCTGCCACTATGGCAGCCCCTTTTTGACTATAAAAGGAGGCCCTATGCATACTGGAGAAGGATTCGGATCTTTTGGACTAGACATGCACCGTCGCTAGTTCAAGAACTCAAGAACACTCAAATACACACCAAATCAGGAGTAGGGTATTACGCATTCTCGCGGCCCGAACCTGGGTAAACGATCCTTGTACCGACTCTTAGACCCACTCTTTGCACAACCTCGCGACCGTCAACCGTAGAAGGGATTCCAGTGATTCCATAGGTGTCGTTCCCACCGACATCTTTGGCGCGCCAGGTAGGGGGGCAGTTGTGAAAATCCGGTCTAGATATTAGTTTAGCGGTTCTTCATCGCCATGGTTTCCGAGGAAGCAGATGACCAAGTGTGCGGCATCATCGGCAAGTACAATGGGTGCTCATACAGCAATAGAAAAGATAAGTCATGCAAAACTTTGAGTAATTCCTTTCTATATAAGGTTATTCTCCTCGGAGATCTTGCTCTCTAAGGAGATAAACCTGTACGCAATGGGGCCCCTCCACTATTGGCAACGCCTTCGTCCTATTTCGAGTCCGCTCAACAGTTCGAGCGGCCGCGTCGAGAACAGCAGGGTAGCCTTTCCGTTACTGGCAACGCTTTTGTCCTGTTTCGAGTCCGCTCAACAGTTCAAACGGCCGCGCTGAGAGCGGTAAGGTGGTTTGCCTGGCAGCAAGCACACCCGGCAGGCTATTGAGGATCCGTCCTCAAAGCGCCGTGGCTTGAATTTGCGCACCGGCAAGCCTATCCAATTAAGCGTAGGGTGGACATACAAAGAGGAATCGAATAGGAAAATAACGCGCATTACTTCAAAGTACTGTAGAGTTATATTACATCAATTGTTGCTGTGGTTCTAACGAAAGATAAAAATTGTCTTGGTTGTGAACCTGCAGCGGCGATGAGAAACAAGGTGCCAAAACCCGATGCTGGCCTTCTACCCTCTGAATTCCATCGACGCAGCTGATGATGGGCTTGATACGCTCCTTGAGCACCGTGAGATCTACACCATCCGGCAAGCTCTCCAGTGCGGCGTCAAAGTCAAGATCGGGGTTCCAGTATGCCACTTGGTGAGAACCTTGGTCAAGGCACCCCGGCAGAGCCTCCGAGACTCATTGGCTAGATAAACCGCTCGGTCGGAGCGGAGCTTTTCTAAGGCGTCGAGGATGCACTCAAAGAACACGGTCAGGCTGGCGTTGATGGTGAGGTTCGCCTCCCGGGCACTAAAGTTTGGCATGACCATGGCGGCCAACTACGTGGTGAGCTTCTCCGCGACAGTGACGAGGCAGCTGATCCAGAGATTCTCGCCCTTCATGTAATCTGTGTGGTTGGCGGCGTCATTCTTTCGCAGCTGCTTCTCATTCTCCAGATCCTTGTTCAGGGTCTCCTCCCGAGCCCTGGCCTCCGAAAACATCCCCTTGAGGCCCTCCAGCTGCAGATTCAGGCTTTTGATGGAGTCTCGGGCCGTGGAGAGCTCCTCGGCCTTGCCGAGGACTTCGGCTTGCGACTCCGTCAAGGCAGCATTGATCGTGTCCTTCTCCTTGGCCAGCCTCTGAATTTGTTCATTCAGGCCATCCCGCTCCACCTCCAGCTCCTTCACCTTGCCGGCATGGACGAGAGCTTGAGCATTAAGTGCCTCTTCATGCCTCTGCTCTAGTTCCTGGCTCCGCTGCGCGACAAGCTTTTCAACCTCCTGATCCTTGCCGCGGAGTGCAGCGGCAAGCGCCTGCTCACGAGCGACGAGGTCTTCCTCCTGGGAGTCCAGTCGAGCTTGGCGCTGGTTGTGGTCGGCCTCATCCTTGGCGGCCCGCTCCCTTGCCATCTCCTGGGACTTCTCAAAATCAGATTGCGCCAGGATAAGATCTCGGGCACGCTCATCCAGCTGATCCTGGGAAGTCCTCAACTCATCCCGGGCCTCGTCAAACCAAGTTTGCGTCTGGGCAACACGCTCTTGGAAATCTGCCTCAGCCTTATCCACCACTGCTGACCAGGACTTTGCCTTGTCCAGGCGGGCGCGGTGAAGCATTTGGAGCTTCTGGAAGCTGGCACCCATGGCCCGAAGGAGTTGCTCTTCTCGAGAACCGTCGCCACCGATGCTCGGCTCATCAACAACCTCAAGCCCGGCGTCGATGAGCGCCTCATCGTCGAATACCCCCTCTCGGTTGGCGCCCTGCTGCTTGCCTTCCATGGGAGGTGGACGAACAGGTCGTCGCTCACCTTCAGGTAACGACCCGAGCCAGAGGCGACAGAGGAGGAAGGTTGGTCATCGGCAGCAGCCTTGCCGGCCTCCTCGGTACTGGCCTCGCCGGTCCCTCCGGCGGGCTCCTTGGCGGCCTCCTCAGCAATAGTCTTGGCGCCCTCCTCGGCAGTGATCCTGTCGGCATCAGCCCCAGCGTCCTTGACGACCTCCTCAATGATGGAGCCGACATCCACCTGGCCCGTCGAGGGTGGAGCTAAAGACAAGGCGAAAGGGTAAGACAAAGCCATGGGCGAGGCTCAACTTGAAGAAAACAGAGAGAGGACATGAAACAAACAACTTATCCATACCAGGCTTGGAAGAAGCGGCGCCCTCCCCGCCAACGATCGTTTTGTGGGTAGAATCGCCAGTGCCCAAGTTCATCTCCTCCTCCTCCATAGGCGTGGGCTAGGTGGTTGGTGCCCTTGCCGGGGACTCCCCTCGGGGCGGTGTAGTTGAGGGAGGCGGCGTGTTAGGGGTGGCCCCCTGTGGGCCCTCCTACTGCCGTTCCACTCCCGCAAACCCGACAAGGTCTGCATCAAAGATTCACACCCTAGTGTTCATCTGTGGAGGAGTGAGTAATGTACTTACGCTGGGGGCTAGAGTGGGGGCCACGCCAGGGGATGTTGTTCGGGCTGCTCTCCACCAGCAGCGGCGTACCTGAAGTACCCGCCGGGGGCTTGTTGCCAATCGAGGCCTTGGCCCTCTTCGCTACCCTCTAGGACACCGTCTCCATGTCCCTACAAAGACAACGTCGAATCAGGGAAAGATAGCACGGAGGTGGGGTTAGGAGGTAATACAGGGACCAAAATACATACTCGTTCTCTGCCTCCTCCTCCTCCTCCTCCTCCTCCTCCTCTGGCCTCCTATTCCTCCTTGGGCTAAGAGACCCAAGGTAAAAGTCAACATCCATGGCGACATCTACGGGAGGGGGAGAAGGAGATGGGGTCCGAACACACTTGGACGAAGAGGAAGCGGTTGTCGTCCTCTTCGCCACCGCGGTCTTCCCCGCCTTCTTCTCTGCCACGACCTTCATCGCCCTCGTCTCGCGCATAAGTTGCTCCTGGGGCTGCTGCCGCTGCACGATCCTGCCGGGACGGACCGGCTCACCAGAGCCGGCCCGCCGCAGGACACACTGCCTCTCCATGGCCAGAGGGTTGACGGCCTCGACCTCCCCTTCGGAGGACTCCTCGACCACATCCTCGACAAGATGAGCGTCGGCATCAGCACCGGCGCCGCTGGCCTCCCCAGCGGACTTCGCGCATCCGGCGAGCTCCTTTTCCTCAGCGGCCTCGTCAGCCTCGTCCTCCACTTGGCTGGCACTGCCGGCGTCCAGGGCAAGCGCCGCCTCCGCCGCACTGGAGGCAATATAATCCAGCTCCGCCTTGGTGGTGTAGCGGATGAGCACTGGCTCTTCGCGGACATAGCCCTCCGACAAGGTGTTGAAGAACTCCCGCACCTGATCCGCTGGCGGCTCGACCCAGGCCGGGTCAAGGCCATGCGCGTTGAAGTCCGGCATCATGGAAACGATGGCGGACGGGTGAGAGTTGTTGCTCAGCGGGACCACTCCCGCCGGCAACCCAAACAGAGGCCCCTTGATGGCCTTGCTGGCCTTGGCGGCCTTGCCGGTCCTCTCAGCCCTGCAGTCGCAGTCCACGTCGAGCTGGAAGAGCCTCTGGCAAAAATGGGCATGCCTCATCACCGTAAAGTTGTGCTTCAGACCAGGGCGGAGCCTCATGACGTCGGCCGCGTTCTTGGAAATCCAAGCCGACCTCCCCTTGTTATGCAGTGGCGCGATTCGGCGATGGATGAAATCGGCCCCGATCAGCTCAAGGGAGAGCCCGGCCTGTGCAAGACGGTGGATCCTGGTGGTGGCGATCGAGAGCTTCTTATCGTTGACGTCGACATTCCCCCATTCCTTGCGGCGGACCGGCGGGCTCTGACAAACTCGGTAGAACTCTGGTGGGTCTTCCTCCTCAATCCATAGCCACCGACTCCTCCACTCCTCCCACCTCTTTTGCTGCGCACCCTCCGGATACGTACCCTTCCACTGGGTCCGCGGAATCCAGGTGACGCCACTAGAGATAGCGTCCCCTGCCTGGATGCGAGGATAGAAGTAATGGCGGAAGAGCGACGTGCTGGGGACCACCCCGGCGAAACCCTCACAGAGGTGGGCGAAGAAAGCCATGCACGCGACGGCATTCGGCATGAAATCAAGAAGATGGAAGCCGTAGGTGTGCATGACATCATTGAAAAAAATCAGAGAAGGGGGGACAGAGTCCACAAGAGAAGTAGTCGACGAAGAAGGGGTACCGATTCGGGCCAGGCTGAGCAAATTGGGCGGGGACGATGCACGTGGCCGGGTGCCCCGTCGTCTGACACCCCCATAGCGGCCTGAAGTAGTCCCTGAGATGGACTGCGTCGACCGTCGGTGGGAAGTAGGCGAGCTGCGTCCGGAGCACCGCCAACTCGCTTTTCGGTAACTCCTCCCCCACGTCCTCGGCCGCTCCCTTGCCTTTACTGGACTTGGGTGCCATGATGACCGGGGAAGAGGTGAGGAATCGAAAGCGAGGAGAGCGCGACGGCGGCGGGCGGAGGCGAGAGCTTCAGCTTGTCACTTGAAGGAGAAGAAGAGAAATGGCGGACTCGAGATTGGAGAAGCACAGAAGGTAAATGAGCGGTGCGCCTGCAGTTTCCCCCCTTTTTATGGGGAAGCGCGGGCCGCCCCCTTTACCATTTACTGCGATGTGACACGGGCGTGTGGCAACCGCCCCACGCACGACCCCCACGTCAGCGCAGATCGTGGGGAAGCGCAACCACCGGGGGAGTTACTGCGGTAAAAAGAATCCAACCCCACTGCTCGCGCACCGTTCTAGGCCTAGCCCAACAACACGTCGCGCTTATGTATGGCCCATGCCTGGGGGCTCCCGTCAGTGTACAAAAGTAGGGGCGCTCCTTTGTACCCATTACTTGTGCACGGGCAGTCAGAGCCACGCCTGCGGCCACACATAACATGGCAGAGGAGGGAAGCCAGAGACACAAGGCTACCAGAGCAGCGCCAAGACAATGGTGCAAGAAGGCTAAGAAGGAAGATAGGCTTCCCCTGGAAAGACCCTCGCCGAGACGGCCTGCGCGACCCCGACAAGAACCCTTGCTGGGGCAGCTCACCCAAACGCCTCCGTTGCAGCCACCCTTGAGCCTAGGAGCCTCGACATTATCAACAGTGTTGGAACAAAGGCTCGGGAAGCGCGTGCGTGATGGCATGCAGATCTTTGTGAAGACAAGAGGGTCTATGAATCCTAAGATGAGAACGAGAAGACAAGGCGATCGTAAGGCTCCTTGCCGAGGATGCCCACGAGGCCCCGACAAGGCTCCTTGCCAAAGACACCACAAAGCCCCGGCAAGCCTCTTGCCGAGGACGCTCACAGAGGCCCCGGGAACAGACACAAGATCACGACAAGCCCTTGCCGCCCCATCGTCGCCCCAGCTCGGCGGCCGACCCACTAGCCCCGGGCAAGTAGCCACGTGGTAGTACGTGGTTCTTGATCCAGGTCAAGAACTTGTGTGGTCGCATACAGATCTTCGTGAAGACCCTACCACCACGCCATCTCAGCTGCCTGCCCCGCTGGCTTGGACGCGCGTCGCAACCAAACAGAGCGACAGCGGACGGGATGGGCCTCGTTCCCATCCCCGATAAAGCAAATGGACACATAGGTAGTGCATTTAATGCATCTTGTCGCGTAATGGCATGAGACAAGCTTACACTGAGTACCTTTCCACCTCCTGTGTGCCACTGTGGCATCCCCTTTTTGACTATAAAAGGAGGCCCGAGGCATACTGGAGAAGGATTCGAATATTTTGGACTAGACATGCACCGTAGCTAGTTCAAGAACTCAAGAACACTCAAATACACACCAAAGCAGGACTAGGGTAATACGCATTCTCGTGGCCCGAACCTGGGTAAATGATCCTTCTACTGACTCTTAGACCCGCTCTTTGCACAACGACGCCGCCCGTCAACCGTAGAAGGGATTCAAAGTGATTCCATAGGTGTCGTTCCCACCGACACTCTATTTCTATTCTACAGATGTCAGACCCCCGGAGCAAGTTCACCCTGCCAGATGATGACACCCCTTTCGGAAGACACTTGAAGGAAGTCAAGAGGTACCTGCACATCGGAATACCAAGTATCACTGGAAATTTCTATGCAACATTTCCGGAAGAGGAGTGCGGGAAGATCAAAGTTAGTGTCCCTGGGAGGACTTTTGCACCAGTCACGGAACCTCTTGAGCTTGCCTTTGATGCAGCCACTCGGAGCTTGGGAAAGAGTATGGCAGCACACATCACTTTTGGACGCATATGTGAAGTCTACAACAAGGATCTTGAAGACACCATCTACCAGATCTGTGGACGCTGAGATGAGCAATGGGAGATGATTTGCACGAGGAACGACAAGTCCATTGCAGCATTCATAGAGGAGATGGACCAACACATTCGACACTACGAGAATCAGATGTGCACGCTGATGCTGAAGACCAAGATGGCGATGACACGGAACGTGGATCTAGAAAAGGAACTCAAGACAGTACGTGATAGATATGATGAGGAAATCACTGTACTACTGGAGCAGAATGAAGCGCTGAAGAAGAAGGTTGAAGCACCCGTGGTGAAGTCAGAACCAGAGATGGGCATTCATTCGGACAACTACATTCTGATAGACGACACCGACAGTGATGAAAGTGACTATGAAGACGAAGCTGGAGCAGATATTATGGAGTGTTCTTCCGAAGATAGTTGTTAGATGACCACCCTATAATCATTAGTATTCTTCCAAGTAGTTAGAATCGTTCGCTAGGTTTGTATTAGGATCTTTTGTGTGACCTTGTTTGAATTGGGTGATATGATATGAAATTGTTTGTCTCATGTTGTCACACCCTGCATTTTGTAACATGGTTATTGCATTAATAAAGCATGAAAATTTGGATCAATAAAAACTTTTAGCATCATTTGGCTTTATTTGGAATTGAATTTTTATCTCTCTGATTTCAAGTGCTCTTTAAAAGTCAACATAGCCTCACCTTCTATGCTTCATCTCCATACCCCAAACTTCTGCCCAATGATCATACCAAGTGTATAGAACAGTATAGTATATTCTTATAAAAACTATTTTGGCCAAAAGGTATTTTCAAAAATTAGTTTTCCAAAAACCCCTGAATTGAGAATTGCACTGCAAGTACTTGATTTAGGGTGATAAAAATATTTGAAAAGGTATGTTTGAATCCTATTAGGTATAGGACTCCCCAAAACCACAAAACTATAATTTTAAAAGTTATTTTCCTATTTTATGTAAAGGCTTTTTTTAGGCCAGAAATTGTCTTTAATAGGTAAAAATTATTTAACTATTTCAAAAATATTTGCCAAAATTCAGAGAGACTCCTAGGACATATATTGTCCATATATAAGAGTTTCAACACTTGGTCATGTTCAAAATATTGGGCAAATCCCTCAAAAACCCTTTTTGGATATTTCAAGCTTTTGAAATATTTACAAAGGAAATATTCTCTAAAAATTCTAGGGAAATTCTATCCTGTCAAGTATGGCATATTTGATGATCTTGCCAAGCCTCATGCCTTGGGGAGCAACAAAACATCATCAAATCCCCTCAAAACCATTTCTGTCCATTTTGAAGTTTGAGCAACTTTACATTGCCAAACTTGTCCAAATGCTCTCAAACTTGGCACACATGCTAAAATGGTCTAATTATGCATCTAGACCAAATAGTACAAGTTTTGGAGAAGGGTAACTTGATCAAAGCACCCCAAAATCATTTCTGTTCAGATTCAAATTTGAACAACTTTACATCACCAACTTTTTACTTGTGACCCCAAATTTGGTGGACAAGCCCAAAACCCCAAATGATGACACTACACCAAGTGGTGTATCAAGAAGGGATGATTTTCTTGACTAAATCTTGGAAAATCCATTTCTGTTGATTTATAGGGTTTACAAAAGTTGCATTGGCAACTTTGCCCAAATGAGCTCTAGTTTGGTGAAAGGGCCTAATTATATGTGCCATTTCATCCTGTGGTGTATCATGCCAAATGAAACCCATTTGCTTGCCCAAAACACCATCAAACACCTTCTGTTATTTTACCAAAACCCTTGTTTTGACCCGTTCCACTATTTCCCCTTGCCTCAAGTTCTTACCACAGCACCCCCAAGACCTCTTTTACCTCCAGTAGCAATGGTTGCACCGTAGCTCAATGATTGAGGGGGGGGGGGGGTAAAACCCAATTTTACATCTCTGGACAACCACTATCACCCTTCTCTCTCAGCCCTATCTCCTTCTAGAAGCCCTCCAGAGCATCCAATGCAAATTCCTGGTTGTTTATTGTCTCCATTATCCTCTAGACACTGGTGGCCACGACCACAGGGCATAAAGAATGCCATGCCGGCCATATGCGCGCTCTGGAGCATGCTACAGTGCGCTCTGGCACTGTAGCCGCTCCTGACCTGGCGCCTCCGGCCACCTCAGGCCTCCCCCTCGCGCTAGCCGAGGCGCCTCGACGTCCGCGACACGCCACGGCCTTGCCCCCTCCTTCTCCCTCCTATGGCTTCAGTCGCACGCGCGCCGACCACCCACGAGCACCAATCTTCAGCCTCACACGCGCGAGCCTCTGGAGCCTTCCCCCGCTCCTTCCTTTCCCTTCTATGGACGTGAACCACGCCCATGAGCACCCCAGACACGCCCCGAGGAGCCCCCGTAGCCCATAGCGACCGCAACAAGCTCGCCGGCGCACACCTCCTCGGTGGACCGCCGCCCGCCTATGAAAAGGCGTCCTCGAGCCCTCTCATCTCCATCACTCGCCTCTGGACTCACTCAAGCACCCCCCTACACTCTCGGCTCTCTCCCAGAAACTCTCGAGCTCGAGATCGAGCTCGAGCTCCGCCGCGGCGGCTCGCCGTCGTCCGCTCGGTACGAGCCGTCCCCACCATTCCTGAGCCTCGATCTAGAACCGCCAAGCCTCATTGACCCTTTCCCCTCTCTTTCCCCTCTCCGTTGCAGTCGGAAACGGCCGAAGCAGCCACCGCCCGACGCCCCTCCGCCGTGCAACCTCGTCGCCGGCGAACCCGAACTCTCCGGCGACTGCCTCCACCACCACCCGAATGGCGACTTCGCGCTGACTCCATCCCTGCCCTCAGCTCGCCCTCTCATGCCCTGCATCGCCGCCGGTGAGCTCGCCGGCCATCTGGACGAGCGTTAGGGATGATAGGCGGGCCCTGCCTGTCAGCCTCCCGTCCCTCTCGCCTCCCCTGTCTCCCACTGGCCGGTGGGCCCCGCCCGTCAGGTTTAAACCTGGCGCGCGCACACCGCTCGGCTCGTCGGGCCGAAAACCCTCTGGGCCTGTGCACTGAGGCCGTTCTGGCCCAGTTGCACAATGTCCTTTTTCTTTTTCTTTTCTGTAGATTTTTCAAATAACTCTACAGGATAAAATAATCATCCAAATTAATTTATTCCAACTCCTAAAAACCTGTAATATACCAGCCTATTTAATGATATAACTTTCACTCATATTCATGAACCCTTTCTATACTGTTCAAATTAAAATTCAAATTTGAACAATATAACCTCTGTTCAAAAATCCATTCACCCCATTCTGTCACTCCAAATCCAAAACAAAGAATTTTTGCATTCTTAGTTTTCCTTCTAGTATTTTATAAAAATAAGTTGACATTTTTCTAAGCACTTTGATTTTTCTGTTTTTATTATTGTCTTATTTCTCCGTATTTTCTTGAGAGGATTAGATACCGTATTTGACGAAGTTGCTGAAGAAGGAGAAGGAGAAGGATATGAAGACTTTGAAGACCAAGCCAATCAAGACAAGCATCCCTTTGACCATGACACCCCTCTTGTTCATCGGTACCCTTTTTCGATTGCATGATGATGAAATATGACGGTGGTAAACTTGTTGGGAACCACCACATGGTGCATACCCCTACTCATAACCCTACCTTGTGCATAGATGCAATGTCAAAAGATTAGTTGTTGATGCATAATGTTGCATGTGTACCATAAACTCTTCGTGGTTACGTTCTTTCGAGAACCCCATCGGGTGCCCCTAATGCCCGAGGGTGATGTTGAATTAAGGCCACCACTTGAGGAAGAAGTGGTGTACCAAAGAGAGCTTTTCGTGTATGGGTAAAATGATGGATTAGATTTATGTGTGATTACCGTCCCAACCAAACATGTGCAACCACACAACCCCTTTATGGGACAGGGCATTATTGATTACTTAGGCTGATACTAGCATGGTGCCCACATTACTAGTGACGGGGGAGACTTGAGGTCACTCCCGGGACGGGGTCGTGCTTGGATAGGCGGCCATGACTGTTTTTACAAGGCACCGGACACACCGATGGTCCCTTCGTGTATGCGTGACAATGTAAAAAGGGCAAAGTCCCACAATATTTTATTTGTACACGAGGGCTGTGCACCAATGAGTGGACCCTATGTTAGTGTCGTCTAGGGAAAGGTAATGATCGGGTGCTTCCCCCGAGTACTTGAGGTACTGCGGGATCGTGGACGACACGAAAGCTTCCCGGATCTTGTGGGTAAAGTGCGCAACCTCTGCAGAGTGTAAAACTATTCGAATAGCCATGTCCACGGTCATGGACAGTTGGGAGGTGCTACTTAAACTATGTCCAGAATTTTACAATCTTGGTGAATATAAGTGTGTGTGTATTGAGTCAAGGTGGTGACTTGACGCGTTCAAAGAACCGGAAATGATTTGAAATCTATTTTGTTGATATCTGTAACCTGTCCTCGAGGTTACGCAAGTACATTGATGCATGTCTCACAAATGGTAGAATAGCTTATCTAGCTTGTAGCTAGGTTGCTTATTTGTTGTACAACTTGCATTGTTACCTTGAACCAAATCATGGGGTTGCTTGCGAGTACATTCAAAGTACTCATTGTCTTAGCACTGGTTATTTAATTGGCCAGTCATGGATGAGCAGGAATTTGAAGAAGAATTCTATGGAGACGAACATGCAAACTAGGACGCTTTCCCAGTCAGAATGCCTGTAGGGTTAAGGCAGATGGCATGGGTTCTACTTATCTACGAAGACTTCCGCTATTCGAGTTTATTTGCTATTCCCCCATGAGGCTTTATCTATGTAAGACTTGGACATAATGGTCATAATTTGTGTAAGACGGTATGTATGGATGTAAGACTCTTGTTATTCAGGTTCTGTGTGTTCTGTGAGCAGTGATCTCTGGGATCGCTGTACACGTGCATTCGGTGATCTTGACTCATAAGTCGGGTCCCCATAGAGCTGGTATCAGAGCCTTCCTGACAGTAGGAAGCCTTAGTTAGCATGGGCGTTAGTTAGGATGAGACCCTTTTCATAAACCTTCTGAACCTCTCTTCTTTTCTAAACCTTGCCAAACCCGAGATATCATCAGCTTATTGACCTCTCCCATTCAACCTTTGTAGATGGCCGTTGTACCTAAAGAGCTCCTGACCACTGGGTTTCCCTTGCTTCTCGAGGATAGCCTCCAGGAGTGCCAGTTTCACCGAACACCCATCCTCACCTACCACGAGCATTGGGTTAGCGACACCGAGGTGGAGTACCATGTGGAAGTAATCGTGAAGGCAAACGATCCTCCCACAAGTTGGTTCTTCAAGGGACTCCAGATGGCAACACTACTCCTAGCTGTCGAGGCAGCTGAACTTAAGGCACTAACCCGCCTCCGAGAACTTCTTCCGGAGATGGCAGCCAAGATGACAACCCTCTTCTTACCTTTCCTAAAGGAAGGTGAAGATGAGAGCAGCGCACGAGCCCCTCCACTGAAGGAAGGACTTCCACTTCGATTGCAGACCTACTTCAGCATTTGTGCCGACAGCTTGGCACAAGAGTTGGCCTCGGAATCGATGAAACTCCTAGAAGAACTCCACAAGACCAAGGCACTTCTTCGACGAGCACAAGAGAAGACGGATAGGATCAAGAAGGAAGGTGCGCCTCCTGGGCAAGCCGCTATCGCGTATCGAGGCGGAAGGGCCTCAGGAGATGTATCTTCCAAGGATGAAGAACCACCCCAGCGATGCCGTATGACGGCGAGGGAATTTCTCAAGCTTTTCCCTGCACCACCGGCATAACCACGCCGTGTCCAACTCCTCCACTCCCCTACACCCTCAAGTGATAGGGGAGCCCAGACAGATGAAGACAAGGAGGAAGACCCAGAAGACCCAGAATACGCGACCGAGCATTCCGCCACTTAGGCATTATTCGCAACTCGGATATGCCAGCTCGTGACCTCTACGGTAGGATAGGTCGTGTAACCCCTATGCGAAGTCGAGTCCTTGTATGGTCCATATGAAGCCATCTAGTGTGCTTTTGTTGTGTTTGGATGTAAGTCGTATCTCCCATTCGGGAACGTGTAAACAACTACATCACCCATTTGGAATTTTAATGAATGTGTTTGGCCCTTTTGGCCCTTGCATGAAAAGAATTAGTGTCACACCCACCCCCTTACTAGGCACCCTTCTTTATTGCTTTCCGTCTTCATTCCAAATCATAAGACGTTGACCGCTCCAACAGGATGCCTGTTGTAACTCGTACTGGTACCTCTACCCAACAGCCCGAAGCCGGAGCATCCGCCCACGTAGAGGCCAGCCAAGACCAAACCCACGACCAAGCTCCACCACCACCTCCCCCGATCATGGATATGGCTCAGCTTCTCCAAGCCTTCCGAGAGGAACGCCAAGCCAACACAGCAGCCCTCCAGATGATTGCTCAAGCTGTCACCAACAACCGCCAGCCGGTGGGGAATGGCAATGGACGTTCCACGTTAGCGGAGTTCAAGAAGCACGCACCACCAACCTTCATCAAGACTGCTGAACCCCTGGATGCATATGACTGGGTCCGCACCATTGAGCACATGCTGGAACTAGTCGGCTCCACCGAAGACCGTGAGAAGGTGGCTTATGCTGCCCACTGCCTGGGGGCACTGCTAGAGCTTGGTGCGATGGATTCAAGGTCATGCATGCTGGGCAATACATCACTTGGAATAACTTCAAGGAAGAATTCCGCAAGGCCCACATTCCTTCCGGAATCATGGATATCAAGAAGCGTGAGTTTCTAGCCCTGAAGCAGGGAAGTGGCACTGTCAAGGAGTACATGCAGAAGTTCAGTGTTCTGTCAAGGTATGCCCCTGAAGATGTCAGCATAGATGCTGCCAAAAGGAAGCGCTTCATGGAAGGCCTCAATATGACTCTGCAATACTCGCTTGTCGTGTGTGACTGCCCAACCTTTCCTGACCTGGTGCGCAAAGCCCTCATGCTTGAAGACAAGCGGCGTGCTCTGGAAGACACTCGCAAGCGGAAGATGGTCAGCAAGGGAAATTCCAGTAACCAAAAGCCTCGCCCGTGGTAGCCAGCCCCGGTCAAGCCAACCTACCAGCAGCCAAGAGCTCCTGCACCTCGCACCGACTATCAGCCTCAGCAGTATGCCAACCCAAGGCCAGCTTTCAACCCCAATAACAGTGGTGGCAACAAGATAAATAACCCAAACCAAGTCACTTACTTTGGATGTGGTCAGTCAGGACACATCTCAAGGGTGTGCCCCAACAAGAAGCCCGATGCCCCGCGCCCCAATGCGCAGAACCCAAGACAAGGCCGCGGGATGCCGCCAAGGAACCAAGCTCCTCGTAACCCGCCCAACAATGGAAAGGGGCGTGTGAATCACGTCACTGCAGAAGAAGCCCAGGAAGACCCGGACGTCGTGTTGGGTACGTTCCTTGTCAACTCAGCACCTGCAACTGTCTTGTTTGATTCTGGAGCCACGCATTCATTTTTCACTCAAAGATTTGCATTAAAAAGTGGCATGACCCCTGCACCCCTGAATAACCCCATGGTGGTACAAACCCCCGGAGCAGAGATGAGAGCCAAGATAGGCTGTAAGGGAGTCAGTATCTTCATTAACGGGGTAGATTTCTTAGCAGACCTTATCAGCCTGAGATCACAAGGCTTGGATGTGATCCTAGGCATGAATTGGCTCAGCAAGCACCAAGGCTTATTAGACAGTGCCAATCGGACTGTCACTGTGACTAATGACCAAGAAGTCGAAGTTAAGTTTGCCTCCAACTCCTCTTCTGCTCAAACCGCTCAAGTCAACTGTCTGTCTGAAGTTGGACCGGAGCAAGTGGCAGTAGTATGCGAGTATCCCGATGTATTTCCGAATGAGCTACCGAGAATGCCCCCTGACCGTGACATTGAGTTCGTCATCGAGGTCATGCCCGGGTAGGACCCATCTATAAGAAGCCTTATAGAATGGGGACGAAAGAATTAGCTGAGTTGAAGAAGCAACTGGAAGAGCAGTTGAGGAAGGGATTTATCCGCCCTAGTACCTCCCCTTGGGGATCACCTGTTCTGTTTGTGGCAAAAAGGGACGGTACCATCCGCTTATGCATTGACTACCGTTCCCTCAATGAAGTTACAATCAAGAACAAGTATCCACTTCCCAAGATTGAAGATCTGTTTGATCAACTCAGCGGAGCCAAGGTGTTCTCCAAGATAGACCTCAGATCTGGGTCCTACCAGCTGAAGATCAGACCCCAAGATATTCCGAAGACGGCATTTGTGACAAGATATGGCCTGTATGAGTGCACGGTCATGTCCTTTGGATTAACCAACGCCCCAGCTTACTTCATGTATCTCATGAATAAGGTCTTCATGGAATATTTGGACAAGTTTGTTGTTATCTTCATTGATGACATTCTTGTCTTCTCGAAGACGGAGGAAGAGCACGAGCAACATTTAAGGATGGTCCTAGACAAGCTTCGAGAGCACCAACTATACGCCAAATTCAGCAAATGTGAGTTTTGGCTGCATAAAGTTGGATTCTTAGGTCATGTCTTGACCGAGGACGGATTGTCGGTTGATCCCGCGAAGATCGAAGTTGTGACGCTATGGCAGTCCCCAATGACCGTCAAGGAAGTTAGAAGCTTCCTCAGACTTGCGAGCTATTACCGCAAATTTGTGGAAGGATTCTCCAGCATTTCCCGGCCAATGACTCAGCTCCTGAAGAAGGACAAGAAGTTCGAATGGACGCCAAAATGTGAAGAAAGCTTCCAAGAGCTCAAGAAGAGATTGACCACCGCCCCAGTTCTGCCAACACCTGACATTCACAAAGAGTTCGTGATATATTGTGATGCCTCTCGTACCGGATTCGGAAGCGTTCTGATGCAAGAAGGATGAGTCATAGCTTACCTCTCAAGGCAGCTACGACCTCATGAAGAGAACTACGCTACTAATGATCTTGAGTTAGCAGCAGTGGTTCATGCCTTGAAGACATGGCGACATTACCTACTAGGGAAGCAGTGTGAGATATACACAGAACACAAAAGTCCGAAGTATATTTTCTCCCAAAAGGAATTGAACATGAGGCAACGAAGATGGTTGGAGCTGATCAAGGATTATGACCTCATTGTTCTATATCACCCCGGGAAGGCTAACGTGGTAGCTGATGCCTTAAGCAGAAAGGCTTGCTCCCTGAATACCATAAAAGAAGGCAGCCAGCCCTGTTTGAAGAGCTGGAACAATTCAGCTTGGAATTGGTTACCCATGGATTTCTAGACCATCTAGAAGTCAAACCAACCCTGATGAACGAAGTCAAGGAAGCACAAAATGGGCACGCAAGCATTCAAGGCATCAAGAAGAAGATGAAGCTAGGCAAGGCCCCAGGATTCTCCAAGGACGAGCACGAGATTGTTTAGGACAAAGGCCGCATCTGCGTACCAAACAAGATGGAGCTGAAAAATTTGATCCTGCAAGAAGCCCACGACACTCCGTATTCCATCCACCCTAGAGGAACCAAGATGTATCAAGACTTGAAGGAAAGATTTTGGTGGCACGGGATGAAAAGAGAGATTGCCACCTATGTTGCAAAGTGTGATGTGTGCCAAAGGGTCATGGCTGAATATCAGTGACCCGCTGGATTAATCCAACCACTCAAGGTTCCTGAGTGGAAGTGGGATAAAGTCGGAATGGATTTCATCACTAGATTACCAAGGTCGAATAAAGGACATGACTCCATCTGGGTCATAGTCGACCATTTGACCAAAGTAGCCCATTTCATTCCTGTCAAGACTACCTATGATGGCAACCAGCTGGGAACCCTTTACATCGACATAATCGTAAGCCTTCATGGTGTTCCTAAGGAGATTGTGTCAGATCGAGGAACCCAGTTTACCTCAAGGTTTTGGAAGAAGTTCCAAGAGGCCCTGGGAACCAAGTTGTCTTTCAGCACGGCTTTCCACCCGCAGACCGAAGGTCAGACAGAGCGAGTGAATCAAATACTCAAAGACATGCTCCGAGCCTGTGTCTTGGCATATGGAGCCAAGTGGGAAGATTTCCTTCCTTTTGCCGAGTTCTCCTACAACAACAGTTATCATACGAGCCTTCAGATGCCACCATTTGAGATGTTGTACGGACGCAAGTGCCGCACACCCATCAACTGGTCAGAGACCGGAGAAGGACTAGTCTTTGGACCAGATATTCTCCGCGAAGCGGAAGAACAAGTGCAGCTAGTCAGAGAGCGTTTGAAGACCGCCAAGTCAAGACAGAAGAGCTATGCTGACATTCGACGCCGACAAGTGAACTTCCAAGTCGGAGACCATGTGTACGTGCGGGTAACCCATCTTAAGGGAACCAAGCGTTTCCAGATTAAGGTGAAGCTCGCACCAAGGTTTATTGGCCCCTTTGAGACCACTTCACGACAAGGAGAAGTGGCTTACCAGTTGGAACTACCACCTGAGCTATCCGACGTGCACAACGTATTCCACGTGTCACAACTTCGGAAGTGTCTCCAAGTTCCGGACAAGCCTGATCTCTACAAGGATGTCGATCACGAAGCCATTGACCTTCAGCCTGATTTGACCTACCGCGAGAGGCCCATTTGCATTCTGGATGAAGCAGAACGACAGACGCGAAGCCGGACCATCAAGTAATTCAAGGTCTAGTGGAGCAACCACACGGAAGCAGAAGCAACATAGGAATGTGAAGACTACCTTAGATATGAGTTTCCCGATCTCTTTTAAAGCCTAGTTTAGGAATCTCAGGGACGAGATTCTTGTAAGGGTGGTAGGTTTGTCACACCCTGCATTTTGTAGCATGGTTATTCCATTAATAAAGTATGAAAAATTGGATCAACAAAAACTTTTTGCATCATTTGGCTTTATTTGGAATTGAATTTTTCTCTCTCGGATTTCAAGTGCTCTTTAAAAGTCAACATAGCCTCACCTTCTATGCTTCATCTCCATACCCCAAACTTCTTCCCAATGATCATACCAAGTGTATAGAACAGTATAGTATATTCTTATAAAAATATTTTGGCCAAAAGGTATTTTCAAAAATTAGTTTTCCAAAACCCCCTAAATTGAGAATTGCACTGCAAGTACTTTGTTTAGGGTGATAAAAATCTGTGAAAAGGTATGTTTCAATCCTATTAGGTATAGGACTCCCAAAAACCACAAAAGTATAATTTTAAAAGTTATTTTCCTATTTTATTTAATGGCTTTTTCTTTAGGCCAGAAATGGTCTTTAATAGGTAAAAAATATTTAACTATTTCAAAAAATATTTGCCAAAATTCAGAGAGACTCCTAGGACATATATTGTCCATATATAAGAGTTTCAACACTGGGTGATGTTCAAAATATTGGGCAAATCCCTCATAAACCCTTTCTGTATATTTCAAGCTTTTGAAATATTTACAAAGGAAATATTCTCGAAAAATTCCACAGAAATTCTATCCTATTAAGTATGGCATATTTGATGATCTTGCCAAGCCTCATGCCTTGGGGAGCAAGAAAACATCAACAAATACCCTCAAAACCATTTCTGTCCATTTTGAAGTTTGAGCAACTTTACATTGCCAAACTTGTCCAAATGCTCTCAAACTTGGTACACATGCTAAAATGGTCTAATTATGCATCTAGACCAAATGGTACAAGTTTTGGAGAAGGGTAACTTGATCAAAGTACCCCAAAATCATTTCTGTTCAGATTAAAATTTGAACAACTTTACATTACCAACTTTTTACTTGTGACCCCAAATTTGGTGGACAAGCCCACAACCCCAAATGATGACACTACACCAAGTGGTGCATCAAGAAGGGATGATTTGCTTGACTAAATCTTGGAAAATCCAATTCTATTCATTTCTAGGGTTTACAAAAGTTGCATTGGCAACTTTGCCCAAATGAGCTCTAATTTGGTGAAAGGGCCTAATTATATCTACCATTTCATCATGTGGGGTATCATGCCAAATGAAACCCATTTGCTTGCCCAAAACACCATCAAACACCTTATGCTATTTTACCAAAACCCTTGTTTTGACCCCTTCCACCATTTCCCCTTGCCTCAAGTTCTTACCACATCACCCCCAAGACCTCTTCTACCTCCAGTAGCAATGGCTGCACCACAACTCAATGATTGAGGGGGGTAAAACCCCATTTTACATCTCTGGACAGCCACTTTCACCCTTCTCTCTCATCCCTCTCTCCTTCTAGAAGCCCTCCAGAGCATCCAATGCCAATTCCTGGTTGTTTATTGTCTCCATTATCCTCTAGACACTGGTGGCCACGACCACAGGGCATAAAGAATGCCATGCCGGCCATATACGTGCTCTGGAGCACGCTACAGTGCGCTCTGGCACTATAGCCGCTCCTGACCCGGCGCCTCCGACCACCTTGGGCCTCCCCCTCGCGCCAGCCGAGGCGCCTCGACGTCCGTGACACGCCACGGCCATGTCCCCCTTCTCCTTCTCCCTCCTATGGCTTCCCTCGCACGCGCGGCGGCCGCCTGCGAGCTCCAATCTTCGGCCTCACATGCGCGAGCCTCTGGAGCCTTCCCCCGCTCCTTCCCTTCCCTTCTCTGGACGTGAACCACGCCCACGAGCACCCCAGACACGCCCCGACGAGCCCCGTGGCCCGTAGCGACCGCAACAAGCTCGCCGACGCACAGCTCCTCGGTGGATCGCCGCCCGCCTATAAAAGGCGTCCCCGAGCCCTCTCCTCTCCATCACTCGCCTCTGGACTCACTCAAGCACCCCCCTACTCTCCCGGCTCTCTCCCAGACACTCTCGAGCTCGAGATCGAGTTCGAGCTCCGTCGCGGCGGCTCGCCGTCGTGCGCTCGGTACGAGCCGTCCCCGCCATTCCTGAGCCTCAATCTGGAACCGCCAAGGCTGACTGACCCTTTCCCCTCTCTTTCCCCTCTCCGTTGCAGTCAGAAACGGCCGAAGCAGCCACCGCCCGACGCCCCTCCACCGTGCAACCTCGTCGTCGGCGAACCCGACCGCTCCGGTGACTACCTCCACCACCACCCGAACGGCGACTTCACGCTGACTCCATCCCTGCCCTCAGCTCGCCCTGCCGTGCCCTGCAATGCCGCCGGTGAGCTCGCCGGCCATCTGGATGGGGGTTAGGGATGACAGGCGAGCCCCGCCTGTCAGCCTCCGGTCCCTCTCGCCTCCCCTCTCTCCCACTAGCCAGTGGGCCCCGCCCGTCAGGTTTAAACCTGGCGCGCGCGCGCACCGCTCGGCTCGCCGGGCCAAAAACCCTCTGGGCCTGTGCACTGAGGCCGTTCTGGCCCAGTTGAACAGTGTCCTTTTTCTTTTTCTTTTCTGTAGATTTTTCAAATAAATCTACAGGATAAAATAATCATCCAAATTAATGTGTTCCAACTCCTAAAAACCTGTAATATTCCAACCTATTTAATGATATAACATTCACACATATTCATGAACCCTTTCTGTACTGCTCAAATTAAAATTCAAATATTAAAAATATAACCTCTGTTCAAAAATCCATTCACCCCATTCTGTCACTCCAAATCCAAAACTAAGAATTTTTTCCTTCTTAGTTTTCCTTCTAGTATTTTATAAAAATAAGTTGACATTTTTCTGAGCACTTTGATTTTTTGTTTTTATTATTGTCTTATTTCTCTGTATTTTCTTGCGACGATTAGATACCGTATTTGACGAACTTCTTGAAGAAGGAGAAGGAGAAGGATTTCAAGACTTTGAAGACCAAGCCAATCCAGGCAAGCAGCCCTTTGACCATGACACCCCTCTTGTTCATCAGTACCCTTTTCCGATTGCATGATGATGAAATATGACGGTGGTAAACTTGTTGGGAACCACCACATGGTGCATACCCCTACTCATAACACTACCTTCTGCATAGATGCAATGTCAAAAGATTAGTTGTTGATGCATAATGTTGCATGTGTACGATGAACTCTTCGTGGTTGCATTCTTTCGAGAACCCCATCGGGTGCCCCTAATGCCCGAGGGTGATGTTGAATTAAGGCCACCACTTGAGGAAGAAATGGTGTACCAAAGAGAGCTTTTCGTGTATGGGTAAAATGATAGATTAGATTTATGTGTGATTACCGTCCCAACCAAACATGTGCAACCACTCTACCCCTTTATGGGACGGGGCATTATTGATTACTTAGGCTAATACTAGCATGGTGCCCACATTACTAGTGACAGGGGAGACTTGAGGTCACTCCCGGGACGGGGTCGTGCTTGGATAGGCGGCCATGACTGTTTTTATAGGGCACCGGACACACCGTTGGTCCCTTCGTGTATGCATGACAACGTAAAAAGGGCAAAGTCCCACAATCTTTTATTTGTACACGAGGGCTGTGCACCAATGAGTGGACCCTATGTTAGTGTCGTCTAGGGAAAGGTAATGATCGGGTGCTTCCCCCGAGTACTTGAGGTACTGCGGGATCGTGGACGACACGAAAGCTTCCCGGATCTTGTGGGTAAAGTACGCAACATCTGCAGAGTGTGAAACTATTCGAATAGCCGTGTTCACGGTCATGGACAGTTGGGAGGTGCTACTTAAACTATGTCCAGAATTTAACAATATTGGTGAATATAAGTGTGTGTGTGTGTGTGTGCGTGTTGAGTCAAGGTGGTGACTTGACGCGTTGGAAGAACCTGAAATTATTTGAACTCTATCTATGTTGATATCTGTAACCTGTCCTCAAGGTTACCCAAGTACATTGATGCATGTCTCACAAATGGTAGAATATCTTATCTAGCTTGTAGCTAGGTTGCTTATTTGTTGTACAACTTGCATTGTTACCTTGAACCAAATCATGGGGTTGCTTGCGAGTACATTCAAAGTACTCATTGGCTTGCCACTGGTTATTTAATTGGCCAGGCATGGAGGAGCAGGAATTTGAAGACGAATTCCATGGAGACGAACATGCGAACTAGGACGCTTTCCCAGTCAGAATGCCTGGAGGGTTAAGGAAGATGGCATGGGTTCTACTTATCTATGAAGACTTCCGCTATTCGAGTTTATTTGCTATTCATCCCGTGAGGCTTTATCTATGTAAGACTTGGCCATAATGGTCATAATTTGTGTAAGACGGTATGTATGGATGTAAGGCTCTTGTTATTCAGCTTCTGTGTGTTCAGTGAGCATTGATCTCTGGGATCACTGTACACGTGCATTCGGTGATCTCGACTCATAAGTCGGGGTCCCCACACATGTGCATATGGGTAGTGATTTCCCCTAGACCTCATTCTATTCTAGTTCTCATCCCTCTAACCCATCAGATGCATTCGAGACGTGAGCCCGGATTCGAGTTCACACCTGAGCTCACTCAGTTGTGTTGAACAGAATACTGTTATAGGATTAGGAGGTTGTTAATATTTGTACTTATCTCCATATCTCTTGTAACAATATATGTAATCTTTGCAATGCCGTGCCCTAGAGGCTGGATATATAAACATCTCCCTGGCCGCCCTATGGGCAGTGCCGAATCCCATCTCTTCCTCTTGTCTCACATGGTATTAGGCCATCTAGCGTAATCGCAAGATGAGTTCCCCGACGGCCTCCGCCTCCTCCTTCGTTGCTCTCACAACCATATCCCTGCCCTTCGCCTTCAACGGGCCGCCGGCGTCCGCCGTTCCTCCGCCGTCTGCTAGCCTTATCACCGCCAAGCTCACCACCTCCAACTTCCTCCTATGGCGAGCTCAGGTCCTTCCTCCACTGTGCATTGCCGGAGCTACGGGCTACGTTGATGACACCCTCCCAGTCCCTCCCAAGCTCCTGGACCCTGATGATAAGGGTGGGTGCGCTCCAAACCCTGAGTATACCACCGGGTACCAACAGGACATGATTATTCTCAGTTATCTCCTCACCTCTCTCTCCGATGAAGTGCTGTAGTAGGTCCATCTGTTTGACACTTCTCACGCCATCTGGGCGCATGTTGAGGAGATGTACAACATACACTGTCGTGCCAGCATCGTCCAATCATGCTGGACATGGTGGTCTTCCGGAAGGGCAACCTCTCCATGGCTGACTACATCACCAAGATCCACGCCAACACAGATCAGCTTGCTGCTGTTGGCCGCGCCATGCGTGATGAGGATATCATGACGGCCATAATCACCGGCCTCGACAGTGACTACGAGCCACTCATCACTGCTGCCACGACTCGTCTTGATGGCATGCCATTTGGAGAGTTTTACTTGAAGTAAATATGCCCTAGAGGCAATAATAAAGATGTTATTTTGTATTTCCTTATATCATGATAAATGTCTTTTATTCATGCTAGAATTGTATTAACCGAAAACTTGATACATGTGTGAATACATAGACAAATAGTATGTCCCTAGTATGCCTCTAGTAGACTAGCTCATTGATCAAAGATGGCTATGTTTCCTAGCCATAGACATGAGTTGTCATTTGATCAACGGGATCACATCATTAGGAGAATGATGTGATGGACTAGACCCATCCGTTAGCATAGCACTATGATCGTTTAGTTTTACTGCTATTGCTTTCTCCATGACTTATACATGTTCCTATGACTATGAGATTATGCAACTCCCGAATACCGTAGGAACACCTTGTGTGCTATCAAACGTCACAACGTAACTGGGTGATCATAAAGATGCTGTACAGGTGTCTCCGAAAGTATTCGTGGTGTTGGCATAGATCAAGACTAGGAATTGTCACTCCGAGTGTCGGAGAGGTATCTCTGGGCGCTCTCGGTAATGCACATCATAATAAGCCTTGCAAGCAAATGACTAATGAGTTAGTCACGAGATGATGTATTACGGAACGAGTAAAGAGACTTGACGGTAACGAGATTGAACTAGGTATAGAGATACCGACGATCGAATCTCGGGCAAGTAACATACCGATGACAAAAGGAACAACGTATGTTGTTATGCGGTTTGACCGATAAAGATCTTCGTAGAATATGTAGGAGCCAATATGAGCATCCAGGTTCCGCTATTGGTTATTGACCGGAGATGAGTCTCGGTCATGTCTACATAGTTCTCGAACCCGTAGGGCCCGCACGCTTAACGTTTGATGACGGTCGGTATTATGAGTTTATGAGTTTTGATGTACCGAAGGTAGTTTGGAGTCCCGGATGAGATCACGGAAATGACGAGGAGTCTCGGAATGTCCGAGACATAAAGATTGATATATTGGACGACTATATTCGGACACCGGAAGTGTTCTGGTAAGTTTCGGAATTTACCGGAGTGCCGGGGGGGGGGGGGTTACCGGAACCCCTCGGGGGAATGGTGGGCCCTGGTGGGCCATAGGGGAGAGAGAGGGCAGCAGCCAGGAGGTGGCGCGCCCCCTCCCTAGGAGGAGTCCGAATAGTACTAGGGGAGGGGGGCGTGGCCCCTCTTTCCCTCTCCCTCTCCCTCTCTTTCCTTCCCCCCTTTTCCTTCTTTGTTAGGTTCCTACTAGGAATAGGATTGCAATCCTATTCCTAGTAGGATTGCAGCCCTAGCCGCACCATAGGAGGGCCGGCCGGCCTCCCCCCTTGCTCCTTTATATACGGGGGCAGGGGGGCACCCAAAGACACACAAGTTGAATTGTTCTAGCCGTGTGCGGTGCCCCCCTCCACAGAAACACACCTCGGTCATACCGTCGCAGTGCTTAGGCGAAGCCCTGCGCCGGTAGATACATCATATCCGTCACCACGCCGTCGTGCTGACGAAACTCTCCCGTGAAGCTCAGCTGGATCAAGAGCTCGTGGGACGTCATCAAGCTGAACGTGTGCTGAACGCGGAGGTGCCGTACGTTCGGTGCTTGATCGATTGGATCACGAAGAAGTTCGACTACATCAACCGCGTCACTTGACGCTTCCGCTTCCGGTCTACGAGGGTACGTAGACACACTCTTCCCTCTCGTTGCTATGCATCTGGTAGATAGATCTTGCATGATCGTAGGAAAATTTTAAAATACTACGTTCCCCAACAGTGGTATCAGAGCCAGGTCTATTCGTAGATGATATGCACGAGTAGAACACAATGAGTTGTGGGCGATACTAGTCATACTGCTTACCAGCATGTCATACTTTGCTTCGACGGTATTGTGAATTGAAGCGGCCCGGACCGACATTACGCGTACGCTTACGCGAGACTGGTTTCACCGTTATGAGCACTCGTTGCTTAAAGGTGACTGGCGGGTGTCTGTCTCTCTCACTTTAGCTGAATCAAGTGTGGCTACGCCCGGTCCTTGTGAAGGTTAAAACAGCACATACTTGACGAAACATCGTTGTGGTTTTGTATGCGTAGGTAAGAACGGTTCTTGCTAAGCCCGTAGCAGCCACGTAAAACTTGCAACAACAAAGTAGAGGACGTCTAACTTGTTTTTGCAGGGCATGTTGTGATGTGATATGGTCAAGACATGATGAGTTATACGGTTTTGTATGAGATGATCATGTTTTGTAATGTTATCGGCAACTGGCAGGAGCCATATGGTTGTCGCTTTATTGTATGAAATGCAATCGCCATGTAATTGCTTTACTTTATCACTAAGCGGTAGCGATAGTCGTAGAAGCAATAGTTGGCGAGACGACAACGATGCTACGATGCAGATCAAGGTGTCGCGTCGGTGACGAAGGTGATCATGACGATGCTTTGGAAATGGAGATCAAAAGCACAAGATGATGATGGCCATATCATGTCACATATTTTGATTGCATGTGATGTTTATCTTATTATGCTTCTTATTTTGCTTAGAACGACGGTAGCATTATAAGATGATCCCTTACTAAATTTCAAGGTATAAGTGTTCTCCCTGAGTATGCACCGTTGTGAAAGTTCGTCGTGCCGAGACACCACGTGATGATCGGGTGTGATAAGCTCTACGTTCAAATACAATAGGTGTAAGCCAGTTTTGCACACGCAGAATACTCGGGTTAAACTTGACGAGCCTAGCATATGCAGATATGGCCTCGGAACACTGGAGACCGAAAGGTCGAGCGTGAATCATATAGTAGATATGATCAACATAAGATGTTCACCATTGAAACTACTCCATCTCACGTGATGATCGGACATGGTTTAGTTGATTTGGATCACGTGATCATTTAGATGACCGGAGGGATGTCTATCTAAGTGGGAGTTCTTTAAATAATATGATTAAATTGAACTTTAATTTATCATGAACTTAGTCCTGATAGTTTTTGCATATCTATGTTGTTGTAGATCAATGGCCCGTGCTACCGTTCCTTTGAATTTTAATGCATTCCTAGAGAAAGCTAAGTTGAAAGATGATGGTAGCAATTACACAGACTGGGTCCGTAACTTGAGGATTATCCTCATTGCTGCACAAAAGAATTATGTCCTTGAAGCACCGCTAGGTGACAAGCCCCCTCCCGCTAATGTAGACGCTTTGAACGTCTGGCAGTCGCGGTCTGATGACTACACGATAGTTCAGTGTGCCATGCTTTACGGCTTAGAACCGGGACTTCAACGACGTTTTTGAATGTCATGGACCATATGAGATGTTCCAGGAGTTGAAGTTAATATTTCAAGCAAATGCCCGGATTGAGAAATATGAGATTTCCAATAAGTTCTACAGCTGCAAGATGGAGGAGAATAGTTCTATCAGTGAACACTTGCTCAGAATGTCTGGGTACTATAATCATATGACTCAACTTGGTTGCAAAGTTGACGAGGATAGTGTTATTGATAGAGTTCTTCAATCACTGTCACCAAGCTATAAAGGCTTCATGATGAACTATAATATGCAAGGGATGCAAAAGACAATTCCCGAGCTCTTCGCTATGCTCAAGGCTACGGAGGTAGAAATCAAAAAGGAGCATCAAGTGTTGATGGTTAACAAGACCACTAGTTTCAAGAAAAAGGGCAAGGGAAAGAAGGGGAACTTCAAGAAGAATAGCAAGACAGTTGCTACTCCCACGAAGAAACCCAAGTCTGGATCCAAGCCTGAAACTGAGTGCTTCTACTACAAGGGGACTGGACACTGGAAGCGGAACTGCCCCAAGTATTTGGCGGATAAGAAGGATGGCAAGGTGAACAAAGGTATATGTGATATACATGTTATTGATGTGTACCTTACTAATGCTCGTAGTAGTACCTGGGTATTTGATACCGGTTCGGTTGCTAATATTTGTAACTCGAAACAGGGACTATGGATTAAACGAAGATTGGCTAAGGACGAGGTGACGATGCGCGTGGGAAATGGTTCCAAAGTCGATGTGATCGTCGTCGGCACGCTAACTCTACATCTACCTTCGGGATTAGTTTTAGACCTAAATAATTGTTATTTGGTGCCAGCGTTGAGCATGAACATTATATCTGGATCTTGTTTGTTGCGAGACGGTTATTCATTCAAATCAGAGAATAATGGTTGTTCTATTTTTATGAATAATATCTTTCATGGTCATGCATCCTTGAAGAGTGGTCTATTCTTATTGGATCTCGATTGTGGTGATACACATATTCATAATATTGAAACCAAAAGATGCAAGGTTAATAATGATAGTGCAACTTATTTGTGGCACTGCCGTTTAGGTCATATTGGTGTAAAGCGCATGAAGAAACTCCATAGTGATGGACTTTTGGAATCACTTGATTATGAATCACTTGGTGCTTGCGAACCATGCCTCATGGGCAAGATGACTAAAACTCCGTTCTCCGGAACTATGGAGCGAGCAACAGATTTGTTGGAAATCATACATACTCATGTATGTGGGCCAATGAGTGTTGAAGCTCGCGTCGGGTATCGTTATTTTCTGACCTTCACTGATGATTTGAGCAGATATGGGTATATCTACTTAATGAAGCACAAGCCTGAAACATTTGAAAAGTTCAAAGAATTTCAGAGTGAAGTAGAGAATCATCGTAACAAGAAAATAAAGTTTCTACAATCTGATCGTGGAGGAGAATATTTGCGTTACGAGTTTGGTCTTCATTTGAAACAATGTGGAATAGTTTCGCAGCTCACGCCACCCGGAACACCACAGTGTAATGGTGTGTCCGAACGTTGTGACCGTACTTTATTGGATATGGTGCGATCTATGATGTCTCTTACCGATTTACCACCATCGTTTTGGGGTTATGCTTTAGAGACAGCTGCATTCACGTTAAATAGGGCACCATCTAAATCCGTTGATACGACACCTTATGAACTGGGGTTTGGCAAGAAACCAAAGTTGTCATTTCTTAAAGTTTGGGGCTGCGATGCTTATGTGAAAAAGCTTCAACCTGATAAGCTCGAACCCAAGTCGGACAAATGTGTCTTCATAGGATACCCAAAAGAGACTGTTGGGTACACCTTCTATCACAGATCCGAAGGCAAGATATTCGTTGCTAAGAATGGATCCTTTCTAGAGAAGGAGTTTCTCTCAAAAGAAGTGAGTGGGAGGAAAGTAGAACTTGATGAAGTAATTGTACCTTCTCCCGAATTGGAAAGTAGTACATCACAGAAAATTGTTCCAGTGATTCCTACACCAATCAGTGAGGAAGTTAATGATGATGATCATGAAACTTCAGACCAAGTTTCTGCTGAACGTCGTAGATCAACCAGAGTATGTCCGCGCCAGAGTGGTACGGCAACCCAGTTCTGGAAGTCAAGTTACTAGACCATGATGAACCTACGAACTATGAGGAAGCGATGATGAGCCCAGATTCCGCAAAATGGCTTGAGGCCATGAAATCTGAGATGGGATCCATGTATGAGAACAAAGTGTGGACTTTGGTTGACTTTCCCGATGATCAGCAGGCCATCGAAAATAAATGGATCTTCAAGAGGAAGACCGACGCAGACGGTAATGTTACTGTTTACAAAGCTCGACTTGTTGCGAAAGGGTTTCAACAAGTTCAAGGCGTTGACTACGATGAGACTTTCTCACCTGTAGCGATGCTTAAGTCTGTCCGAATCATGTTAGCAATTGCCGCATTTTATGATTATGAAATCTGGCAAATGGATGTCAAAACTGCATTCCTAAATGGATATCTCAAAGAAGAGTTGTATATGATGCAACCAGAGGGTTTTGTCGATCCAAAAGGTGCTAACAAAGTATGCAAGCTCCAGCGATCCATCTATGGACTGGTGCAAGCATCTCGGAGTTGGAATATACGCTTTGATGAGGTGATCAAAGCATATGGTTTTATACAGACTTTTGGAGAAGCCTGTATTTACAAGAAAGTGAGTGGGAGCTCTGTAGCATTTCTAATATTATATGTGGATGACATATTATTAACTGGAAATGATATAGAATTTCTGGATAGCATAAAAGGATACTTGAATAAGAGTTTTTCAATGAAAGACCTCGGTGAAGCTGCTTATATATTAGGCATCAAGATCTATAGAGATAGATCAAGACGCTTAATTGGACTTTCACAAAGCACATACCTTGATAAGATTTTGAAGAAGTTCAAAATGGATCAGTCAAAGAAAGGGTTCTTGCCTGTATTACAAGGTATGAAGTTGACTAAGACTCAATGCCCGACCACTGCAGAAGATAGAGAGAAAATGAAAGTCATTCCTATGCCTCAGCAGTAGGATCTATCATGTATGCAATGCTGTGTACCAGACCTGATGTGTGCCTTGCTATAAGTCTAGCAGGAAGGTACCAAAGTAATCCAGGAGTGGATCACTCGACAGCGGTCAAGAACATCCTGAAGTACCTGAAAAGGACAAAGGATATGTTTCTCGTATATGGAGGTGACAAAGAACTCGTCGTAAACGGTTACGTCGATTCTAGCTTTGACACTGATCCGGATGACTCTAAGTCACAAACCGGATATGTATTTTTATTGAACGGTGGAGCTGTCAGTTGGTGCAGTTCCAAGAAGAGCGTCGTGGCGGGATCTATGTGTGAAGCGGAATACATAGCTGCTTCGGAAGCAGCAAATGAAGGAGTCTGGGTGAAGGAGTTCATATCCGATCTAGGTGTAATACCTAGTGCATCGGGTCCAATGAAAACACTGGAGCAATAGCCTTGGCGAAGGAATCCAGGTTTCATAAGAGAACAAAGCACATCAAAATACGCTTCAATTCCATCCGCGATCTAGTCAAGGAGGGAGACATAGATATTTGCAAAATACATACGGATCTGAATGTTGCAGACCCATTGACTAAGCCTCTTCCACGGGCAAAACATGATCAGCACCAGGACTCCATGGGTGTGAGGATCATCACTTTGTAATCTAGATTATTGACTCTAGTTCAAGTGGGAGACTGAAGGAAATATGCCCTAGAGGCAATAATAAAGATGTTATTTTGTATTTCCTTATATCATGATAAATGTCTTTTATTCATGCTAGAATTGTATTAACCGGAAACTTGATACATGTGTGAATACATAGACAAAATAGTATGTCCCTAGTATGCCTCTACTAGACTAGCTCATTGATCAAAGATGGCTATGTTTCCTAGCCATAGACATGAGTTGTCATTTGATCAACGGGATCACATCATTAGGAGAATGATGTGATGGACTAGACCCATCCGTTAGCATAGCACTATGATCGTTTAGTTTTACTGCTATTGCTTTCTCCATGACTTATACATGTTCCTATGACTATGAGATTATGCAACTCCCGAATACCGTAGGAACACCTTGTGTGCTATCAAACGTCACAACGTAACTGGGTGATCATAAAGATGCTCTACAGGTGTCTCCGAAGGTATTCGTGGTGTTGGCATAGATCAAGACTAGGATTTGTCACTCCGAGTGTCAGAGAGGTATCTTTGGGCCCTCTCGGTAATGCACATCATAATAAGCCTTGCAAGCAAATGACTAATGAGTTAGTCACGAGATGATGTATTACGGAACGAGTAAAGAGACTTGCCGGTAACGAGATTGAACTAGGTATAGAGATACCGACGATCGAATCTCGGGCAAGTAACATACCGATGACAAAAGGAACAACGTATGTTGTTATGCGGTTTGACCGATAAAGATCTTCGTAGAATATGTAGGAGCTAATATGAGCATCCAGGTTCCGCTATTGGTTATTGACTAGAGATGAGTCTCGGTCATGTCTACATAGTTCTTGAACCCGTAGGGTCCGCACGCTTAACGTTTGATGACGATCGGTATTATGAGTTTATGAGTTTTGATGTGCCTAAGGTAGTTCCGAGTCCCGGATGAGATCACGGACATGACGAGGAGTCTCGAAATGTCCGAGACATAAAGATTGATATATTGGACGACTATATTCGGACACCGGAAGTGTTCTGGAAAGTTTCGGAATTTACCGGAGTGCCGGGGGGATTACCGGAACCGCCCGGGGGAATGATGGGCCCTGGTGGGCCATAGGGGAGAGAGAGGGCAGCAGCCAGGAGGTGGCGCGCCCCCTCCCTAGGAGGAGTCCGAATAGCACTAGGCGAGGGGGGCGCGGCCCCTCTTTCCCTCTCCCTCTCCCTCTCTTTCCTTCCCCCCTTTTCCTTCTTTGGTAGGTTCCTACTAGGAATAGGATTGCAATCCTATTCCTAGTAGGATTGCAGCCCTAGCCGCACCATAGGAGGGCCGGCCGGCCTCCCCCCTTGCTCCTTTATATACGGGGGCATGGGGGCACCCAAAGACACACAAGTTGAATTGTTCTAGCCGTGTGCGGTGCCCCCCTCCACAGAAACACACCTCGGTCATACCGTCGCAGTGCTTAGGTGAAGCCCTGCGCCGGTAGATACATCATATCCATCACCACGCCGTCGTGCTGACGAAACTCTCCCGTGAAGCTCAACTGGATCAAGAGCTCGTGGGACGTCATCAAGCTGAACGTGTGCTGAACGCGGAGGTGCCGTACGTTCGGTGCTTGATCGGTTGGATCACGAAGAAGTTCGACTACATCAACCGCGTCACTTGACGCTTCCGCTTCCGCTCTACGAGGGTACGTAGACACACTCTTCCCTCTCGTTGCTATGCATCTGGTAGATAGATCTTGCGTGATCGTAGGAAAATTTTAAAATACTACGTTCCCCAACATTACTCCCACTCCATCGCCTTCGAACGTCGTCGTGAGTACAATGCCGCTCGCCTTAATCCTAGTGGCTCCTCCGTCAACTACGTTGCTCGGGACTCCAACGGCAACAGCAACAAGAAATCTTCCAACCGGAGCAAGGGAAACTACCGCAGCAAGGGTCGCGGCAACGGCGGTGACCGCGGTGGCTACAACATCTCTCGCGGAGGTGACCGCGGGAACCATGGTGGTGGTGGTGCGCACCGGCAAGGCGACTTCAGTGGTAACCGTGGCGGTGACCGTGGTGACTATGGTGATCGCAGGGACAACCGTGTCCAATGTCAGCTCTGCCGCGGTCCTGGGCACTATGCCTGGGAGTGCGGCTAGCTCTACAACCACGCCTTCCAGCCCCAACACTCCAAGATGGCCGGTCTCGTTGCTGCATCTCCTCCTTCCATCCTAGGAGACACCACTTGTTTCACTGATACTGGCGCCACTGACCACATCACCATGGACCTCGATCGCCTCATGATCCGGGAGAAGTATCCAGGGAGGGATCGCATCCACACCGCCGATGGTTCAGGTTTGCACATAGCTCATCATTGTCATGCAGTTCTCCCCACTCCCTCTGCAAATCTGAAACTTCGTAATATCTTGCATGTCCCTAATGCTAACAAAAATCTTCTTTCTGTCAATTGTCTTGCCGTTGATAATCATGCTTATCGAAAGTATTACCCTCCTCATTTTCTTATGAAGGATTTGATCACCAAGAGGGTTCTACTTCAAGGCAGATGTGAGAATGGGCTCTATCCTATTCGGCCATCACCTCCTTGTGCCTTGTCTTCGGTAAGGTTGTTTGCTGAATATTGGCATGCAAGACTTGGCCATCCCTCCACGCAAGTTGTCCAACACGTTTTATCTTCAAATAAGCTAGTTTCATCTACTCGGTCTTTGGCCCATGTGTGTAATGCTTGTCAGCAAGGTAAAGCACACCAACTGCTGTTTCCTAGATCATCGAGTGTTTCCTCCTTTCCCCTAGAACTTATTTTTTAGGATGTGTGGGGACCTGCCAAAACCTCTTCTGGTGGGTTCCAGTACTATGTCTCCTTCATTGATGATTATAGTAAGTTTGTTTGGATTTGTCTTCTCAAATAGAAAAGTGATGTGTTTGATGTTTTTCGTGATTTCCTCGCTCACGTTGAACGCCTCCTGTCTCGCAAAATTCTATGTGTTCAATCCGACTGGGGTGGTGAGTACGAGAAACTCAGCAACACCTTTTTTCGCCAACTTGGTATTATGCATCACGTTTCTTGTCCACACACACATCAACAGAACGGTTCTGCCGAAAGGAAACGCCGCCACATTGTTGACATGGGATTATCCCTATTATCACATGCGTCTATGCCACTTTGGTTTTGGGATGAGGCATATCTCTCGGCTTCCTACCTTATCAATCGACTTCCTAGTCGTTTCATTGGCAACACAAGTCTTATGGAAAAATTGTTTAACACTAAACCCGACTATATATCTCTCCGTACGTTTGGTTGTGCTTGTTGGCCCAATTTGCATTCCTACAACACACACAAGCTAGCCTTTTGATCTCAACAATGTGTCTTTGTCGGGTTAGTATTCGTCACAAGGGTTATAAATGTCTACACTTGCCCACTGCCCGTGTGTACATCTCTCGCGATGTCACGTTTGAGGAAAAGGTTTTTCCATTTGCTAGTACCCTCCCCTCTCCCGTACCACCTAGGGTTGCAGAACATGCCATATTATTATTTACGCATGACCACATGAACTATTGTACACCTATTTCGCATGCTAACTTGGATGCATGATCCCCCACGGCGCAGAAAATCCCAGGCGAGATCACCACGGAATCCCAGGAGGATCCTGGCGTCCGATCGGAGACTGATCCGATCTTGGATCCCGTGCTGTCAGCAGATAGCGACGCGCCCTCCCCAACGCTAGGCAGCGGCGGTCCAACAGCCTCTCGAGTGGGTCGCGTGGCGCCCATGGATGGGCCGATTTCCCCTCCACCCGCACCAGCTACCTCACCCGCGCCAGTGGAGGGGTCCACACCTAGGCCGGAATCCAGCCAGTTAGACACGCATTGGGCCGAGCTTCACATGGCCGTAGGGCGGGTCTCGGCTGCAGTTCCTGCTGCCTCGTCAGCTAGCAGCTTGGGATCCCAGGAGGATCTCGGTCCCGCTGGCTCTGTCGCTGGTGCGGGATCCCAGGAGGATCTCCCGCCTGGATCTTCTGCTCCGCGCGGAACTGCTGCTCTGCCCAGCCACACCATGGTGACCCGCCTATGTGACAACACGCGCAAAGTCATGCAATGCACGGATGGAACAATCACGTACGACCCATCTCGACGTGCGTTTCTCGCCTCGAGGGAACCTACTGATCATTGTGAAGCTCTCCATTCTCCTCCGTGGCGTGCGGCCATGCAACTCGAGCTTGACGCTCTCCATCATAATGGCACCTGGATTTTGGTTCCACCACCATCCAACGTCAACATGATTGACTGCAAATGGGTCTTTGAACTCAAGCACAAGGCGGATGGGAAAGTTGATCGTTACAAGGCACATCTCGTTGCGAAGGGGTTCAAACAACGATATGGCTTGGACTATGATGATACATTCAGCCCTATCATCAAACCTGTCACTGTTCGTCTAGTCCTCTCCATTCCAATTTCTCGTGGGTGGTGCTTGCGTCAGCTGGATGTTCAAAACGCTTTTCTTAATGGTGTCCTTTAGGAAGAGGTATACATGCGACAGCCCCTAGTTTTGTGGATTCCAGGGCTCCACGTCATCTATGCAAGCTCAGGAAAGCAATCTATGGTCTCAAACAAGCCCCGAGAGCGTGGTATTCCAGGCTCAGTTCTCGGCTTCTCCAACTTGGTTTTGTGGCATCTAAGGCTGACACCCCCCTCTTCGTTCTTCATCATGCTCATGGCACCATGTTTATGCTTGTGTATGTGGACGATACTATCGTGGCCAGCTCATCTCCTACTGCGACCATCAAGTTGCTTGCTGATCTTCAGGCTTCCTTTGCTATAAAAGATCTTGGTCCTTTGCATTATTTCCTTGGAGTTGAGGTGCGATCGTCGCCAGGGGGATTGTTCTTTCTCAACAGAAGTATATTGGCGACATCCTTCATCGAGCTAACATGGAAAATTGTAATATCTCCACCACACCCATGTCTTCAGCCGAGAAGCTCACCAGGGAATGTGCATCCTTATTGTCTCAAGATGATAGTACCAAATATCGTAGTCTTGTTGGTGCTCTTCAGTATCTAACACTTACCAGGCCAGATATCTCATTTGCAGTGAACCGTGTTTGCCAGTCTCTTCATGCACCCACGAGTGTACATCTCTCAGCAACCAAACGGATCTTGAGATACTTGAAGTATACTCAGAGCATGGATCTCTCTATAAGGAAATCCCCTTCAATGTTGTTGAGCTGTTTTTTCGATGCAGATTGGGCGGTGTGTAGTGATGATAGGAGGTCTACTGGTGGTCTTGCGGTATTCCTTGGCCCTAATATTGTGTCCTGGAGCTCAAGGAAACAAGCCACAGTCTCCCGATCAAGCACAGAGTTTGAATATAAAGCACTTGCGAATGGAACGGCTGAGGTAATCTAGATTCATGTAGGATCGAAAGTATGTCTAGAGGAAGGTGATTAGACTACTTGATCTAAGAAAAATCTATCATTTTCCCAATTTTGATTCTTGGCAGATTTTAGCAACTTAGCAAAAGTCAAGCAATCAACCTACACATGCAATTCTAAGAGTATAGCAGCAGAAAGTAAACAATTGCATATGAAGGTAAAGGGAGGAGTTTAGAGGGATCAAACACAAGTGAAGACAATGATGTTTTTTGTCTTGGTTCCAATAGGTGGTGCTATCGTACATCCAAGTTGATGGAGACTTCAACCCACGAAGGGTAACGGCTGCGCGAGTCCACGGAGGGCTCCACCCACGAAGGGCCACGAAGAAGCAACCTTGTCTATCACACCATGGCCATCGCCCACGAAGGACTTGCCTCACTAGCGGTAGATCTTCATGAAGTAGGCGATCTCCTTGCCTTTACAACCTCCATGGTTCAACTCCACAATCTTGTCATAGGCTCCCAAGTGACACCTAACCAATCTAGGAGGCACCACTCTCCAAAAGGTAATAAACGGTGTGTTGATGATGAACTCCTTGCTCAAATGCTTCAAGTGATAGTCTCCCTAACACTCAAATAGCTCCTCACAGATTTGGATATGGTGGAGGAAGGATTTGAGTGGAAAGCAACTTGGGGAAGGCTAGATAACAAGATTCATATGGTAGGAATGGAATATCTTGATCTCAACACTTGAGTCGGTGGTTCTCTCTCAGAACATGAATGATGGAAGTGTAGATATGTTTTGATGGCTCTCTCCATGAGTGAAGAGTAGGTGGAGGGGTATATATAGCCTCCACACAAAATCTAACCGTTACACACAATTTACCGAACTCGGTTGGACCGATTCAAAGAACTCGGTCAGACAGATTTAGTTCATAATGTGACCGTTAGGTATTTCGGTGGGACCGATATGATCAACTCGGTGGGACCGATTTCATTAGGGTTAGGGCATAACGTAATCTCAGTGGGAACGATGACACAAACTCGGTGAGACCGATTTTGGTAATAAGCACACAGAGAGTTGGTCAGGCAAACTCGGTGGGACCTGTTCGCTCATTTCGGTGAGACCGAAATGTTACGAAGAGGCAACAGTGAGTTTGCATTACAGACTCGGTGGGACCGATTGCACATCTCGGTTAGACCGAAAATATTGCAATAGGCAACAGAGAGTTTGCAATCCCATCTCGATGAGACCAAGATCCCTTTCGGTGAGACCGAAATGATTAGTTTTTCTGGCAGTGGCTATGTCAAATGAACTCGGTGGGGCCGGATAGACTTTCGATGGGGCCGAGTTTGACTTTTGATTCGGGACATATGTGGATGTGAGATTGGTGCATATCACAAAGCATCATGAGCAAGCAAGCCATTAAGCAACACCTCGTCCTCTTTTAATAGTATTGGCTTTCCTATGGACTCAATGTGATCTTGGATCACTAAAATGGAAAATTTAGAGTCCTTAGCTTTGACCTTGAGCCAATCCTTTAACCTTTGCATTTTGAGGGGTCCACAATCCTAATCCATGCCATGCCAAATATTGAACTTTCCAGAAATATTATCTTGAGATAGCATTAGTTCAATGAGCTATATGTTGTTAGTAATTACCAAAACCACCCGGGGATAGTTGCACTTTCAATTCAATCAGTTCTTGGTGAACTTGGTGTTTTCATGACAAGACCACCTGTGTTATGGTGTGACAATTTGGGAGCTACGTATTTATCTGCTAATCCCGTATTTCATGCCAGTACTAAGCATATAGAAGTAGATTTTCACTTTGTTCGAGAGAGAGTTGCTGCCAAAGCATTGGATGTTCGGTTCATCTCGTCTAAAGAGCAGGTTGGTGATATATTCACAAAGCCATTGGCTGAGACAATGTTTCTCTCAAATAGATACAATCTGAATCTTCTTGAGGGAAGTTTAGACTGAGGGGGGATGTTAAACATAATATTGTTATAGGATTAGGAGGTTGTTAATATTTGTACTTATCTCCATATCTCTTGTTACAATATATGTAATCTCGGCTATGCTGTGCCTTAAAGGCTGCATATATAAACATCTCCCTGGCCGCCCTATGGGCTGTGCCGAATCCCATTTCTTCTTCTCATCTCACAAGTTGATCCAGCAGCAGAACACTTAGATGCAACTACTTGTTCAGAACCAAGGCAACAACAACAACAACAACCCACCTCCTCCTCCCCATGACAACCTGACCCGGTTCCTAAGGTTGAATTCGCCGGTGTTCTCTAGTAGCATCGAGCCGATTGTTGCGGATGACTGGCTCCGCAAGATGGGAAGAGAGCTAGCTACTGCAGGATGCACAGATGCAGAGAGAGTGCGCTTTGCCGCACATCAGCTAGAGGGACCAGTAGCCGCTTGGTGGGAGAACTACACCGCCACTTATCGACTTGCTACAGTAACTTGGGGTCATTTTTAGCAAACCTTTCGCACTACACATGTCTTAGCTGGAGCCATGAACCTGAAGAAGCGCGAGTTTCGCAACTTGCACCAAGGGAACCATATTGTGGGGCAGTACGTGGATGACTTCAAGTAGTTAGCTCGCTATGCGCCAGATGATGTGGCCACTGACGCCGCGAAGTAGGAGAAGTTTTTGGAGGGACTAAACAATGAGTTGAGAATGCAGCTGATGGTAGCAACCTACAACAACTAACAGGAGTTGGTAGACAAGGCCATCACGATTGAAGGAAAGCAGCAGCAGATTGAGACCCGCAAGAGGAAGTATTGATCGGGGAAGTATAACTCTGGAGCCCAGCAGAAGCCCCGTTATTCCCCGTACTCAAGAGGACATAACCATACCACCCATGGAGGCCATTCTCACAATGGAGGAATTTCACACAACCATAGTGGCCCTAGGAATGGCAATGGGAATGGAGGAAACAACAATCAGAACCGTTCCACTCCATCAACGCCCGCCAAGAAGGATCTGAGTCACATTACTTGATTCAAGTGCGGGAAGACTGGACATTATGCCACAGAGTGTCCTGAAGGCAAGAATGGAAATTGCAACGAAAGATCAGGAAAGAAGCCCAACCCGTTCACCATAGGACAGGTGAATCACATCACTATGGAGGAGATTGACGAGCAGCTCAATGTAGTGGTTGGTAAGTTATTGGTTAATGTATTTGCCGCCCATGTTCTTTTTTACACTGGTGCATCTCAATCATACATATCAAGGGGTTTCGTGGAAAAGTATCATTTGCCCACCATAGCCCTTAAGTCGCCTATGTTAGTGAGTTTCCCTGAGTAGAGTACATGGCTAGCCGAGGTTGATATCAATTGCCATTGACCATTGGGAGACATGTATTTCCCACATACCTCATCATTTTCGAATCCCAGGGTCTGGATGTAATCATAGCTATGGATTGGCTATCCAAGTTTGAAGGAAAAAATGATTGCACCAGTAGATCTATTCTTCTCACCACCCCGGAAGGAAAGAGGATCAAGTATGTGTCGAGGCGCACACCTCCGTAAGACGCAAGTGAATGCACTCTCGGGAGTTGTTCAGGAGGACGTACCAGTTGTGAAGGATTACCCCGTTGTATTTATGGAGGAGTTACCAGGCATGCCACCGGATAGAGACATCGAGTTCTTTATTGAGTTATTACCAGGCACCAGACCGATATCTAAGTGACCGCACCGGATGCCCGCAAATGATTTGGAAGAGATCAAGAAGCAGATCAAAAAGTTAATGGAGAAATGTTATATCCGACCAAGTTCCTCACCTTGGGGAGCCCCGATGCTTTTAGTCGAGAAGAAGGATGGCTCACTAAGGATGGTTGTGGATTATCGTGCACTGAATGAGGTGATGATCAAGAACAAGTACCCTCTACCAATGATCAATGATCTGTTTGATCAGTTGCAAGGAGCCAAAGTTTTTTCTAAGATCGATTTACAATCTAGATATCATCAGTTGAAGTTCCGAGAGCAGGACATACGTAAGACAACTTTTACCACAAGGTACGGGCTTTATGAGTATACAGTTATGTCATTTGGTTTGACTAATGCCCCTGCCTATTTTATGAGTATGATGAACAAGGTGTTCATGGAGTTCTTGGATAAGTTTGTGGTAGTGTTCATTGATGACATATTGGTTTACTCCAAGAATGAAGAGGAGTACAAGGAACATTTCGTCTAGTTCTCGAGAAGCTCAGGGAACACCAGTTATATGCCAAGTTCAGCAAATGTGAGTTTTGGTTGAAGGAAGTCGGATTCCTCAGACATGTTATATCAGGAGACGATATAATAGTGGACCCCTCCAAAGTAGATGCTGTCACGGAATGGAAAGCACCCACCTCAGTTGGAGAGATTCGCAGTTTTCCTGGACTCACAGGATATTATCGGCGGTTCATTGAGAATTTCTCCAAGATTGCGAAGCCCATGACAGAGTTGTTGAAGGAAAGTAAGTATAATTGGACCGAAGACAGTGAGGCCGGTTTTCAGGAGTTGAAGAAGCGTTTGGTTACAGCCCCAGTGTTGATTCTCGCGAATATTTGCAAGGATTTTCAAGTGTATTGTGACGCTTCACGCCAAGGACTTGGAGGCATTCTCATGCAAGAAGGAAGAGTTGTTTCATATGCCTCACGTTAGCTTCGACCCCATGAGTTGAATTATGCCACGCATGATTTGGAGTTAGCAGCCATAGTGCACACACTCAAGACCTGGAGAAACATTCTTATTGGAACCCGTTGTGATGTATACACGGATCATAAGAGTTTGAAGTACATCTTCACACTGAAGGATTTGAACCTCAGGCAAAGGAGATGGCTGGAGCTCATAAAGGATTACGACATGAGATTGCATTATCACCCAGGAAAAGCTAATGTCGTGGCAGATGCACTAAGTCGCAAGAGTTATGTTAACACCATCATAACCGGAGGTTTACCCCAGGAGTTGGCAGATGACCTTAGAGATTTATAGTTGGAGATAGTCCCTAGAGGCTATGTTGCCACATTGGAGATTCAGTCCACCTTGTTGGGAAATATTCGCGAAGCCCAGAAGACGGACGAAGGAATTGCAGAAATAAAGGGCAGATTGAGCAAAGGAAAGGCAGAAGGATTTCGTGAGGATGAGCACGGAACACTTTGGTTTGAAGAACGTTTTTATGTGCCCAATGACCCGGAGATCAGGAAGTTGATTCTTCAGGAGGCTCATGAGCCACCTTACTCGATACACCTCGGCAATACTAAGATGTACTTGGATTAGAAGCAGAATTTCTGGTGGACCGGAATGACGAAGGACAAGTTGATCCGTGATAGACTGAAGATAGCCTAGTCCCGACAGAAGAGTTATGGGGATACGAAATGCAAAGAGGTGACCTACGAAGTTGGAGATAGAGCATATCTTAGTGTGTCTCCACTTCGAGAAGTTAAGCGTTTTGGAGTTAAGGGTAAACTAGCATCACGATTTGTGGGACCGTACAGAGTTTTGGAGTGCAGACGAGAAGTAGCTTATCAGCTAGAGTTGCCCGAAACTTTGTCCGGAGTTCACGATGTGTTTCACGTATCTCAGTTGAAGAAATGTCACGCAAAGATGACCGAGATTCCGCTACGAGATACAGTGCCCCTGGAAGCAATTCAGTTAGAAAGTGATATGACTTATGAGGAGAAGCCTGTCGAGATTCTCGAGTATGCCGATAGTGTTACCCGTAGCAAGGTCATCTTGTTTTGCAAAGTTTAGTGGAGTCACCATACATAGGATGAAGCCACCTGGGAATGAGAGGAAGACCTTCGATGAGACCACCCACACCTATTTTCTAGCCAACCCGAATCTTGAGGGCGAGATTCATCTTAAGGGGGGTAGGTTTGTAACATCCCAATTTTCAATTAGGATGTTATCATAAATCATTCATATGCATTCATCATTTGAGCATTTTGAATTTGATTTCTATTTGAAAATTGATCCAAAAACTTTAAGCAACTCAAGGACCCTAGTGAGAAAGTTGGAAATTTTCCAAAGAGGATCCACAATTTTTATTATTTTTCCAAGTGGGATTGGGTCGAATATTATTTTACCAATTTCCATTTTCAATATTTTTAAAATAATGCGAGAAGATAATATGAATTCTTTTAACCAGAATAAAAATGTTGGAAATTGAATTTTGAGTAAAAACATATTTATTGGATTTTTTATTTGCAAAATTAGTTCTTTTTAGGATTTTTAATTAGTACTAAAAGGTTTATTTTATTTTATGCATTTAGGACAGAAAAATGTTCACCAGGCCTATAATAAGGCCCTAAGTACGTGTGAATTTTTCTGTGATTTTAAAAAATATTTTTATTGTCTTTTTATATATTTTTTTTGTATTTTCAGAAAAAAAAATTATTAAAAAAATCGGACCGGACCGACTGGGCCGGAGCCCAGCCAGCTGGCCCAACCCAGCGCCGCCAACGCCATCGGCCCCATGCCCGAGCTGGACTCACGCTTGAGTCCGGGAGCGCCACGCCGCCGGCCGCCCCCTCCTCCAAGGCAGGATCCGAGCCCCCCTAAATAAGCTCCCGCCGCCGTCGCCTCTTCCCCTTCCTCCTCACGAGCGCCGCCGCAGCCGCCTCGTTCCGGCCAACACGTCGCCGCCCACCGCCGCCTCCGCCGCTGCCAAGTCGCGCCGCCGCTGCCTGCGCCGCGCCGCATCCACCGCCGCCCCGCACCACCACGTCGCCCCGCGCCACTAGCCGCCCGCCGCCGCCGAGCACCCCGCCGCCGGAGTTCACCGCTGCCGCCCGAACCCGCTTCACCACTTGCCGGACGCAATCCGCCTGACCCGACCCGTTTTCGGTAAAAACCCAGCCCGGTCTTTTTTTAGTTTTTCCTTCGTTTTTTTAAACCTAGATCGATTTTTTTCTTCAGAAAACCCTAGATTTGTTTTTTAGGTTTTACTAAACAGCGAACGTCCGCTGTTTAGATTAGAAAAATGAACGTTCGCTATTTAGTGTTTTTCTTTTTCTATTATTTTTAGTCAAGGACCTATCCGCAATTAAAGTTTTTAGAGATTAGTCCCTAATCGTCAAACGATCATTAGTTTTTGCTCGTTAGTCGATATTAGATGAAACCAACGCCAAACTCTTCGTTTTGATCTCATCTTTCCTGTAATACAACTCAAATCTGTTTTTAAAAGTTTTAAAATTTGAATTCAAACATATTTGTATTTGAACTTCTTTCGATCATAACTTGAGTTTCGTAACTCCGTTTGAGTTGATTCTTTTTGCAAATCAAAGCTCTCGACATAAAATCTATGATAAGGCCAAATTTACTTATTTTGGTAGTGTTAGAAATTGTTTTCTATTGCAAGAGTTATTCTCTTGTTTTCGATGTTTTTTGAGATCTGTCCTTCGATTCTGTTGCATGATTGCTTGTGTATGCTATTGTTTGATTGCGATAGAATTTCCGGAGTGCGAAGCTTGCTACTACGAGTCTCTAGGTTTCAACAATCGTCAGCAAGGCAAATTCATACTTTGGTCATAGTTTTCAATACCCAGTTTTTATTGCATTAGTTCTATCCTCAAAGATTGCATGTATAGGACTTGGTTAGATGTGGTATTACTGAGTAGTTCATGAGGTAGGAACCCAATGACTTGAGATCAACCCAGGGAATATACGTTTTGTTACCAATTGCTTAGCCATGCTGGTAGATGTGGATTGGTATGTGAGATTTCATGAAAGTTGTGTGTGTAATAAAAACTAAGAGAATGTTTAAGGTGGCAACTTAATACACAACTGGGTATATTGGTTGCAGGGCACCTGGAGAATCCAGTGTAGTCCTAGGATATCCGGAACCGTGTGCTCATCCTATGAAATGCCACCCAGGCTCAAAGGGATCATATATCATTCATGCCTAGAAACTTCCGTGTGCAGCCACAAGCCGTTATGGGCTCTGGCATAGTTGAGTATGTTGTGTGAGCTCTTTCAGTGGCTGACTAGCAGATGTAGGGGAAAGTAGGTGCACTGGTCTATCCAGGGTAAAGAGTGAATGCCTCTGAAAGACTATGTCTCGATCTTCCGATCATGGATGTGGTCGAGTCTTGTGGGAAAAAGTGCACAAACCTCTGCAAAGTGTACAAACTATTCATGAGTAGCCGCGTCCCCGGTTATGGACATCTTGAGTATCCTTGTATTTGAATTATGGAATGATCTCAACACTCGATTAATTAACTTGTTGGGTTATTAATGACATTGTGAATTTTTGGATTGAGATGGAGTAACCACTCTCAATATTGATTAATTCAACTGAGTAGTAAATAAAATGTATTGCTTTGATGTAGGAAAAAATAGCTTTATGCAAAAATTAACCTTACAGCCTCCACCACCCAAATATGCATATAGTTGTAGATACTTTTTCATCACTTGCTACAGTGTGTTCTTGCCAGCATATTCAATGTGCTGACCTACACGGCCGCAACGTCTCAAGTTGCAGAGTTTTCCAACGAAGAATAGGGTGCGATTAGGTCGTTGTCATGCACTCAATGTTTGCCATTGAGTTGGATGGACTCAACTTATCTTCGATGCTTCCGCTGTTCAGTTTAGTTTATTATTGTTAGATATACTTCAGCCATATTTTTGTAATAAGATTCTCTATGAGGATTTCCGATGTAATAAAGTGTGTTTGAAACTTTGTTATAAATCCTCAAGGTATTGTGTGTGTCAGCATACCGATCCAGGGATGACACTGTGCACAGAGACTCTGATCCATTCAGATCAAGGTCGCTACACCTTCTCGGAATAACTACTCCATTAACAGAAACAAGCTAGTCCAAAATTAATAGTGCTCTGAATATTGTAATTAACAGTACACCTGGGTGCGCCTGGGGGCCCAGGCGCGCCCTGGTGGGTTGTGCCCCCCCCCCCCCCCCGGGGCACCCCCAGGTGCTGCTCTGGCCCATGCTGGGTGTTCTAGTCCATAATAATCTCCAAAAAGTTTCACGGTGTTTGGACTCCGTTTGATATTGATTTCATGCGATGTAAAATACAAGCAAAATACAGCAACTGGCACTGGGCACAGAGTCGATAGGTTAGTCCCAAAAAATGATATAAAGTTGTTATAAAATGATTGTAAAACATCCAAGAATGATAATATAACATCATGAATACTTCATAAATTATAGATACGTTGGAGACGTATCAGCATCCCCAAGCTTAATTCCTACTCGTCCTCGAGTAGGTAAATGATAAAAGAAATTATTTATGAAGTGTGAATACTAGCAAAGTGCACAAGTTTGATCAATGAAAATTTCAATCACTTTTCCTAGCATCATAACAACAATTATTTCCTATAAACCATCTCATGTTAGTGAAGGAAATATGCCCTAGAGGCAATAATAAAGTTGTTATTTATATTTGCTTGTATATCATGATAAATGTCTTTTATTCATGATAGAATTGTATTAACCGGAAACTTGATACATGTGTGAATACATAGACAAAACAAAGTGTCCCTAGTATGCCTCTACTAGACTAGCTCGTTAATCAAAGATGGTTATGTTTCCTAACCATAGACATGTGTTGTCATTCGATCAACGGGATCACATCATTATGAGAATGATGTGATGGACAAGACCCATCCCTTAGCTTAGCACTATGATCGTTTAGTTTTTCTGCTATTGCTTTCTTCATGACTTATACATGTTCCTCTGACTATGAGATTATGCAACTCCCGAATATCGGAGGAACACCTTGTGTGCTATCAAACATAACAACGTAACTGGGTGATTATAAAGATGGTCTACAGGTGTTTCCGAAAGTGTTTGTGGTGTTGGCATAGATTGAGAATAGGATTTCTCACTCCGAGTGTCGGAGAAGTATCTCTGGGCCCTCTCGGTAATACACATCATAATAAGCCTTACAAGCAAACGACTAATGAGTTATTCACGAGATAACGTATTATGGAACGAGCAAAGAGACTTGCCGGTAACGAGATTGAACTAGGTATGATGATACTGACGATTGTATCTCGGGCAAGTAACATACCGATGACAAAGGGAACAACGTATGTTGTTATGCGGTTTGACCAATTAAGATCTTCGTAGAATATGTAGGAACCAACATGAGCATCCAGGTTCTGCTATTGGTTATTGACCGGAGATGAGTATCGGTCATGTGTACATAGTTCCCGAACCCATAGGGTCCGCACGCTTAACGTTCGATGACGATCTGTATTATGAGTTTATGTGTTTTGATGTACCGAAGATTGTTCGGAGTCCCGGATGAGATCATGAACATGACGAGGAGTCTCGAAATGGTCTAGACATAAAGATTGATATATAGGATGACTATATTCGGACACCGGAAGTGTTCCGGAGAAGTTTCGGATAAAACCGGAGTGTCGTAGGGTTACCGGAACCCCCCGGGGGAACTAATGGGCCACATGGGCCTTAGTGGAGACAGAGAGGGGCGGCTAGGGCAGGCCGTGCACCCCCTCCCCCTTGGGTCTGAATTGGACTAGGAAGGGGCAGCTCCCCCTTTCCATCTCCCTCTCCCTCTCCTTCCTTCCCCTCTATCCCTCTTGGTGGACTCCTACTAGGAATATGATTCCTATTCCTAGTAGGACTCCCCCTCTTGGGGCGCGCCTATAGGGGCCGGCCGACCTCCCCTTGCTCCTTTATATACGGGGGCAGGGGGCACCCTAGAACACACAAGTTGACATTTTTTTAGCCGTGTGCGGTGCCCCCCTCCTCTGTTAAACACCTCGGTCATATTGTCGCAGTGCTTAGGCGAAGCCCTGCGTCGGTAACTTCATCAACACCGTCACCATGCCATTGTACTGATGAAACTCTCCCTCAGCCTCAACTGGATCAATAGTTCGAGGGACGTCACCGAGCTGAATGTGTATAGATCGCGGAGGTGCCGTATGTTCGCTTCTTGATCGGTTGGATCACGAAGACGATCGACTACATCAACTACGTTACTAAACGCTTCCTCTTTAGGTCTACGAGGGTACGTGGACACACTGTCCCCGCTCGTTGCTATGCTTCTCCTAGATAAATCTTGCATGATCGTTGGATTTTTTTTGAAATACTATGTTCCCCAACAGTGGCATCATGAGACAGGTATATGCGTAGATGATATGCACAGTAGAACACAATGAGTTGTGGGCGATAATAGTTATACTACTTACCATCATGTCATACTTTGATTCGGTGGTATTGTGACATGAAGCTACCCGGAACGACATTACGCGTACGCTTACGCGAGACTGGTTTCACTGTTACGAGCACTCGTTGCTTAAAGGTGACCGGCGGGTGTCTGTCTCTCTCACTTTAGTTGAATCGACTGTGAGTACGGCCGGTCCTTGTGAAGGTTAAAACAACACACTTGATAAAAAATCGTTGTGGTTTTGATGCGTAGGTAAGAATGGTTCTTGATAAGCCGGTAGCAGCCACGTAAAACTTGCAACATCAAAGTAGAGGACATCTAACTTGTTTTTGCAGGACATGTTGTGATGTGATATGGTCGAAACGTGATGAGTTATACGTTATTGTATGAGATGATCATGTTTTATAAATTGTCGGCAACCAGTAGGAGCCTTATGGTTGTCTCTTTATTGTATGAATTGCGAAAGCCATGTAATTTCTTTACTTTATCACTATGAGTTAGCCATAGTGGTAGTAGCAATAGTTGGCGAGACGACCATGACGCTACGATGAAGATCATGGTGTCAAGCCAGTGACGATGGAGATCATGACGATGCTTTGGAGATGGAGATCAAAATCATAAGATGACGATGTCCATATCATGCCACATATTTTGATTGCATGTGATGTTTAACATATTATGCTTCTTATTTTGCTTAGTACGGCGGTTGCATTATAATATGATCCCTTACAAAATTTCAAGGTACAACTATTCTCCCAGAGTATGCACTGTTGCGAAAGTTCGTCGTGTCGAGACAGCACGCGATGATCGGGTGTGATAAGCTCTACGTTCAAATACAACGGGTGTAAGACAGTTTTGCACATGCAGAATACTCGGGTTAAACTTGATGAGCCTGGCATGTACAGACATGGCCTCGTAACACTGGAGAGCAAAAGGTCAAGCGTGAATCATATAGTAGATATGATCAACATAAGATGTTCACCATTGAAAACTACTCCATCTCACGTGATGATCGGACATGGTTTAGTTGATTTGGATCACGTGATCATTTAGATAACTAGAGGGATGTCTATCTAAGTGGTAGTTCTTTAGTAATATGATTAATTGAACTTTAATTTATCATGAACATAGTCCTGATAGTTTTTGCATATCTATGTTGTTGTAGATCAATGGCCTGTGCTACCGTTCCCTTGAATTTTAATGTGTTCCTAGAGAAAGCTAAGTTGAGAGATGATGGTAGCAACTACACAGACTGGGTCCGTAACTTGAGGATTATCCTCATTGCTGCACAGAAGAATTATGTCCTTGAAGCATAGCTAGGTGACAGGCCTGCTGCGGGAGCAACTCCGGACATTAGGAACGTGTGGCAAGCTCATTGTGATGACTACTCGATAGTTCAGTGTGCCATGCTTTACGGCTTAGAATCATGACTTCAAAGACGTTTTGAACGTCATTGAGCATATGAGATGTTCCAAGAGTTGAAGTTAATATTTCAAGAAATGCCTGAATTGAGATATATGAAGTCTCCAATAAATTCTATAGCTGCAAGATGGAGGAAAACAGTTCTATCAGTGAACACTTACTCAGAATGTCTGGGTACTACAATCACATGACTCAACTTGGTTGCAAAGTTGATGATGATAGTGTTATTGATAGAGTTCTTCAATCACTGCCACCAAGCTATAAAGGCTTCATGATGAACTATAATATGCAAGGGATGCAGAAGACAATTCCCGAGCTCTTCGCTATGCTCAAAGCTGCAGAGGTAGAAATCAAAAAGGAGCATCAAGTGTTGATGGTTAACAAGACCACTAGTTTCAAGAAAAATGGCAAGGGAAAGAAGGGAAACTTCAAGAAGAATAGCAAGCCAGTTGCTAATCCTGCGAAGAAACCCAAGTCTGGTGCCAAGCCTGAAACTGAGTGCTTCTACTGCAAAGGGACTGGACACTGGAAGTGGAACTGCCCCAAGTATTCGACTGATAAGAAGGATGGCAAAGTGAACAAAGGTATATTTGATATACATGTTATCGATGTGTACCTTACTAATGCTCATAGTAGCACCTGTGTATTCGATACTAGCTTGGTTGCTAATATTTGTAACTCGAAACAGGGGCTACGGATTAAACGAAGATTAGCCAAGGACGAGGTGACGATGCGCATGGGAAATGGTTCCAAAGTCGATGTGATCGCTGTCGGCACGCTACCTCTACATCTACCTTCGGGATTAGTTTTAGACCTAAATAATTGTTATTTGGTGCCAGCGTTGAGCATGAACATTATATCTGGATCTTGTTTGTTGTGAGACGGTTATTCATTTAAATCAAAGAATAATGTTTGTTCTATTTATATGAGTAATATCTTTTATGCTCATGCACCCTTGATTATTGGTCTATTTTGTTGGATCTCGATCATAGAGATACACATATTCATAATATTGAAGCCAAAAGATGCAAAGTTGATAATGATAGTGCAACTTATTTGTGGCACTGCCGTTTAGGTCATATTGGTGTAAAGCGCATGAAGAAACTCCATAAAGATGGACTTTTGAAATCACTTGATGCTTGCGAACCATGCCTCATGGGCAAGATGACTAAAACTCCGTTCTCCGGAACAATGGAGCGAGCGACTGACTTACTGGAAATCATACATACTGATGTATGCGGACCAATGAGTGTTGAGGCTCACGGCGGGCATCGTTATTTTCTGACCTTCACAGATGATTTGAGCAGATATGGGTATATCTACTTGATGAAGCACACGTCTGAAACATTTGAAAAGTTCAAAGAATTTCAGAGTGAAGTAGAGAATCATTGTAACAAGAAAATAAAGTTTCCATGATCTGATCGGGGAGGCGAATATTTGAGTTACGAGTTTGGTCTTCATTTGAAACAATGTGGAATAGTTTCGCAACTCATGCCAACTGGAACACCACAGCGTAATGGTGTGTCCGAACATCGTAACCGTACTTTATTAGATATGTTACGATCTGCGATGTCTCTTACCGATTTACCACTATCATTTCGCGGTTATGCTTTAGGGACAGCTGCATTCACGTTAAATAGGGCACCATCTAAATCCGTTGAGATGACGTCTTATGAACTGTGGTTTGGCAAGAAACCCAACTTGTCGTTTCTTAAAGTTTGGGGCTGCGATGCTTATGTGAAAAGGCTTCAACCTGATAAGCTCGAACCCAAGTCGTAGAAATGTGTCTTCACAAGATACCCAAAGGAAACTGTTGGGTACACCTTCTATCACAGATCCGAAGGCAATATATTCGTCGCTAAGTATGGATTATTTCTAGAGAAGGAGTTTCTCTCGAAAGAAGTGAGTGGGAGGGAATTAGAACATGATGAGGTAATTGTACCTTCTCCCGAATTGGAAAGTAGTACATCACATAAAATAGTTCCAGTGATTCCTACACCGATCAGTAAGGAAGCTAATGATGATGATCATGAAACTTCAGATCAAGTTACTACTGAACCTCGTAGGTCAACCAGAGTATGTTCAACACCAGAGTGGTACGGTAACCCGGTTTTGTAAGTTATGTTACTAGACCATGATGAACCTATGAACTATGATGAAGCGATGATGAGGCCAGATTCCGCAAAATGGCTTGAGGCCATGAAATCTGAGATGGGATCCATGTATGAGAACAAAGTGTGGACTTTGGTTGACTTGCCCAGTGGTCGGCAAGCCATTGAAAATAAATGGATTTTTAAGAGGAAGACTGACCCCGATGGTAATGTTACTGTCTACAAAGCTTGACTTGTTGCGAACGGTTTTCGACAAGTTCAAGGAGTTGACTACTATGAGACTTTCTTACCCGTAGCGATGCTTAAGTCTGTCCGAATCATGTTAGCAATTGCCACATTTTATGATTATGAAATCTGGCAAATGGATGTCAAAACTGCCTTCCTTAATGGATATCTCAAAGAAGAGTTGTGTATGATGCAACCAGAAGGTTTTGTCAATCCTAAAGGTGCTAACAAAGTGTGAAAGTTCCAGCGATCCATCTATGGACTGGTGCAAGCATCTCGGAGTTGGAATATACACTTTGATGAGGTGATAAAAGCATATGGTTTTATATAGACTTTTGGAGAAGTCTCTATTTACAAGAAAGTGAGTGGGAGCTCTGTAGCATTTTTGATAGTATGTGTGGATGACATATTGTTGATTGGAAATGATGTAGAATTTTTGGATGCATAAAAGGATATTTGAATAAGAATTTTTCAGTGAAAGACCTCGGTGAAGCTGCTTATATATTAGGCATCAAGATCTATAGAGATAGATCAAGACGCTTAAGTGGACTTTCACAAAGCTCATACCTTGATAAAGTTTTGAAGAAGTTTAAAATGGATCAGTCAAAGAAAGGGTTCTTACCTGTGTTACAAGGTGTGAAGTTGAGTAAGACTCAATGCCCGACCACTTCAGGAGATAGAGAGAAAATGAAAGTCATTCCCTATGCTTCGGCCATATGTTCTATCATGTATGCAATGATGTGTACCAGACCTGATGTGTGCCTTGCTATAAGTCTAGCAGGGAGGTACCAAAGTGATCCAGGAGTGGATCACTAGACATCGGTCAAGAACATCCTGAAGTACCTGAAAAGGACAAAGGATATGTTTCTCATTTATGGAGGTGACAAATAACTCGTCGTAAATGGTTACGTCGATTCAAGCTTTGACACTGATCCGGATGACTGTAAATCACAAACCGGATACGTATTTTTGTTGAACGGTGGAGCTGTCAGTTGGTGCGGTTCCAAGCAGAGCGTCGTGGCGGGATCTACGTGTGAAGCGGAGTACATAGCTGCTTTGTAAGAAGCAAATGAAGGAGTCTGGATGAAGGAGTTCATATACGATCTAGGTGTAATACCTAGTGCAATGGGTCCAATGAAAATCTTTTGTGACAACACTTGAGCAATAGCCTTGGCGAAGGAATCCAGGTTTTGGAAGAGAACCAAGCACATCTAGAGACGCTTCAATTCCATAAGTGATCAAGTCAAGGAGGGAGACATAGAAATTTGCAAGATACATACGGATATGAATGTTGCAGACCCGTTGACTAAGCCTCTTCCACGATCAAAACATGATCAACACCAAGACTCCATGGGTGTAAGAATCATTACTATGTAATCTAGATTATTGACTCTAGTGCAAGTGGGAGACTGAAGGAAATATGCCCTAGAGGCAATAATAAAGTTGTTATTTATATTTCCTTGTGTATCATGATAAATGTATTATATTCATGCTAGAATTGTATTAACTGGAAACTTGATACATGTGTGAATACATAGACAAAACAGAGTGTCCCTAGTATGCCTCTACTAGACTAGCTCGTTAATCAAAGATGGTAATGTTTCCTAACCATCGACATTTGTTGTCATTTGATCAACGGGATTACATCATTATGAGAATGATGTGATGGACAAGACCTGTCCATTAGCTTCGCACTATGATCATTTAGTTTTTCTGCTATTGCTTTCTTCATGACTTATACATGTTTCTCTGACTATGAGATTATGCATCTCCCAAATACCGATGGAACACCTTGTGTGCTATCAAATGTCACAACATAACTGGGTGATTATAAAGATGCTCTACAGGTGTTTCCGAAAGTGTTTGTGGTGTTAGCATAGATCGAGAATATGATTTTTCACTCTGAGTGTCGGAGAGGTATCCGTGGTCCCTCTCGGTAATACACATCGTAATAAGCTTTGCAAGCACACGACTAATGAGTTAGTCATGAGATAATGTATTACGGAAGGAGTATATAGACTTGCCGGTAACAATACTGAACTAGGTATGATGATACCGATGATCGAATCTCGGGCAAGTAACATACCGATGATAAAGGGAACAACATATGTTGTTATGCGGTTTGACCGATAAAGTTCTTCATAGAATATGTAGGAACCAATATGAGCATCCAGTTTCCGCTATTGGTTATTGACCGGAGATGAGTCTCGGTGATGTCTACATGGTTCTCGAACCCGTAGGGTCCGCACGCTTAATGTTCTATGACGATCGGTATTATGAGTTTATGTATTTTGCTATTATGAAGGTTGTTTGGAGTCCCGGATGAGATCACGGACGTGACGAGGAGTCACAAAATGGTCCAGACATAAAGATTGATATATAGGACGACTATATTCGGACACCGGAAGTGTTCCAAAGAAGATTCGGATAAAACCAGGGTGTCGGAGGGTTACCAGAACCCCCTGGGGGAACTAATGGGCCACATGGGCCTTAGTTGAGAGAGAGAGAGGTGTCGGTGTCAAAACTGGCGGATCTCGGGTAGGGGGTCCCGAACTGTGCGTCTATGGTCGATGGTTACACGAGACTGGGGACACGATGTTTACCCAGGTTTGGTCCCTCTCTATGGGGGTAATACCCTACTTCCTGCTTGATTGATCTTGATGAATATGAGTATTACAAGAGTTGATCTACCACGAGATCGTAATGGCTAAACCCTAGAAGCCTAGCCTGCATGACTATGGTAATAAGTATATCTTTTCCGGACTACCCCCTCCGGTTTATATAGACACCGGGGGGATCTAGGGTTACATAGAGTCGGTTACATAAGAAGGAATCTTCATTGTTGGTCGCTAAGCTTGCCTTCCACGCCAAGGAGAGTCCAATCCGGACACGGCTACAATCTTCGGCCTTCATGTCTTCACAACCCACCAGTCTGGCCCATTGATGACAGGCCAGACGCCGGAGGACCCTTTAGTCCAGGACTCGCTAAGTAGCCCCCGAACCAGTCTTCAATAACAAGGTGTTCGGCACACAAATTGCCTTCGACATTGCAAGGCGGGTTCCTCCTATGGTGACCTCTAAGTAACATATGCGGCCGTTGATCCAATGTCGCTCCCCTTGGCTTCTGCGCGTTAAATAACTTTATCTTCCACGTGTTGAGCGAATGTGGAAGGTCAGGGTATTTTTGCAAATAGCACCCCATCCATGCAAGGAAGAGTGCCTATTTAAAGAGATTGGATCTTAGACCCATTTGACACCACACAGAGAAAATCCCCGGAGACTGCTAGGCGAAACCATTCCAACATGGCTAGCGTTCCCAGCTCCTCCTCCCGTTCCAGCCCGGAGAAAGGCAAGTGGGAGAGCTGTTCTGTGTCCCACAGTCAATTAGCAAAGCTGCAAACGCAGGGATTTCTCCCCCCTGCAGATCTGGTCCCTGTTTGAGTGGGGCTAGCCTCCTTAAATGGTTAGACTCAGGCAGAGGACTTCCCCAATCCCTCCGTGGGGAGCGAGTGTGTTTCGTACCCTATCTCCTGAGAGGCATCGAATTTCCAATCCATCCGTTCCTCCGAGGGCTTTTGGAATACTATGGCCTCCAGCTTCACGACTTCACCCCTGCCTCGATTTTGCACATTGCGGGTTATGTTGCTTTATGCGAATTATTTATGGGCATTGAGGCCCATTTTGAGCTGTGGAGGAAGTTGTTCTGTCTTGTCCCGCGCAACCATGAGGCATCAGTATTTAAAGTGGGCGGAGCCGAAGTATGGCGCATTGCCGACACCGGATACCTGTCCGGCACACCAAGGAAGGCATCTGAAGAATGGCCTTCCGAATGGTTCTACATTGAAAACGTCGCGCTTCCCGACCCAGTTCAAAATGGTCTTCCTGAATTAGCGAGCATTCCGCTGAAGAAACTCCACAGTTGGCGTCCCCGGAGTCCTGAAGAGGATAATAGCGCGGAAGTTCGTCAGCTCATGAGCAAGATAAAGATGCTCTCTCAGTCCGGACTCATAATAGTTGAGGTTATGGTGACATCCATAGTGCCAGGGGTTCAGCCACTTCAATACAGAGGGCTTCCAATGTGGCACTATAATGGAGAGGATGACGCCTCCCGCTGTGGCCGGAACGGTCCGGATACCCCCGCTACTCTGGCCAAGATATTGGCCGAGCTGTTCAAAGGGGAGGAAGAGGAATTTCTTCGCATTAAGTGTAGAGATCGGTATTCTATGTACGATCCTCCCAGTTGGGTAAGCTCCAACCCCTCTGTTTTACTCATTCCAATTATGGATCACCTTTGATAAATTTCTAATCCGTTTATTATGACAGCACTGGCGAAAGGTCACTAAAGGTCTTCATAGTCCCGCCCCACAGCCGGAGAACCACAACCGGGAGCTTGATCCAAGGTTTGAAGAGGATCCCGATATATTCATGGTGCTCGCGGAGGGGGTGTTTTACCAAACGAGCTATGATGGCACAGAAGTGGCCATCACCGCCGACTACCCTGGCCTTCTTCCCGCTTCACATGTTAATAATCAAGAGACACCTCCTCTAAAAGAGTGCTCTTATTCTGCCTCACCCACCGCACTGTCTCGTGCTCCACAGGGGAGGCGTTCGGCGACTCCGAAGAGATCGATTCCCACGCCGGGCAAGCCTTCGAAGAGGGAGGCCCATGAAGGCACGGCCATGCCTTCCTCGAAGAGGTATGGATTTATAAATATGTTTTTCAGCGGACACATCCAAATGTGACTTGTGTGTTTGTCTTGTTACAGGAAAAAGGTTTGCAGAACTGTGCCCGGGGGCCCGGCCGGTCATGATCCCGACAACCGGGATTCAGATCCTGCCGAAGAGATGGGGGCTGGTGTGGGAACAACGCCGGACTGTCCTTCAGCCGAGGGTTTGGAAGATATGTCCATCACCAACTCGGAAGTAGAGAGCGCCATGAATCATCGACGTTGTGGGGCTGTCTTACGAGACCCCAAGTTCTCGGAAGAGGCATTCAATGCCTTTAGCTCGGGTGACGCATACATCCGAACTGCTCGATATGGGCTTAGAAAAGCCATGAAACAATATTTGACAGATGTGCAGGTAAGATTTCTTTGTCCAAAAAAGGATAACCATATGCCCGTAGCCCCCGAGACCGAAAGCAGTTGGTACAACTAATTTAAGGATCGTTGTATAACCAGGTCCTTACCGAGAGGAATGGCCTGCTAGCCCGAGAGCTGGAGCAATGTCGGGTGCAGCTAAATGATGCAACCGCCAAACTGGAAAACTTCAAGAAGGCATCTTCTGGTAACATTCCCATCCATCGAGGAACAATAATTGTATACCAACTGTATTAATACTGTTGCTGATCGCATAATAGGATCGCCCGATCAACTTGAAGATAAGTTGAAGATCGCCCAAGAGGGAGAAAGAGAAGCGAGAAGGCTACACGCTGCGGGCGAGCGTGTTCTGACCTGAGTCAGAGGGGAGAAAAACAAGCTAGAGGATTCCAACACTAAATTGGGTGAAGAATTGAAAGATGTGCGGGCCCAGCTAGCCGATTCCGTGATGGAGAACAAGAAGCTGTGGGCCGGCATATTCAGTATGTGTCTGAACTATTTTAAAGTAGCTCGGAGATAAATGGAACTGATACAGTAATAATTGCAGGTATATTGACGGGCCGTCCTGAAGAAGAGGTGTTCAGATCATCAAGTGATCTGCCGCAAGGGCTGTCGCAAGTGCACGAACGGGATTGGCTGGCGATGCGAAGTGTTGCCAAGGCCCTATGGCCATCCGCCTCCCCTCCAGGAAGTATGGAGGAGCTTGTAGAGTTGTTCAAAGGAGCTCGGCGGCGTATCCAACTATGGAAGATGCTATATACCAAGCTGGATCCTAATCGCATGGCCCGTGTCGGACCGCTAGGGTCGAATGGGGAAGAAATTCCCGTTAGTTTAGTATATGACCAAGTAGAGGTGGCCGCCAAATATTCCCAACAGGATTGTAAGTTAGACCGTCTATTGGATGGTATAGAGGAGGAAGTGTTTGAGTCCAAGTGTCTATGTACTTTCCTTGACATGTGGAACTCTAGCTGAATTGTATAGCATTTGTCATGGCGGACCTTTTCGCTTCATCCTCCAGACCCGAGGGTGCGGAATGTTTCCGAATCCCATCACGGCCGAATAGACCGGGGTATGCATGGAAAACTAGGCGTAGGGGTCATAGTTGCTTGAACAGAAAAGTTGTATCTGGCTAGTTATGTTATATTACATTGAGATTGTAACAAACATCTTCCAGAGAGAATAGTTCCGTTAAGGGTTCCTTTCCTTGGGTGTGCATGAATTAGTATACATGTCCGAATTGTGATGTGAAAATCACAGTGTGTATAGCTTCTGGGGTTAACAATGGAGTGAGTGCAAAAACATCTTTAACTCACCGACCGAATATTCCCTTAAGAGCGCTAGCTTTCGGCTTCACCTAGTCCGAGGTACACATCCAAATGACCCAACAGTAACAATCGCAGTGGTGCTCCCTTTATGCCCTAGATGAACTAACGGGAATGTAGGGCATAAGCACAGGAGCCAGGCAACACAACTTAGCCAAAACTTAAGTCATATCGATGCATATAGTGGCGAAGAAAAGGTACATATGGAAAAAAAAACGCATATGTGAAGAGCTTGATGCTCAAGGAATAATAATAAAAATCTTCTGTCCAAGAAGACCCCAGGTATAGTGGACGTACATATTTAAAGATGTATGCGTCAGGGGTGTGCGGTCGAGCCGTACGAAAGCTTTAACGCGAGAAAGAAAAAACAATCGAAAAAGAGAGAGAAAATAATGGAAACTACAGAGGAGAAGGAGATGAACAAGGAGTTCGGCGCTAGGCATAGAATCTTCGGAGTCTGGCCGCGTTCCAGGGGTTTGGCTCGAGGCGATTGTCTGATGCATCACCAAGAAGGTACGCCCCTCCGGTGATAACTTCGTCAATTATAAAGGGACCCTCCCATTTGGGCTTGAGTTTGTCCTTTTTCTTCCCCGGCACGAGGAACGAGTTCACCAATGTTGTAGGTCTTGGCCCGTACTTCTCTACTTTGATATCTTCGAGCCTGCTGTTGGTAAAATGCTGAACGGGCTTTTGACACATCGTGCTCCTCTTCCCGGGCATCTAGGTTGTCCTACCGATCCAGCTCGGCTTCTATCTCTTCCTACATACGCACTCGAGGTGAGTCATGTATAATATCGCAGGGCAATACAGCCTTCGCGCCATACACCATGAAGAAATGTGTGTATCCGGTAGTACGGTTGGGCGTGGTACGCAGCCCCCAGAGTATGGAGTCGAGCTCCTCAACCCAGTGCTTGTCAGATTCTTTCAAAGACCACACTAGTCTGGGTTTGATGCTGCTCATAATAAGACCATTGGCTTGTTCGACTTGAGCGTTTGTTTGTGGGTGGTAGACAGAGGCGTAATCGAGCTTAATGCCCAGATTAGCATACCAGATTTTTACCTCATCAGCTGTGAAATTGGAGCCGTTGTCGGTGATGATGTTGTGTGGGACACCGTAACGATGCACAACGTCGGATATGAATGTTATCTCTGACCCGGACTCGGCCGTTTTGAGTGGTTTAGCCTCTATCCACTTGGTGAATTTGTCCACCATGACCAGCAGATATTTTTTCTTATGGCTTCTCCATTTAAGGGGTCCAACCATGTCCAGTCCCCAGACCGCGAAAGGCCAAGTAATGGGGATTGTTTGTAAGGCAGTTGGGGGCATATGGCTTTGGTTGGCGAAGAGTGGGCATCCGACGCAGCATTGGACAAGGTCCTACGCGTCTGCTTGGGCCGTCGGCCAATAAAACCCTATACGGAAGGCCTTGCTAACAAGGGCCCAGGCTGCGGCGTGGTGTCCGCCTAGACCAACATGAATTTCCGCCAAAAGCTGCCGCCCCTCTTCCTCGGAGATACATCTTTGAAGTACTCCGGTAGTACCTTTCTTGTAGATATCTCCGTCATGAACCTTGTAGGCCTTCGAACACTGCAAAATGCGGCGGGCCTCATTCTGGTCTTCAGGGAGTTCCTTCCTATTAATTTAGGCCAAGAAAGGTTTGGTCCATCGGGCAATGACTGCCATAATGAGATGGGTCGACGGTGTAATTTCGGTGGCTGAGCCCCTGGTGATATCGGTGTGTTCGGAATCTGGGGTTGTGTTCGGATCCAGGCTGTTGTTGCCGCCCTCCCCTTGCCACACCACGGATGGCTTAAAAAGCCTTTCCAGGAAGATGTTAGGTAGGACAGGGTCGCGCTTAGCGCTAATGCGAGCAAGGACGTCCGGTGCTTGGTTACTTTCTTGGGTGACGTGATGAAATTCTAGCCCCTCGAACCGAGCCGACATTTTTAAGACGACATTATGATAAGCTGCCATCTTTGGATCTTCGGCATCAAAGTCGCCGTTTATTTGAGATATTGCGAGGTTTGAGTCCCTGCGTACCTCCAGGCGTTGTATTCCCATGGATACGGCCATCCAAAGGCCATGCAATAAGGCCTCGTATTCGGCTGCGTTGTTGGAGTCTGTGTATAATATTTGGAGCACATACTGGATGCCATCTCTAGTGGGGGACGTTAACACGACGCCCGCTCCCAGCCCCGTCAACATTTTGGAGCCATCAAAATACATAACCCAATTGGAATATGCGTTGTACTCTTTAGGGAGTTCGGCCTCTGTCCATTCGGCGACGAAGTCAGCCAGTACTTGGGATTTGATGGCTCAACATGGCTTGTATGTTATGTCAAATGGAAGTAGCTCGATGGCCCATTTGGCAATCCAACCCGTGGCATCGCGGTTGTTTATTATGTCATTCAGTGGTACTTCAGAGGCCACCGTGATTGAACACTCCTGGAAGTAGTGTCGTAGCTTTCGGGATGCCATGAAGACCGTGTATGCTATCTTTTGATAATGGGGGTACCGGGATTTGCATGGTGTGAGGACAGTAGATACATAGTATACTGGTTTTTGAAGTGGGAATTTGTGTCTGTCCTGTTCTCGTTCGACGACGAGCACAACGCTCACCATTTGATGTGTTGTCGATATGTATAGTAACATGGGTTCGCCGCCGTTTGGTGCGGCCAGGATTGTGTTGCTTGCTAGGAGGGCCTTTATTTCCTCCAGTCTGACAGTCGATGCGTCTGTCCATTCGAAGTTATCAGTGCGTCATAAGAGGTGATAGAGTGGTAGTGCCTTTTCTCCTAATCTGGAGATAAAGCAACTTAACGCTGCCATGCAACCAGCTAGTTTTTGTACTTCTTTGAGGTCTATTGGCGTAGCCAACTGTGACAGAGCTCGAATTTTAGCTGGATTTGCTTATATTCCTCTATTGGAAACAATGAAGCCCAACAGTTTTCTAGCGGGGACGCCGAAGACGCATTTTTCCGGGTTGAGCTTAATGTCATATGCATGGAGGTCGTCGAATGTAAGACGTAAGTCATCTATTAGTGTTTCGACGTGCCTAGTTTTGATGACGACGTCATCGACGTAGGCTTCTACTGTCTTGTCGATCTGCTTCTCCGGGCATGTTTGAATCATGCGTTGGTATGTGGCGCCGGCGTTCTTGAGCCCGAAGGGCATGGTGTTGAAGCATAATGGCCCGTATGGGGTAATAAATGATGTTGCAGCTTGATCGGACTCCTTCATTTTGACTTGATGGTATCCGCAATATGCATCGAGGAAGCACAGTGAGTCATGTCATGCGGTGGCATCAATGATTTGATCAATGCGGTGGAGGGGGAAGGGATCCTTAGGGCAAGCCTTGTTGAGGTCTTTGAAATCGACACACATGCGCCATGATTTGTCCTTCTTTGGTACCATCACCAGGTTTGCTAGCCAGTCCGGATGTTTGATTTCTCTAATGAATCCGGCCTCGATAAGCTTGGCTAGATCCTCCCCCATGGCTTGTCGCTTGGGTTCGGAAAAGTGCCGCAGTGTTTGTTTGACCGGTTTAAATCCCTTTAATATATTAAGGCTATGTTCGGCCAGCTTGTGTGGGATCCCTGGCATATCTGAAGGGTGCCAGGAAAATATGTCCCAGTTTTCGCGCAGGAATTCTCGTAGTGAGGCATCAACTGTTGGGTTCAGTTGCACTCCGATAAATGCTGTCTTCATGGGGTCCGTTGGGTGGACCTGGAATTTGACTATTTCTTCCGCTGGTTTGAAGGAGGTGGATTTGGGGCATTTGTCGAGGATCACATTGTCCTTGTCCACCATGGAGCGTAGTGCGGTTAACTCTTCGGCCGCGAGGGCTTCGGATAGCGCCTGAAGGGCCAGGGATGCGGTTTTGTTTTCAGCACGGAGTGCTATGTCCGGATCACTGACAAGAGTGATTATACCGTTTGGTCCGGGCATTTTGAGCTTCATATACCCGTAATGAGGTATATCTTGGAAGCGTGCAAAAGCATCCCACCCCAATAGGGCGTGGTATCCATTGCTGAAAGGGGCCACTAGGAAAGTAATTTCTTCGGACCGATAATTCTCCGGCGTGCCAAATACCACGTCAAGTGTGATTTTGCCCGCGCACCGCGCCTCCCGACTCGGAATGATTCCTCAGAAGGTTGTGCTACTTTGCTTCATGCGGCTCCTATCTATTTCCATTTTGTGAAGTGTGTCCTCATAAATGAGGTTTAGTCCGCTGCCGCCGTCCATGAGGACCTTAGTAAGTTGAAACCCGTCCACGATTGGACTAAGGACTAATGCGGTTGGCGCCCGAACTATCATGTACCTCGGTTCGTCACCGGCATTAAATGTTATAGCCGTGTCGTTCCAAGGGTTTATTGCGGCGATTTGGTACACTTCGGCGAGGTCGTGAAGTGCCCTTTTGCGCTTGTTGTTTGAAGCGAATGTCTCGAAGACCGTCAATACTCTTGTGTCGTTGTTTTCTAGAGGGTGCTGCTCTGGGGTGTCCTTGATAAGGATGTCATCGCCGTTCTTGGCTACCTGCCGGAGTATCCAACATGCTCTAAGGCTGTGGGTTGCCACGGTATCAAGTGTCGTGTGTATTTTGCATGGGCCATCGAGCCATCCCTCCAGAACGGTGTCATGCCGCCGATACGTCCAAAACGTATCTATAATTTCTGCTTGCTCCATGCCTCTTTTGTGTGATATTGCTATGATATTTATGCACTTCCATACACTTTTGATCATATTTGGACTAACCTATTAACTCAGTGCACCCCAGTGCCAGTTTCTGTTTTCTGCTGTTTTTGTATTTCAGGTTTTCCCATTACGTAAATTGCCAGAAAAATTCCGGGAAAAATATATAAAAAATCAGCGTTCTGGAAGCTTCCATGCGGCCAAAGTAGGTCCAGAGGGGGCCCACCAGGGCTCCAGGCGACCAGAGGGGGCGGCCCACCTCCTGGCCGCGCCGCCAGGGCGCCTGGGCCCCCCTTGCCTATTCTGACGCCCCCTTTGGCATATATTTACACCGCGTCCCGAAACCCTCGATGACGAAACCCTTTTTCGCGATCTCATCTCTGTTCCACCGCCGCCGCGCTTCCAAAATCGGGAGCACCAGGAGAACTCTTCACGGCACCCTGCCGAAGGGGAGAACCACCACCGGGAGCCTATCCTCCACCATGGACGCCTCCTGGATGAGTTGTGAGTAGTCTCCCTTGGACCATGGGTCCATGACCAGTAGCTATGTGATGTTCTCCTCCCCTCTTTGTTCTTCACCGATTAGACCTCGTGAGCTGCCCTACATGATCGAGGCACATATGTAATCCTTATGCTGTTGCTATGATGAGTTTGCTGGGCTCCGATGGATTATGAGATTATGTCCAGATTGTGTGTGAGTAATATATTTGATTCACATCTTTTATATTTATGTTCTTGAGTAATTCTTGCATGTTCTCCGTTGCTGTTTATTGCTTTGGCCAAGTAGTAGGTAGTAACTCCAAGAGGGAAGGTTATGCTTGATTGTGGGTTCATGCCCCTCGATGACTAGCTTGAGTGACAGAAACATGAGTCTAGGGGATGTGGTGTTGCCACAAGGGGGAAAACAATAGTGCTTGTACTTGCGGGTGCAAGGATTGTTTACTTTACACAAAGTTCTTTTAATGCAGTTGTCTGTTGCTTTGAGTTTACACTATGGGTGGGACTCGCAACTTAATACCAGCGAGATGTTCTGGATAGATATCTCAAGGTGGATGATTAGTAGTAGATGCAGATGGATTTCGGTCTACTTGCCTTGGCGTACCGCCCATGCTTTTGAGCCTCTACCTTTCTTTGCAGCATAGTTAGCATTGGTTTGCGCACATAATCCTGTCAATTGCCCAGCTGTAATTCGTTTACCTCGCTTAGCTGTTTTATCGTCTTTTGGGAGAGAGACATCACTAGTGAACATCATGGGACCCCGGTCCATATTACCATCACTGATCACACCCGCTATTTATTTCCTGTTCTTACTTACTAGTTGCAGTCATACCTATCACTATTATCTCTTGCGTTTGATCCTTTGTAAACGACAAGGCCGGAGGGATTGACAACCTCTCTGTACTCGTTGGGAGCAAAGTTATTTGTATTTGTGTGCAGGTCCTGTCAATCGCTAAGTTGCGCCGCTAGCAGTTGACACCTTCTTGTTGACCCTCGGAGTCTCACGGGATTCGATCCTTGGTATCTTTGCCAAGGGAAAACACTGCATCTCAAACCTTCCACTTGGGGTAACCAACGAGGGGCGAGAAGCCATCAAGCAAAGTTTTCTGGCGCCGTTGCCGGGGACTCCACTCTTCAAGATAGGGGAGTTGCACGCTATCTTTTACCTTTTCTTTTTAGTCTTATTAGTTTACCTTTTAGTTTTTACTTTAGTGTCTTCTATCAAAAATCACAAAAATAGTTATCTTGCTTGCTGCTGCTATGGGTTCCACCGAGAACACCAAGTTGTGTGACTTCACTAGTCATAACAACGATGACTTTATCTGCACACCTATTACTACACCTGCCACTTCAGCACCTTCTTATGAAATTAAACCTGCTTTACTGAACCTAGTTATGAAAGATCAATTCTCCGGTGCTGGAGATGATGCTGCCTTACACTTAAACAATTTTGTTGAACTCTGTGATATGCAAAAGTACCAAGAAATAGATGATAATATTATTAAGCTTAAGCTTTTTCCTTTCTCCTTGAGAGGAGGAGCTAAAATTTGGTTTCAATCCTTGCCTAGAAATAGCATAGATTCTTGGGACAAGTGCAAGGATGCCTTTATTGGGAAGTACTATCCACCTGCTAAAATTATCCAACTAAGGAGTAACATAATGAATTTCAAACAATTGGATAATGAACACGTTGCCCAAGCTTGGGAACGCATGAAATCTCTTGTCAAGAACTGCCCTACTCATGGTTTGACTACTTGGATGGTTATCCAAACTTTTTATGCAGGCTTGAACTTTACCTCGCGGAACCTGTTAGATTCGGCCGCGGGAGGAACCTTTATGTCAACTACACTTGGTGCTGCCACGAAGCTTCTCGATGAGATGATGACCAATTATTCCCAATGGCACACCGAACGCGCTCCAACAGGTAGGAAGGTAAACTCTGTCGAGGAGATTTCCTCCCTAAATGAAAAAGTCGACTTGATCATGTCTCTACTTTCCAGGCAATCTTCTATTGATCCTCGTGGTGTTCCTTTAAATTCTTTGATTGCTCAAGATCAAGTAGATGTGAACTTTATCTCTATAAATAATTTCAATAACAATGCTTATAGAAGTAATTTTGGTAGCAATCCTAGACCGTTCCCCTCTAATTCCTATGGAACAACAATGCTTATCCTAGCACCAAGAACTCCACCCAAAGAGATAGAGACATGCCTGGTTATGAGAAACTTCTAGAAATAGAGAAGGCCACTAAGAACTACATGCACACCCAATATGAACAAAACAAAACCTTCTCGAGGCAATTAAATGAGCATACTGCTATCTTGCAAGACATTGGTAGACAACTAGAGAGCCTAAATATTGAGATTTCAAACCTCCAGACTAGGCTCACTATCACTGAGACCCAAGTTTCCAATATGTCCCACACACAAGCCACTTTGATAAACCAAATGGCAGCTAAACCCGAAGTGGTTGCACCCCTAAAGGAGGAAGAAGATAGAATTAAGAACCTTCCTACTCACCACACTGTTGCTACTATCCAAGTTGTTGAGGATATCCAAACTCTTAGCACCCAATGCACTCCTGGTCCCATTGGACCTATTAATGGTGATGCTATGACCATAGAAACTACCAAACAAGTGAGCCTAAAGGACACCACTACCACTTTACTTGATAGTAGTGACCTTGATTTTGATAATTGCACCCTTACCGAAGTTATTGATTTTCTTCACAAGATGTCTAGAGATCCCCGCACTAGCACGCTTAATCTTGCCTTCACAGAGCATATTACTAATGCTCTCATCAAAGCTAGGGAGGAGAAACTTAGGGTAGAAGCCTCCATACCTAGAAAGCTAGAAGATGGTTGGGATCCTATGATTAAAATTAAGTTGAATAACTTCTCTTGCTATGCTTTATGTGATGTTGGAGCTAGTACCTCTGTTATGCCCAAAAGAATATATGATATGCTTAAATTGAAACCTTTTGGTTCTTGTTCTTTTGGTGTTCGTCTTGTTGATTCTTCCATAAAGAAACCCTTGGGGAGGAACGACGATGTTCTTATCATTGTCAATGACATTATGTTCCCGTTGATTTTACTATTATGGATATTGAATGTGAACCTTCTTGTCCAGATATTTTGGGACGTCCTTTTCTTCGCACCGTTGGTGCCATCATTGACATGAAAGAGGGGAATATAAAATTCCAATTTCCTCTCAAGAAAGGGATGGAACACTTCCCAAGGAAGAAGATTAAGTTACCTTTTGAGTCCGTTATACGGGCTAGCTATTCTTTCACTCTTGATAAAACTTGATCTCTTTGCATTATGCCTAGCTTAAAGGCATAAAAGAAAGCGCTTTTGGGAGGCAGCCCATAATGAATAAAGTTTTATTTTGCTTTTGTTGTGTCTTAATGTTTGTTACTACATTAGCATCATCATTGTATCTTTACTTTTCAGCTTTGTGCCAATTTTAGCCTCTGATTGCAAGAAAGTTCAAAAGTTGTGACGTGCTGTCCAGGAAACAGATTATGTCCTTGGATAGAAAAATTCGTATAAAATCACCTGATCATCTTTTTGGTCTGAATTTTTTCGACAACGTGCTCTATACAATTGGCTTTCGGGTGTCTGTTCTGAGTTTTTTGATTTGAGTTGCAGAAGTGCCCCGAAAAAATTATTTACTACCTGCTGGTCTGTTTTTCACAGATTCTGTCCTGTTTTGCCTTTCCTTCGTTTTGCAAACCTTGAGCTTGCTTTTTCTTTGCAAAAACCTTTTGGAAATCTTGAGAAACAGTATACCTTCAAGATTATCTTTATTTCCAGCAAGGAAAAATTATTTTATTATGGGTACTAACCTCGCTAATCAGATTATGATGAGTTATGTATGAAGGGAGTTTTCAAGTGTGCGAGGGAAGATGATAAAAAGATTCAGGAGTGTCAAACGCTCAAGCTTGGGGATGCCCCCGTGCACCCCCAAGAAATATTCAAGAAGACTCAAGCGTCTAAGCTTGGGGATGCCCCCGTGCATCCCCTTCTACATCAACAATTATCAGTTCGTCTTTTGTTCCACTATATTTTAATCACTTCATGTGTTATGTGCTATGCTTGGAGCGTCTTGCTTTTAGTTTCCTTTTTAGTTTTCTTTAGCTTTGCTTGCTGTTCATAACAAGTTGGAACCCATCTTTCTTTGTGTGGGAGAGAAACACGCTCCACTTCAACCTAGAACATAACATGGGATTTTCATGTTTATCTTTGCTGTGTATGTTCTTTGTCTTTCAATAGCTACTGTCATGTTCAGCTCTTAGTTTTCATGCTTTACTTTTTAAAGAACTTTTGTTTAGTTGGTCGCTGGAAATCTCTTGAGTTATCATGCTTATCTTGTTAAGAGAGTTGGCTTCTGTTGCACTGGTTGATATGTCTATGATAAAAATGCTATGTGCATAATGGTGCTTAGTAGTTCATGTTTTCTTATGGTTAGTCTCAAATAGCTGGGGGGTTCTTAATGTGTTATTGAAGTACCAACATGATTTGTTTGCCTATGATGTGGTATGGTTTAGTGATATCTTCCTCCAAGAATTTATTTTGATTGACTTGGCATATGCTCACACATATTTAAGACTGTAAAGAAAGTCTATCAAGCCTTGATGATCTTTAATTTCTGAGTAGCGATATAACTTCCATGCCCGATTCAATGTTGCTTTGTCGCTCTGCATGATTATGACCGTCATTGCTCTCTTAGTTGGTCGCTCCCGGTCTTTTGCTAACCTTCGCATGTACTAAGCGGACTGACTGCTTGTGCATCCAAAATCCTTTAAACCAGTTATGCCATATGAGTCCACCATACCTTCCTATACATGGTATTTACTTGCCATTCCTAACGAAGACTATCTTGTACCATTTCGAAATTAATCAAAAAAGGCATTTCTCTTTTGTGCCTCTGTTTTAGCTCATGAGGAAGTAGTAGTTAATTCATGATCTTTTTAAGATGGACAAGCTTCACCCCTGGATTGCATGTCTAATGTGCAAACCCCTAATACGAGAAGGAACTGGCAAAGAGTGCGCCCGACTCATTAAAAAATATACAACAAACAAACCCTCCTTCACGCTTTGTTCATGAGAAATCAGAAAACTTTGGCAGTGATAAACAAAGGAGATTAAGGGGATGTGATCTTCCTCGTACGGGAGCCGTTCCTCGAAACTTGTCCAGCTCGAGAAGTAATTGAGTTATCTACTAGCATTCGTTGACGAAATATGCATATCCAAAAAAATAATTTTTACCTCTGTTTTTAAAAACCAAGAGCTCTGGTACATGTTTAGTTTTTGTTTCCGACCACGGATTTTCAACCTTGCCATCAAAAGCCACGGTTCGAGAGTCTCCACCTTCTTTCTTTAAAGCACCAACTATTGAGAGCATGATTGTCATTCTGAGTGTAATGTGCATTGTCCCAAAGTACCATTGTCTTCTGCATGACTATGATATCATTTATTCTGAAATCATTGTATCTAGTCGTCACTTAAACTTTGGAGGTGCCCCTGCATTTATGTTTTGCTTCACTAAAGGGGGCAAGCGAGGTACCACTTTGTCATGTTTGCACACCATGCTCACTACAAATCTATTGAGTGTTTCAGTATCATATTGTAAAACTTTCAGTTCTTTGTGACATTCTCATGAGGCAACTTAATAACTACAAAGTCATTGTCTCAGTAAGCATTTGTCATGTGACTGTGAAAAGTTCTTATATGGTTGATAGCATGTCACCACAGAAATTATGCTTGTTATCATTTACCTACTCGAGGACGAGCAGGAATTAAGCTTGGGGATGTTGATACGTCCAAAACGTATCTATAATTTCTGCTTGCTCCATGCCTCTTTTGTGTGATATTGCTATGATATTTATGCACTTCCATACACTTTTGATCATATTTGGACTAACCTATTAACTCAGTGCACTCCAGTGCCAGTTTCTGTTTTCTGCTGTTTTTGTATTTCAGGTTTTCCCATTACGTAAATTGCCATAAAAATTCCGGGAAAAATATATAAAAAATCAGCGTTCCGGAAGCTTCCATGCGGCTAAAGTAGGGCCAGATGGGGCCCACCAGGGCTCCAGGCGACCAGAGGGGGCCGCCGCCCTCCTGGCCGCGCCGCTAGGGCGCCTGGCCCCCCCTTGCCTCTTCCGACGCCCCCCTTTGGCATATATTTACACCGCGTCCCGAAACCCTCGATGACGGAACCCTTTTTCGCGACCTCATCTCTGTTCCGCAGCCGCCGCGCTTCCAAGATCGGGAGCACCAGGAGAACTCTTCCCGGCACCCTGCCGGAGGGGAGAACCACCACCGGGAGCCTCTCCTCCACCATGGACGCCTCCCGGATGAGTTGTGAGTAGTCTCCATTGGACCATGGGTCCATGACCAGTAGCTATGTGATGTTCTCCTCCCCTCTTTGTTCTTCACCGATTAGACCTCGTGAGCTGCCCTACATGATCGAGGCACATATGTAATCCTTATGCTGTTGCTATGATGAGTTTGCTGGGATCCGATGGATTATGAGATTATGTTCAGATTGTGTGTGAGTAATATATTTGATTCACCTCTTTTATATTTATGTTCTTGAGTAATTCTTGCATGTTCTCCGTTGCTGTTTATTGCTTTGGCCAAGTAGTAGGTAGTAATTCCAAGAGGGAACGTTATGCTTGATTGTGGGTTCATGCCCCTCGATGACTAGCTTGAGTGACAGAAACATGAGTCTAGGGGATGTGCTGTTGCCACAAGGGGGAAAACAATGGTGCTTGTACTTGCGGGTGCAAGGATTGTTTACTTTACGCAAAGTTCTTTTAATGCAGTTGTCTGTTGCTTTGAGTTTACACTATGGGTGGGACTCGCAACTTAATACCAGCGAGATGTTCTGGATAGATATCTCAAGGTGGATGATTAGTAGTAGATACAGATGGATTTCGGTCTACTTGCCTTGGCGTACCGCCCATGCTTTTGAGCCTCTACCTTTCTTTGCAGCATAGTTAGCATTGGTTTGCGCACATAATCCTGTCAATTGCCCAGCTGTAATTCGTTTACCTCGCTTAGCTGTTTTATCGTCTTTTGGGAGAGAGACATCACTAGTGAACATCATGGGACCCTGGTCCATATTACCATCACTGATCACACCCGCTATTTATTTCCTGTTCTTACTTACTAGTTGCAGTCATACCTATCACTATTATCTCTTGCGTTTGATCCTTTGTAAACGACAAGGCCGGAGGGATTGACAACCTCTCTGTACTCGTTGGGAGCAAAGTTATTTCTATCTGTGTGCAGGTCCTGTTAATCGCTAAGTTGCGCCGCTAGCAGTTGACACCTTCTTGTTGACCCTCGGAGTCTCACGGGATTCGATCCTTGGTATCTTTGCCAAGGGAAAACTACCGCTACACTGCATCTCAAACCTTCCACTTGGGGTAACCAACGAGGGGCGAGAAGCCATCAGCCGTGTAATGGGTTTATGTTTATTGACTATTGGACTGCGCGTGCCACGGGGGTGCGCCCTCTTCGCGTGTAGGAGGAGTCCAGTTGGGACCGACGGTTCCCAGCAAGCTGCCTGAGTTTTCTAGGCGCTTTTCGTCGCGACATACTTCTGTACGATGGTTCCTAAGTCGGCGAACTTCCATATGTGGCGGCGATTGATGGCGTTGAGAATTCCTTCATCCGCGCAATTGTTGCAGAACGCTGATATCGCGTCCTCGTCACGACAATCGTTTATCTTTTCATTGACAAAGAGGAATCTGGCCCAGAAGTGGTGGACCGTTTCCTAAGACTGCTGTTTTATGCTCATGAGAGCATCTATGTCCGGGTGGGTGGGTGCAATTAAATCCGAACCCTGACCCGACCGATTGTCCGGAATCTGAAGACCTCCCAGACTCAATAGTCCAGGCTCCGGAGTATCTTATGATTGTTTAGGACCGCCGTCCGATTCTATGTTCGGATGGCTGGTCGCATCCTTTCGCTGGTGGGTATCCGGTTCTTCCTGGTCGGCGATCCGAACATGGCCCGTCTTCGATATAGAAGAAGACTCGCCGTCCTGCTCCTCGACCACCGCTATGTGGTGCATGACCGGTGGAGTTTTGATTTCTCCTTGATCGGTTTTAAGCCCGATCCGATCGTATTCTGTGGCAATTCCCAAAGCGGCGACGCGATCTAAGAGCTCTATCAAGGATGAGAACTCTTCCGGATCCATCTGCTTGGAGTGTTCGGACTTGATGCGAAGGGTGTTTTCAATGGCCCGAGAGGTCATCGTCGGCTCAATTGCCGAACAGGCGATCATGGTAAAGCCGCCCCGCCGGAGGATTTGTCATGGGGCCAGGACTCCCCCGGAGGTGATGTTGTCTTTAAGGACACGGCGAGCCATCGAACCTTTTGTCGACATCACAGTGGAACTCTCAATGAAAGCACCAATGTCTGTGTCAAAACCGGCGGTTCTCGGGTAGGAGGTCCCGAACTGTGCGTCTAAGGTCGATGGTTACAAGAGACTGGGGACACGATGTTTACCCAGGTTCGAGCCATCTCTATGGAGGTAATACCTACTTCCTGCTTGATTGATCTTGATGAACATGAGTATTACAAGAGTTGGTCTACCACGAGATCGTAATGGCTAAACCCTAGAAGCCTAACCCCTATGACTAAGGTAATGAGTATATCTTTTCCGGACTAGCCCCTCCGGTTTATATAGACACCGGGGGGGTCTAGGGTTACATAGAGTCGGTTACATAAGAAGGATTCTTCATAGTTGGTTGCCAAGCTTGCCTTCCACGCCAAGGAGAGTCCAATCCGGACACGGGTACAATCTTCGGCCTTCATGTCTTCATAGCCCACCAGTCCGGCCCATTGATGATAGGCCGGACACACGAGGACCCCTTAGTCCAGGACTCCCTCAAGGGGTGGCTAGGGAAGGCCACGCGCCCCCTCCCCCTTGGGACCGAATTGGACTAGGAAGGGGGGCAGCGCCCACCTTTCCTTCTCCCTCTCTCTCCTTCCTTCCCCCTCTCTCCCTCTTGGTGGACTCCTACAAGGAATAGGATTCCTATTCCTAGTAGGACTCCCCGTCTTGGGGCGTGCCTATAGGGGCCGGCCGGCCTCCCCTTGCTCTTTTATATACGGGGGCAAGGGGCACCCTAGAACACACAAGTTGACAATTGTTTTAGCCGTGTGCGGTGCCCCCCTCCACTGTTACACACCTTGGTCATACTGTCGCAGTGCTTAGGCGAAGCCCTGCGTCGGTAACTTCATTAACACCGTCACCACGCCGTCGTGCTGACGAAACTCTCCCTTGGCCTCAACTGGATAAAGAGTTCGAGGGACATCACCGGGCTGAACGTGTGCTGATCGCGGAGGTGTCGTGCGTTTGGTGCTTGATCGGCTGGATCACGAAGACGTTCGACTACATCAACCGCGTTACTAAACGCTTCCGCTTTCGGTCTATGAGGGTACGTGGACACACTCTCCCCGCTCGTTGCTATGCTTCTCCTAGATAGATCTTGCGTGATCATAGGATTTTTTTTCAAATACTACGTTCCCCAACAGTTAGAGTAGCAACCAATTCAGTTATTAAGGTTCAAACAATGAATTCTCTGGAAACTCAACAACCTACGTTCTCAGTCAGCAAGCAATTGTAATTCAATTTATTCAACAGATTTTAAGTAAGAGCTCCACATACTCAACCATCATATAGTCTTCTATGATTGCTAACGCTCACCACATACACATGAGCAAAACATATCAACCGGACACATAGAAAGATAGGGCCTTGTAATTTCGCCTCCCAACGTATTCACCTTTGGGTGATGTCAACAATAATAACTCATGCTACCCATATTCAGCTGGACATATGTTCCTAGATCTTTCCTCACCACATGATGCTTGCCAAAAGAGAAAAATAAAAAGGAATAGAGAGAAAAACATTGACTCTTTGCATAAAAGTAAATACTGAAAAGTAAAATATAGACCCTTCGCAGAGGGAAGCAGAGGTTGCCATGCGCTTATTTGTTTGTATGCTCAACCCCTTAATGCAAAGGAACGTCGCGCTATGTTGCCCCTTATGATAGCAACATTTATTATGCAGTCCGTTGCTTTTATTACTTTGCCATCACAAGTTCGTACAACGCTCAATTTTCCCTTACACTAAATGATCTAACACTTTTAGAAGCAATTTTTATTGCCTTTTTGCATCGATGACAACTTACTTGAAGGATCATGCTCAATCCTTAGGTAGGTATGGTGGACTCTTGAAGATAAGATTTGGGTTTAAGGGTTCTTGGATGCACAATTAGTATCTCTACTTGGTGCGGAATTTTTGGCTAGCAAAGATGGGGGGCAAGCACCACATGTTGAAGGATATATGACAGTATAACTTCTATGTGAATATGAACAAACATAAATCATTATGTTATCTTCCTTGTCCAACGTCAACAATTCTGGCATATAATATTTTGATGGGGTCTCACAATCACAAAAGATTTCCAAGATAGTGTATTTGCATGTGAAAGTTCTCTTCCTTATACTAATTATTCGTGAATTGCTTGTATGACCTATATTGTGACTGTCAAGCCTCAAAAGATTTCACCTTCTAAACCCAATGTGAAGCTACCACTAGGCATGATATGATTTCAACTTCATGACATTCAATTTATTCAAGAATTTACTCATAGGATATAAGTGAAGCACAAGAGTAAATGACAAGCTACTCCAAAAATATATAAATGAAGATCATGAGCATAATATTTCTTTCTCTCAAATTAATTTAAGTGAAGCAAGAGAGATTTTCTTCAAAAATACTAAAGCACACCATGCTCAAAAAGATATAAGTGAAGCACTAGAGCAACGGTGCCAGAAAAGAGCTTCGTTGACGGGACACCTTAACAATTTTAGCATCAAGATCTAAAAACTTCGAATAACTGGGACACTTTAAAGCAGAATCATCTCCAATTCTATCTTCATCAAGATTTATAATAGAAAACAAGGATCTCATAGGAGACACATCAATAACTTTCAGATCTTCATCTTTATTTTTATGATGACTAGAAGAACACGCTTTAATATAATTCTCTCTTTTAGCACGCATCCTAGCGGTTCTCTCTTTGCATTCATCAATGGAAATTCTCATGCCTTTGAGAGACTCATTGATATCATGCTTAGGTGGGATAGATCTAAGTTTTAAAGAATCAACATCAAGAGTAATTCTATCCACACTTCTAGCCAATTCATCAATCTTAAGCAATTTATCTTCAAGCATAGCATTATAAGAATCAAAGGTATGGCTACCCAAGAAATTCCCTCCGGTAATGGTATTTAAGATAAATCTATTCCACGGAGTTATGCCAATATAAAAATTGCGAAGAAGCACGGAAGTGGAAAGCTTCCTATTGGATCTACTTTGAGCATTGCAAATTATATACCAGGCATCTTTTAAGTTTTCTTCCTCCCTTTGTTTAAAGTTGAGGACCTCACTCTCGGGAGTGTTGATAATGATAGGTGTGCTAGACATGATGACAAGCAAGCAAGCAGCACACAAGCAAACAAGAAGCAAGCGAACGATAACCACACGGCAGAAGAACGACAAATAAAACGGCAAGGGTGAAGTGGGGGAGAGGAAAACGAGAGGCAAAAAATGTAATGCGAAGGATAAGGGTTTGTGATAGGTACTTGGTATATGACTTTTGCGTAAGCCTCCACAGCAACGACGCCAAAAATTCTTCTTGCTACTTCTCGAGCTTGCGTTGTATTCCCTCGAAGAGGAAAGGGAGATGCAGCACAGTAGCGTAAGTATTTCCCTCAGTTTTGAGAACCAAGGTATCAATCCAGTAGGAGACCACACGCGAGTCCCTCACACCTGCGCAAACAAATAAGAACTTCGCAGCCAACGCGATAAGGGGTTGTCAATCCCTTTACTCTCACTTACGAAAGTGAGATCTGATAGAGATGATAGTTTATATTTTTGATATTTTTGTTTATAAGAACAGAAAGTAAAAGCGGAAAAAGTAAAGTAGGTGTAGATTGATATGTTGAGATTAGACCCGGGGGGCATAGTGTTCTCTAGTGGCTTCTCTCATGATAGTGATATTCTAAGGCGGGTAAACTAATTACTATCGAGCAATTGATAGAAAAGCGAATAATTATGAGACTATCTAGGCATGATCATTGTATATAGGCATCACGTCCGAGACAAGTAGACCGAATCCTGCCTGCATCTACTACTATTACTCCACACATCGACCGCTATCCAGCATGCATCTAGTGTATTGAGTTCATAAGGACAGAGTAACGCCTTAAGCAAGATGACCTGATGTAGAGGGATAAACTCAAGAAAAATGATATAAACCCCATCTTTTTATCCTCGATGGCAACAATACAATACATGACTTGCTGTCCCTACTGTCACTAGGAAAGGACACCGCAAGATTGAACCCAAAGCCAAGCACATCTCCCATTGCAAGAACTATAGATCTAGTAGGCCAAACCAAACCAATAATTCGAAGAGACTTGCAAGGATATTATGAGGACACATAAAGAGTTCAGAGAAGAACCAAATATTTCTCATAGATAATCTTGATAATAAACTCACAATTCATCGGATCTCGACAAACACACCAGAAAAAGATATTACATCGAATAGATCTCCTCAAAAACCGAGGAGAACTTTGTATTGAGATCCAGAGAGAGAGAAGAAGCCATCTAGATACTAGGTATGGACCCGAAGGTCTGTGGTAAACTACTCACAACTCATGGTGAGGGCAATGATGATGATGTATAAGCACTCCGTGATGGATCCCCCCTCCGGCAGAGCTCCGGAACAGGCTCCAAGATGGGACCTCACGGGAACATAAGGTTACGGCAATGGAATTATGGTTTTCTCTCTGTTGCTGATGGTTTCGGGGTACGTAGACTTATATAGGAGGAAGGAGGACACCGGGGGACTCATGAGGGCACCACGAGGCAGGGGCGCGCCCTGGGAAGGGGGGGGGCGCCCCCCACCATCGTGGGCACCTCGTGGCTCCCCTGACGTGGTTCTCAAGTCTCCCGTGCGTGATTTTCTCCAAAAATATCTCTCCCTAAGGATTCATTCCGTTTGGACTCCGTTTGATATTCCTTTTCTGCAAAACCCTGAAACAGGCAAATAACAACAATCTGGACTGGGCCTTTGGGTTAGTAGGTTAGTCCCAAAAATGATATAATAGTATATGAGAAAGCCCATTAAACATCCAAGACATCATAAATAATAGCATGGAATGATAAAAAATTATAGATATGTTGGAGACGTATCATCACCCCACGCACGACCCCCACATCATGCGCAGGTCGCAGGGAAGCGCAACCACCGGAGGAGTTACTGCAATAAAAAGAATTCCGCACCACTGCCCGCGCACCGTTCTGGGCCTAGCCCAACAACGTGTCGCGCTTATGTATGGCCCAGGCCCGGGGGATCCTGTCGGTGTACAAAAGTAGGGGCGCTCCTTTGTACCCCTTACTTGTGCACGGGCAGTCAGAGCCACGCCCGCCACCACGCTTAACAGGGTAGAGGAGGGAAACCAAAGCACAAGACTACCAGAGCAGCGGCAAGACAGTGGTGCAAGAAGGCCAAGCAACAAGATAAGTTTCCCCTGACAAGACCCTCGTCGGGGTGGCCTGCACGACCCCGGCAAGAAACCTTGCGGGGGCAACTCACCCAACGCTTCCGTTGCAGCCACCCTTGAGCCTAGGAGCTCCGACACCGACAACAATGTTGGAACCAAGGCTCGAGAAGCGCCTACATGATGGCATGCAGATCTTTGTAAAAGACAAGGGTCTACGGATCCTAGATGAGAACCAGAAGACAGAACGACCACAAGGATCCTTGCGGAGGATGCCCACGAGGCCCCGGCAAGGCTCCTTGCGGAGGATGCCCACGAGGCCCCGGCAAGGCTCCTTGCCGAAGATACCCCCGAAGCCTCGGTAAGCCTCTTGCCGAGTGCTCTCATAGAGGCGCGGACAAGACCCTTGTCGAGAACAGATGCAAGACCGCGGCAAGCCCTTGCCGCCCCTTTGTCACCTCAACTCGGCGGCCGACCCACTAGCTCAGGAAAGTACCCACGTGGCAGTACGTGGTTCCTGATCCAACTAGTCAAACACCTGTGTGGTGGCATACAGATCTTCGTGAAGACCCTACCACCACGCCATCTCATCTGCGTGCCTCGCTGGCCTGGACGCGCGTTGCAACCAGATGGAGCGGCAGCGGACGGGACGGGCCTCGTTCCCGTCCCCGATAAAGAAAGTGGGCACGTAAGTATCGCATTTAATGCATCTTGTCCCGTAATGGCATGAGATAAGCTTGTACACTGTGTACCTTTCCACCTCCTGTATGCCACTGTGGCAGCCCCTTTTGACTATAAAAGGAGGCCCGAGGCATACTGGAGAAGGATTCGGATCTTTTGAACTAGACATGCACCGTAGCTAGTTCAAGAAGCTCAAGAACACTCAAATACACATCAAAGCAGGACTAGGGTATTACACATCCTTATAGCCCAAACCTGGTAAACAATCCTTGTGCTGACTCCTAGACCCACTCTTTGCACAACCCCGCGCTCGTGAACCGAAGAAGGGATTCCAGTGATCCCATAGGTGTCGTTTCACCGACACATGCATAATTCAAGATAATGAACAATGACGATGAGATCGATGAAAATCTAGGTTCCACTTGGTTCTTTAGATCAAAACCAAGAACAAAATGTACAAAATAACAAAATTATATTTTTCCCTTTGTAACAGGGTACGCCATGCGAGTTCTACATCATGCCAGTTCTGAATATGGTAGGGAGGTTTAATATATCGATTAGCTGAGGCATAGGTTGCATTAGCCTAATCTATGAAGTATGTCAGATGTTAATAGATTAAGTAAATTACTTAGTACCATGGATTTCGGTGGTGAAAAACATAAAACACTATATGTAGACTGAATGTTTAATTAGACAAATTCAAACTATTATGCGGAATGTTACAGCTAAAAATAGTGTACCCAAGCAAAAAATCAGTGGCACTGAGATGCATGGTTCCATCTTCTTACTGGCCTCCTTCCCAAAAGAAGTTCAATAAGCATTACACTAATAGACCAACTGAACATGAAAGACACAAACATCGCAAAAACTAAAAAAATTGCTATATACTTCCTATCTCCTATAGGACACTGATTTATGATAACAGAAATCCGAGGGTGAGCCCTCGTCATTAAGTAAAACTATATATTTTCTAAAAAATATCATGCAAGAGTAAATTAATAACATCCTTGCCTTCAAGTGAACCCAACGGTTTGGTGGACATATCTGAGGCGGGGGAAGAGAGAGTAAACAGAACATACACACGCACGCGAGCCCTTACATGCATTTTATTTCCTTCACAATTTGTGCTTTCATGCATAGAAGAAACAATGACTGCTCGTTAGACTATCACAAAGAGACTCCAAGGAAATTAAACCGTAACACTAGGAGAGTGGAAACTAAAGAGGGAATATGTTGAGGCAGCCTCTATACAGTAGGAGGGATTAGCTAATTTTTTATGCTTGTAAAAGAACTACCATCATGTGACTGGCATTGATCATTCACATGATCAAGTCATGTGTGTACCAAGACAAAATCAAATACTCCCTCCATTCCCTTATAGAAGGCCACTATGGAAAATACATTTTGCATCTGTACAAGGCCACTAATAATAACCGAGGCAAAAAATAATGATGTTTCCTCGTATTAGCAACTTGTTTAATGCTTGTATGCATGTACTCATAATTACACTCTAATATTTCCTTCACATTTCTTCCTTGCATGCATGTGGGCATATTACTGATCCCAGTTAACGAAAAGAAAAGTTGGTTAACAAAGTGGTCATTAAATTTTACCTTCGTACCTGTAATCTGAGTTTGTGGCCTTGTATAAGGTAATGGAGGGAGTGCATGGTACCGACACATTGATGCATAAAACAAAAAGATTCCTTGCCTATTGGCATTATAGACCACAATTCCGCTAACAAAAGAAATGCAAAATTGGCATTACAGATCACAACTCCGCTCACTAAAATAATCAAGGGAAGTACAAAGAATATATATATACACACACATCATATTTGGGCTGAGTACAGCAGCAGAAACCATAAGGAACAATAATAAAAATTGAGCATCCGAAACAGAGTGTCTCCCGAGTAGTCGACGGTGGCATGAATAATAATGCAACGATGGACTGCAACAGAAAAGAAACGGAGAACAGAGGATTTGACAGTGATACGATACACACATAGGTGTTGAGCTGCCTGGCGAAGCTATAGAAGTTGTTGTGCTTGAAGTTGTGTGGGAGCACGACCAGGGCGAAGGTAGAAGGATTCCACATGACGAAGCTCTTTCCGGTGGGAGACTAGGAGATGACCCATCCAGGCGCGGCTCCCTCATGAGATCATACGTCTTGGACAGGAATGGCGGCAGCAGTGCCACCAGGGGCCGCAACGGCTCGCGGGGCACCACCAGCGAGGGCGGCGGTGGATCAGGTGATGAGCAAGAAGAAATATATATCTTAGAAGAATAGGATTATACATCTGAAGAACATAATTTTGTCTAATAAAAAAATCCATGCATGACTTGCAAAAGTATTTCTCTTCCTTTGGTCACTATTGTAACCTATTATTGTCCACATTTATTTTTCGTTTATTTTGGTAGAAGGCAGGTGGTAAAATAGATGCCACAAAATACCGATCGTCAGTCCAAATAATGTGTTGATGCAAACTGCTTGCTCACATTTATTACTATACTACTACTTTACTTCTAACCATGATCTCTATCGTTTTTATTTTAACTTTTGAACCTCTGGGAAATTCATGATTCCTTCCTAAGAATGAAAATATGAGATGCCGAAGTGATGACCCACAAGTATAGGGGATCTATCATAGTGCTTTCAATAAGTAAGAGTGTCGAACCCAACGAGGAGCAGAAGGAAATGACAAGCGGTTTTCAGCAAGGTTTTCTCTGCAAGCACTGACATTATCGGTGACGGATAGTTGTATGATAGTATAATTCGTAACGAGTAACAAGTAACAAAAGTAAACAAGGTGGCCCAATCCTTTTTGTAACAAAGGACAAGCCTGGACGTATTGTTATATAAAGCAAAGCGCTCCCGAGGACACATGGGAATTACCGTCAAGCTAGTTTTGATCATGCTCATATGATTCACGTTCGGTACTTTGATAATTTGATATGTGGGTGGACCGGTGCTTGAGTGTTGTCCTTCCTTGGACAAGCCTCCAACTTATGATTAACCACTCTCGCAAGCATCTGCAACTACGAAAGAAGTATTAAGATAAATCTAACCATAGCATGGAACATATGGATCCAAATCAGCCCCTTACGAAGCAACGCATAAACTAGGGTTTAAACTTCTATCACTCTAGCAACCCACCATCTACTTATTACTTCCCAATGCCTTCCCCTAGGCCCAAATAATGGTGAAGTGTCATCTAGTCGACATTCACATATCACCACTAGAGGAAAGACAAGATACATCTCATCAAAATATCAAACGTACCAAATTCACATGATTATTTATAACAAGACTTCTCCCATGTCCTCAGGAACAAAAGTAACTACTCACAAAGCACGTTCATGTACATGATCAGAGGGGTATTGAATAGCATTAAGGATCTAAACATATGATCTTCCACCGAATAAACCAACTAGCATCAACTACAAGGAGTAATCAACACTACTAGCAACCCACAGGTACCAATCCGAGGTTTTGAGACAAAGATCAGATACAAGAGATGAACTAGGGTTTCAGAGGAGATGGTGCTGGTGAAGATGTTGATGAAGATTGACCACCTCTCGATGAGATGATCGTTGGTGATGATGATGGCTTCGATTTTCCCCTTCCGGAGGGAAGTGTCCCCGGCAGAACAGCCATGCCGGAGCAGTAGATTGGTTTCGGCCAGGTTTCGCCTCGAGACGGAGGCGCTTCGTCCCGAAAACCTCCTTATGATTTTTTCCAGGTCAAAACACATCATATAGCAGAAGATGGACGTCGGGGGACTACCAGGGGGCACAAGGTAGGGGCGCGTCCAGGGGTGTTGGGCATGCCCCACCCTTGTGGATGGCTGGTAGCCCCCCTCTAGTGCTTCTTTCGCCAATATTTTTTATATATTCCAAAAGTATTCTCCGTGAAGTTTCTGGGCTTTGGTATCTCACATTTGCTCCTTTTCCAGTCCAGAATTTCAGCTACCGGCGTTCTCCCTCTTCATGTAAACCTTGTAAAATAATATAGAAAAAGCATAAGTATTGTGATATAATGTGTAATAACATCCCATAATGCAATAGATGTCAATATAAAAGCATCATGCAAAATGGACGTATCAACTCCACCAAGCTTAGACCTCGCTTGTCCTCAAGCGAAAAGCCAATATCGAAAAATATGTCCACATGTTTAGAGATAGAGGTGTCGATAAAAATAAAATACGGACATGAGGGCATCATGATCATCTTTAGGACTGCAACATAACTTGTCAATAAGTTCTTATGTTAAAGTAACAATTCATTCACAAGGTAAAGTATCAATCAGAAACTACATTGATAGCCAGCAAACCATGGTCTCATCCATTGAAGCAATTGCAATTTATCATAACATCGGAAAGAGTCAAATATAAGAGCTTTTCTTCAAGTGCACATACTCAACTATCATTTAGTCTTTCGTAATTGCTAACACTCATGAGATACTAATGAGTTCAAAGTTTCAACCGGACACAGAGAAAGATAAGGGCTGATAGTTTCACCTCCCAACGATTTACCTCTAGGGTAATGTCAAGAATAATGGTTCATGGCTCTCTACATCCGCATGGGTATATATATCTAGATCTCCAACATATTGTGCTTGCCAAAGGATAAATGTAAAAAGGAAAGGTGATGATCACCATGACTCTTTTATGAGGATAGGAGATAAAAGTAAAAGATAGGCCCTTCGCATAGGGAAGCAGAGGTGTCATGCGCTTTTATGGTTGGATGCACAAAATCTTAATGCAAAAGAACGTCACTTTATATTGCCACTTGTGATAATGGACCTTTATTATGCAGTCTGTCGCCTTTATTTATTCCACATCACAAGCTTGCATAAAGCTTATTTTCTTCACACTAATAGATCGTACATATTTAGAGAGCAATTTTTATTGCTTGCACCGATGACAACTTACTTGAAGGATCTTACTCAATCCATAGGAAGGTATGATGGAATCTCATGGCAAAGCTGGTTTAAGGGATCTTTGGAAGCACAAGTAGTATCTTTACTTGGTGCAAAAAGAATTTTGGATAGCATGAGAGGGAAGGCAAGCTCAACATGTTGGAGGATCTATAACAATATAACTTCTGTTAGGATGTAAGAAAACATAACCCATTATGTTGCCTTCCTTGCCCAACTTCAAATTTTTAGCATGTCATATTTTAATGAGTGCTCACATTTATGGAATATGTCCAAGATAGTATATTTATATGTGAAACCTCTCTTTCTTTATTACTTCCTATTAATTGCAGCAATGACCAAAACTGTATTTGTGAACACTCAACAACTTTTAATCATCATAATTTTTTTATGTGAATTCATTACTTCACATAAGATCAACATATGATCTTTATTTATTTCTTTTTATTTTTTTATTATTTATTCCCTTAAGATCATAGCAATATAGCAAAGCCCTCACTCAAAACTACTCTTTATTATATATCTCGAGGACTTGATGACATAGATAGGGATCAAAGCAAAACTCAAAGCTAAATCATACTAAAAAGTTTATTCTACTAGATCAAGATATAACCAAAAGGATCAAACTCAGAAAAATGGTAAATATAGAGGTGTGATGGTGATAGAGGCGAGGGGCCCGATCTTTCGATGAGATAATAACTATCGATTTGGTGGAGACGACTTTGACGATCTGGCTACAAATGTGCACGACGTTGCGCCTTAGCAATCGCTAAACCAATCTCCAGGGGTTACTGACAATGCCAAAAGCACGATCAGCCTAACCACGAAGGTCTATTCCTGCATGCAATCGAAGAACAATCAAGAATATGATAAAGAAATCTTAATATTGCAAATATAAATGATGTATTGATAAATGTGGGGATCCGTAAGCGGTCTTGGTTTGGTCGTTGGACACAAACGAAGTACACGAAGTTGCAATGGCTAACTTTTTACTAAACAAATCCGAAAGAAAAAGCTACTAGATGGATCTACTTATATAGGAGCAAGGGGTGGCGGCCAAGGAGGCGGAAGGACGTCCCAAGGCAGCCTAAAACTAACCCTAGGTCGTACAAGGCTCATGGGCCCAAGTGGAGGTGATGTAACACCTTTGGACTTGTAGTTTGACTCGGATTTTGCTGCAGCGTCAGATTGTTTCGTCGGTATCTCAATGATCTGGACGAAATTGAAGGTGAATCCAATTGCGTTGGAAAGTGTATTAAATCTAGTTTCCAACAAAAAAAGAATCACCCAATTCGGAGTCCGTATGAAGGAGTTCTTGCCGTTTTGAGTCAGGTATGTCTGTGCAGTCCGAATCTGGATGCAGAACGTGAGAGACTTGGACTCTATCTTCTCTTGGCCCAAAAGTGACGTGAGAGAACTTTTTAAACAGCACGTAAACTTCTCTTTTTCCCTTATCTTCATATGTGGATTGTACAAATGTCCCATACACCTGGAATTAGACATGGCACAAAAGTCTGTGAAGTATTTTTGTTCTGGATGACATAAATAAATTGTTGCATAATTTGCATTAGAAATCACCTCACAAACATACATGTATGCAATATTTTTGGTCGTATCCAAGGTAGTCATGTCCTCATCAGATGGTGATACGATACCGGGGCACCTCTCCCAAGCTTGGCAGTTGCCAAGGGGAGAGCCCATACCCATGTGTTTAGGATTCTTTCTTCGGAGGTGGTGTTGATGTGATATTCTTGGCGATGATGCCCCATAGGATGCGATTCTCCTCCTCCAACTTATTGATGTGCTGCTTAAGATCCATTATTTCCTTGCGAAGTTTTCCCGTGACGGCTAGAGCTCCAACTACCCATGGATGATTCATAGATGCGGGAGAAAATTCAACACTCTTTTTCATATTTTCATAAGAGAGAAATCTAGCACTGGGAGGGATGACCGAGTTTAGAATCACCATGCTCTGAAGTTCCTCCATCATCAATTTTGTTTGGAGATGAGAGCTAACTTATTGATCCTCTTCCGTGGCATCTATCCGCTTCAAGTCAGCCTCCATCTTCTCTTCTGTTGCTGGACCAAAGTGCTCCGGTGTCGGATGAGAGGCAAGACTCTCACCGATCGACTCTTGAGACGACATCTTGCTCTAAATTTGCTGCAGAAACAACTAAAAAACGAAAACAGAGGATTATGTCATGGTACTAGGGTCAAAACCTTTGGGAGATTATATAATGAATTTTTACTGATAGAAATAAGTGGTGCGCAAGAAAACGGAGTCCGGGAGGAACACGGGGTGGCCACAAGGTAGGGGGCGTGCCCAGGGGGTAGGGCACGTCCTCCACCCATGTGGCTGCCCCGTGTCTCTTCCGGACTAGTTTTAATTTTCCTAATTTTTTAAATATTCCAAAACGGAGAAAAAATGCTGTTTCGAGTGTTTTGGAGTCGATTTACTTATGTACTCGTTATGTACTCCTTTTCGGAGTCTGAATCATTCTGGAAAGTGTCCCTTATGTACTCCTCCGGTGTCACGGTGTCAATTATATTGGTCTCAACATTTATGGGAGTACATGAGATATAGTGCTTGATTCTTTGATCGTTTACCACCTTCGGATTTGTGCCTTCGGCGTTGTTGATTTTGATGGCACCGGAATGATAGACCTCCTCGATAATGTAAGGACCTTCCCACTTAAAGAGAAGTTTTCCTACAAAAAATGTTAAACAAGAGTTGTATAGCAAAACATGATCACCTATGTTAAACTCCCATTTTTCTATCCTTTTGTCATGCCATCTTTTAACTTGTTCTTTAAATAATTTGGCATTCTCGTAGGCTTGAGTTCTCCATTCATAAAGTGAGATAATGTCAAATAACCTCTTCTCACCGACAAGTTTGAAATCATAATTTTGTTCTTTAATAGCCCAATATGCCTTATGTTCTAATTCATGAGGTAAGTGACATGCTTTTCCATAAACCATTTTATACGGAGACATACCCATAGGGTTTTTATAAGCAGTTCCATAAGCCCATAATGCATCATCAAGTTTCTTAGACCAATTCTATCTAGATCTATTAACAGTCTTTTGCAAAATCAATTTAATCTCTATATTTCTCAATTCTACTTGACCACTAGATTCAGGATGATATGGAGATGCAATTCTATGGTTAACATCATATTTAGGAAGCATCTTAGAGAAAGCACCATGAATAAAATGTGAACCACCATCATTCATTAAATATCTAGGGACTCCAAACCTCGGAAAAATAACTTCTTTAAGCATCCTAATAGAAGTGTTATGATCAGCACTACTAGTTGGAATAGTTTCTACCCACTTAGTAACGTAATCAACATCAACTAAAATATGTGTATATCCATTAGAGGAAGGAAAAGGTCGCATATAATCAAAGCCCCAAACATCAAATGGTTCAATAACAAGTGAATAGTTCGTAGGCATTTCCTGGCGTCTACTAATATTATTAATTCTCTGACATTCATCACAAGACAGGACAAACTTACGGGCATCTTTGAAGAGAGTAGGCCAATAAAAACCGGATTGCAATACCTTGTGTGCAGTTCTATATCCAGCATGGTGTCCTCCATAGGCCTCGGAGTGACACTTATGTAGAATCTGTTCCAGTTCATACTCAGGTACACAATGTCTAATAACACCATCTACTCCTTCTTTATAAAGGTGTGGGTCGTCCCAAAATTAATGTCTAAAGTCATAGAAGAACTTTTTCTTTTGTTGGTATGTGAAGCTAGGCGTTATAAATTTAGCAACAATATAATTAGCATAATCAGCATACTAAGGAGCATTACGAGAAGCATTTACGATAGCTAATTGTTCATCAGGAAAGCTATCATCAATAGGTAGTGGGTCATCAAGGACATTTTCTAACCTAGACAAGTTATCTGCAACAGGGTTCTCAGCTCCTTTTATATCAATAATATGCAAATCAAATTCTTGTAGCACGAGGACCCATCTAATAAGTCTAGGTTTAGCATCTTTCTTTTCCATAAGATATTTAATAGCAGGATGATCGGTGTGAACAGTTACTTTGGAATCAACAATATAAGATCTAAACTTATCACAAGCAAAAACAACTGCTAAAAATTATTTTTTAGTAGTAGCATAATTTCTCTGGGCACTATCTAGAGTTTTACTAGCATAATGAATAACATACATTTTTTATCAACTCTTTGTCTTAGAACAGGACCAACAGCATAATCACTCGCAGTGCACATAATTTCAAAGGGTAAATTCCAATCAGGTGGTTGAATAATAGGTGCAGAAATCAAGGCTTTCTTAAGTATTTCAAATGCTTCTACACAATCATCATCAAAAACAAAAGGAACATCTTTTTGCAAGATATTAGTGAGAGGTCTAGAAATTTTAGAGAAGTCCTTAATAAACCTCCTATAAAAACCAGCATGACCAAGAAAACTTCTTATACCTTTGATATCTTTAGGACACGGCATCTTTTCAATAGCGCCCACTTTAGCTTTATCAACTTCAATACCTCTTTCATAAATCTTATGCCCCAAGACAATACCTTCATTAACCATAGAGTGGTACTTCTCCCAATTGAAGACAAGATTAGTTTCTTCGAATATCTGCAAAACTTGATAAAGGTTGCTTAAGCAATCATCAAAAGAAGTTTCGTAAACGGAGAAATCATCCATGAAAACCTCAACAATCTATTGAGAAAAGTCAGAGAATATAGCAGTCATACATCTTTGAAAGGTAGCAGGTGCATTGCATAAACCAAAAGGCATAAGCAAAAGTACCAAAAGGGCAAGTAAAAGTAGACTTTTCTTGATCCTCTTTTGACACAAGTATTTGAGAGAAACCAGAATAACCATCTAGAAAGGAAAAATGTGTTGGTTTGGATAGTCTTTCTAGCATTTGATAAATAAAAGGTAGAGGGTAATGATCTTTCTGAGTAGCTTTATTCAATTTACGAAAGTCAATTACCATTCTATAACCTGTAACAATTCTTTGCGGGGTCAATTCATCTTTATCATTAGGAACAACAGTAATGGCTCCCTTCTTGGGGACACAATGAACATGACTTACCCACTGACTATCAGCAATATGATAAATTATACATGCCTCCAGAAGTTTTAGTATTTCATTTCTTACCACTTCTTTCATCTTAGGATTTAATTGGCGTTGGTGATCAACAACTAGTTTAGTATCTCATTCTAGCTTAATTTTGTGTTGGCATAAGGTGGGACTAATGCCTTTAAGAGCATCATGAGTATATCCAATAGCAACATGGTGCTTCTTCAGAGTTTTCAATAGTTTCTTCTCTTCATGCTCTGAAAGGTTAGAACTAATAATAACATGATATATCTTCTTTTCATCAAGATAAGCATATTTCAAAGTATCGGGTAACGGTTTAGGCTCAAACACGAGATCACCCTTAGGTGGAGGAGGATCTTCGAGGATTTCAACAGGAAAATTGTTTTTTAGAATAGGACCTTATTTAAAAAATATTTCATCTATTTCGCTTATTTCATTCATAAACATGTCATTCTCATGTTCTAGCAAATATTGTTCTAAAGGTTCAGTAGGAGGCACGACAATAGAAGCAAGACCAATAATTTCATCCTTACTAGGCAATTCTTTATCACGGGGTTGTCTACGAAATTTAGAGAAATTAAAATCATGAGACATATCCCCTAGACCGACAATAATAATATCTTTCTCACAGTCTATCCTAGCATTAATAGTGTTCAACAAAGGCCTACCAAATATAATGGGACAGAAATCATCTTGTGGGGAACCAAGAACAAGAAAATCAGTAGGATATTTTATTTTCCCACACAAGACTTCAACATCTCTAACAATCCCTATTGGTGTTATAGTATCTCTATTAGCAAGCTTGATAGTTACATCAATTTCTTCTAACTTAGCAGGTGCAATTTCATTTATAATTTATTCATATAAAGTAAAAGGAATTGCACTCACACTAGCACCCACATCACATAAGCCATGATAACAATGATCTCCTATTTTAAGAGAAACAACAGGCATGCCAACAACATGTCTATGTTTATCCTTAGTATCGGGTTTAGCAATTCTAGCAGCTTCATCGTAGAAATAAATAACATGCCCATCAATATTGTCAGCCAAGAGATATTTAACCATTGCAATATTAGGTTCAAATTTGATTTGGTCATGTGGTATAGGTGCTCAAATATTATTTTTATTAACCACAGTTGAAGCTTTAGCATGATCCTTTATCCTAACAGAAAAAGGTGGTTTCTCAATATAAGCAGTAGGAATAATAGGATCAACATTATAAGTAATAGTTTGTCTTCAACTTTAATTGGTTCAACTACTTTAACTTCAATGGGAGGATGATATTTAAACCACTTCTCCTTAGGGAGATCAACATGAGTAGCAAATGATTCACAGAAAGAAGCTACTATGTGAGAGTCAAGTCCATATGTGGTGCTAAATTTATGAAAAGCATCAGTATCCATAAAAGATTTGACACAATCAAACTTAAGGTTTATACATGACTCATTACCTTTGTCGAGATCCCAATATTTAGAATTGTGTTTAATTCTTTCCAATAAATCCCATTTGAATTCAATAGTCTTATTCATATAAGAGCTAGCATAAAAAGTATCAAGCATGGATCGATCATTATGAGAAAGCCGAGCATAAAAATTCTGAATAATAATTTCTCTGGAGAGCTCATGATTGGGGCATGAATATAACATTGACTTAAGCCTCCCCTAAGCTTTAGCAACACTTTCTCCTTCATGAGGCCAAAAATTATATATATATAATTCCAATCACTATGAACTAGATGCATAGGATAAAACTTCTGATGAAATTCCAATTTCAATCGGTTGTAGTTCCAAGATCCAATATCATCACATAGCATATACTAGGTCAATGCCTTTCCCTTGAAAAATAAAGGGAATACCTTCTTGACAAAATCCTCGGAGATACCTGCAAGCTTAAATAATCCACAGACTTCATCCACATAGATTAGGTGTAAATCGGGATGCAATGTTCCGTCTCCTACATAAGGATTAGCTAGTAATTTGTCTACCATACCCAAAGGAATTTCAAAGTAAATATTTTCAGTAGGTGTAGTAGGTTGAGTAGCAACTCCTTGTTCTTCTGGTCGGGGTGAAGATACCCCGAATAAAAACCTCAAAGGATTATTTTCCATAGTAACAAGTGACAGTAAATTTCAGCACACTATATAAATGTTTCCTTATCAAAGGCGCTTCACTCCCCGGCAACGGCGCCAGAAAAGAGCCTTGATGACCCACAAGTATAGGGATCTATCATAGTCCTTTCAATAAGTAAGAGTGTGGAACCCAACGAGGAGCAGAAGGAAATGACAAGCGGTTTTCAACAAGGTTTTCTCCGCAAGCACTGAAATTATCGATAACAGATAGTTGTATGATAGTATAATTCATAACGGGTAACAAGTAACAAAAGTAAAAAAAAAGGTGCAGCAAGGTGGCCCAATCCTTTTTGTAACAAAGGACAAGCCTGGATGTATTCTTATATAAAGCAAAGCGCTCCCGAGGACACATGGGAAATACTGTCAAGCTAGTTTTCATCATGCTCATATGATTCACGTTTGGTACTTTGATAATTTGATATGTGCGTGGACAGGTTCTTGGGTGATGTCCTTCCTTTGAGAAGCCTCCCACTTATGATTAACCACTCTCGCAAGCATCTGCAACTACGAAAGAAGTATTAAGATAAATCTAACCATAGCATGAAACATATGGATCCAAATCAGCCACTTACGAAGCAACGCATAAACTAGGCTTTAAGCTTCTGTCACTCTAGCAACCCATCATCTACTTATTACTTCCCAATGCCTTCCCCTATGCCCAAATAATGGTGAAGTTTCATGTAGTTGACGTTCACATAACACCACTAGAGGAAAGACAAGATACATCTCATCTAAATATCAAACGAATACTAAATTCACATGATTACTTATAATAAGACTTCTCCCATGTCCTTAGGAACAAAACTATCTACTCACAAAGCATGTTCATGTTCATGATCAGAGGGGTACTGAATAGCATTAAGGATCTGAACATATGATCTTTCACCGAATAAACCAACTAGCATCAACTACAAGGAGTAATCAACACTACTAGCAACCCACAGGTACCAATATGAGGTTTTGAGACAAAGATCGGATACAAGAGATGAACTAGAGTTTGAGAGGAGATGGTGCCGGTGAAGATGTTGATGAAGATTGACCCCCTCTTGATGAGACGATCGTTGGTGATGACGATGGCTTCGATTTCCCCCTCCCATAGGGAAGTGTCCCCGACAGAACAGCCCTGCTAGAGCTCTAGATTGGTTTCGCCCAGGTTCCGCCTCGAGATTCATCCCGAAAACCTCGTTATGATTTTTTCCAGGTCAAAACACATCATAGAGCAGAAGATGCATGTCGGGGGGCTGCTAGGGGGCCCACAAGGTGGGGCGCGCCTAGGGGGTAGGGCGTGCCCCCCCCACCCTTGTGGATGGCTGGTGGCCCCCCTCTGGTGCTTCTATCGCCCAATATTTTATATATATTCCAAAAGTATTCTTCATGAAGTTTCAGGGCTTTTGGAGTTGTGCAGAATAGGTATCTCAGATTTGCTCCTTTACCAATACAGAATTCCAGCTGCCGGCATTCTCCCTCTTCATGTAAACCTTGTAAAATAAGAGAGAAAAGGCATAAGTATTGTGATATAATGTGCAATAACAGCCCACAATGCAATAAATATCAATATAAAATCATGATGCAAAATGGGCGTATAACGAAGATCTGTGGAATGCCATAAAACTAACTTAAGCTTATGTTCCCGTGTCCTTCAATCTGGGAAAAACAGAGCTTTCCCTTCATTACATAATGCACATCCTATGGATTGTTTACTTAGTAGTTAGCAATTGCCATTTTCCGCTTGGAACATCTCTACTACACATCTCTATTTGAACCAAACAATGTGTATTTTAGAAACTAAAAGATATGAAAGGATAACCTAACACTTGATCCTCGATTGAGCGAATCGCTCGATCGAGTAAACTACTCAGTAATATAAATGGAGGTTCCCTACAATAAAACTTGTAGAACACACACGGGTAAGGAAACTGAGAAATATATCACAAGTCAGCATCAAATTTATTTGAAAGGAAAAAATTATCATTGTTTAAGCAACTCACTAAATGAGAATCCAAAAAACATACAATTTTAATCCCCATTAAATCCGAAACTCAAAACCATGCAAAGAAAGTACATACTCAGAAAAGTAACCAAGTATGAGATGTTTGACCTTTAAATCCTTACTTCACATATGAAGAAAATGAAGTCGACATCCAGAGCTTCAAGCAGATCCACCCGATGTTTCTCCATGAACCCGAATTTCCATCTTTGCACTGATGGTGCAAATGTGTTGTATAAAAATGCATTTCCATCTTTATGATAACGAAATCAAATGCAAAATGTGCAGCATAAAGGAGTTTCGCTATGATAAATTAGTTCTTCCACTGTTGATCCTGCTGAAAGGCAATATAACTGCTCTTCGTGCATTATGGAGTTGAGATCGTCAACAAGCGCTTCCAGCGCTGAAGGCCTACGACGACTGACACAACTCTTTTTCTGTATGGTATCAGTGACTCCCAAGCATGTGACTGCGCTGAACCTAAAGTTTAATGATACCAGAAACCCATCATTAATATAGCAAACAATGGTTGTGAAAAGTACTCATCCAAAAAGATTATGCTATGCATAGGGACTTAGAGGGTCACCTAATGATTATGATTGGTACGAAGAACATAAAAGTTTTGACTTAACAGCAACAAGTGAAAAAATTAGAGAGAACTCACTGGCTATTTCACTTTCATTAGTACAACCATACGGGGCACAACTCTCTGAAGTATACCGCTGATCCAAAACCAAATCTATTACTTGTGTCTGCATTTCCTATCTTCCAAAAGTTCTGATCAGAATGGTTCATCCTTCACTATGTTGCGGTTTGGTCATTTCTTTGGCTATTTCTGTCCCATGAGCTTCAGCTTGTAGGGTCCAGCTTCACCAGCGTTAGTATCTTCTCGACGATGTGCTAGTGTGTAATTCACTAATGTACCATTTATCCTAGTCTCCCTCCTCGCCTGCTCTGCTACTTTTAGTAACAAAAAAACATGTACAATATGTAAGTTCAACTACTTTGAATATAATTTTCTTTAGGTTTTCTAGCTTTTCTTAGGAGACAACAAGTAACACAACTGAACAAATCGAATCAAAGGGGATTAAGGGTGGCTGCAGTACAAGGAAAGACTGAAAGAGAAGAGAGGAGGAGAGGGGGACGGACCTCCATGGACATGCATATGGCCCCACCTCCCTTCCCTTCTTCTTTTTCTGGTCCTTCTGCTCCTTGCTCATTCATCCCCTTCTTCTCCTTTTCTCTGCACATGGAAAGGGGAAGCACCAAATTGAAGCCCACCAAAACACAAACCGTTCCAGATCACAAGAATATGAATTAGAGGGCGGCGCCAGATCGGAGGTCGAGGGTCGCGTCCAGCTCGACGGCGGTGTGGATCCAGAAGCCCCCGCCATGGCCGTGGCCGTGGCAAAAATGGTCGCCGCCTCGGGAGAGGTCGGTTGCAGGGGGAGGGAGAGGTAGAGGGAGAAGGCAAAGGTTGCCGGTGCGTTTGACCCACGGCGCCCACGCCTCCGACAACCGCGGAGCGAACCCGAGGAGGCACGCGCACACCCAGCGACGCTCTCCCTCTCTGGCCGCTTGCTTCACAGTGCCGTCGGGCAGATGACGGCGATGAGCGTGGCGGCCGTGGACGAGGAGGATGGCCTGGGCAAGCGGCGGCGGTGGTGGCCGGCGTGCGTGGGCCTAGGGTTTGGTGGGGAGGAGAGGCGAGGCACGGGTGCGTGATGAGGAGGTGGCGCCAGCGGGAGAGGAGCTGGCTACGTCATTTCCACGCAAGCTGTCGCCTTTTATACCCCCAGTGCATGAAATAACGAAAATGCCCTCGGTGGGGCAGGCTATTTACGCGCGGTGGCATGACCGGGGCGCACACTGTTCATAGAAACGGCCACGATTTTGATCTGATGGCCGAGATCGATCGGCAGCTGGATCCTACGGCCGAGAACGCATCAGGAAAACGATCGGACGGCCAATAGTTGCTAAACTCTCCGAGCGTTTGACGGGTGTTTCATTTCTTCTTCTTTTTTTATTGCTGCCGATATTCTCATGTTGTCGTTGATTTGATTTCGAGGCGGTTGCCGCCTCTGCCGCGTGTTCTGGGGGTTTCACTTCCAGACCATTCGGGGGCGTTTGGTAATTGATTTTTTACTCCTTTGGAGTCGCTATAAATACAGACCTTTCTTGCCATTGCTCCATGCATTCCAGTTTGGGCTGCGTGTTCATTTGTGGTCGCTTAGTTATGTTTCATCGTACTTCCGTTCGTGTTGGTCTATGTCGTTGGGGTCTCCCTCCTGGGACGGACCAGGCATTGAAGCAGCACCGGCTGCTCATGTCGTGCAAGATCTGGCACTGCGGCTAGCCATTCCCGCTGGACAAGGCCCTGACGATGGAGAAGAACTCGTGCGTGCAAGTGCAGGCCTACGACATGACCGCCGCGATAGGCCCATGTTCGGCTGCAAGAAGCTAGGTTGTAATGATACCTAACTCTTCATCGCTAGCTGGGGAATATTCTTTATGCAGAATGGCCCGAGTGTGGCGAGCGATAGGCCGAGGATCTGGAGTCAGCCATGGTGGACATGTGGGCGTTCCGGTCGCCGGCGCTGGAGGTGGGCGTCACCGTAGCAGGCCGAGTGCGAGTGGTGGCTAGCTATGGAGGTTAACACGCGCGGCGATGGCGGTGCACCAGGATAGCCGGCCTGCTACATCGCCATCGTTGGGACACTGGGACGGACAAAGAGGGGTCTGCGTGAGGGAGCGCCGAGCGCCAGCTACGTCATGTGTGATTGCAACAGAGTCGCCTCCACCGATGCCGGTTTACCAAGTGTGGCTCTCAGCGTTATTTACTTTGCCGAGAGTCCGTGTTTTGGCTCTCGGCGAAGAGCCTGGCACCTGGCGTATAAGGAAATTCCAGTACTGCATCACAGACGGCACACAACAAGTATACGATGCGTTTGTTTGTTCCCATTACCCTCAGTCAGGCTCGCGCGGAAAGAAATTGGATCATTTAGTTGGTTGGGTCACATTAAAAGGCAGTCCGCATGAACCTTAAAGCAACTCTGGGTCTGGCTCTGGGGGAACAGCCGAATCAGCCATTTTTCCTGAGCCAATCTCGCGCACTGCAACCTGAGGCATGTGGGCGGTTACACGTGCGGAGGCCGCCTCGAGGCGTCGCGTTATTTCCCGAAGCCGCAACATAAATTACCCTCACCCTCCTTCCCTCACCATGATGTCTCTCCTCTTCCACACTCACACCAGCGGCGGTGAGCACCAGAGCGACAGACTGCAAGGCGATCCTAGGCGTCGGCGAGCACCGGGTTGACCAGCGCATCGACAATGGCAGTAAGCCTTTACCCTCTCTCTCAATGTTTTGCACTCAATTCGTGGTAGATTTGATTTTCGGACATGATTCGAGCATTAGGGAGGGGATTGAAAACACCAGGGGTTGCAGGTTGGTTTGTGGGGAACACGACAGATGAACCCTAGAATCCATCGGTTCTGCACCGATGGATTCTGGGGTTCATACACTCTTTTTTCAGTACAAGTGGTTGGGGATTGTGGTAAAACTACGTTAGAAACACCTATCCCTAGTCGCGACGACCTTGGAGGCACTTCATGCAGCAGGTGGGCGTAGCCTTCTTCTTGTCTTCCACCACCACGTCCACCACACCATCCTCAATCTCTTCCTCATCATCTTCATCAAGAACAATGGATCTTGCATGGTCATCTGCCACTGGCGCCCTGACCACTATCTGCATCATATCATGATCGTCCTCCGGCGCGATGAACTTCTTGGTCAAGAAATTCCATAGAATCTGTTCAAACTCAACCACGTACCCTATCAGTGGAGGAGTGAACCTTTTGTGGAAGGTCATGAGGAAGCATGGCAATTTCGCCGCGGCACACCATGTTGCAGACACTGCGGCAACTCGAACCAAGTTTGAAACGCTATCCATGTCGTTAAAACATGACTTCATAGTTCTTAAATATAATCGGGAAGCACTAATAGATATTTTAATGGAGAGTTAGGACTTTTTTTGTGACGAATCAAACCATAAAAATATTTTAGGGACACCATGACTCCATCCCTTCTTCTCCATAATGTGGACGTTGCACCCATGTACACCTTATGACACTCGTGTAAGTTTTGTTTACGATAGGTGCATGTTAAATCAGATGTTAAAGTAATTCATAGAAAGAAGCAATGGCCGATGGGTAGCTATATATAGCATCATTGCAACTTTCGCATTACATGCAGAACCTCCGTTTTACATTCTCAGAACCATGCAGACCACCCCTATGTCACTTTTTTATTTATGAATAAGAAGGAACGATAGATAGATCACCACAACGCTTACATCACATGTAGAACCTTCATTTTACTTTGTCGGAACCATGCATACTCGCACGGGGGCACCCTCTTTTGTGGGCGAGAACCTTCTCTATAAGGTGCATGTTGCACCCCACTGGCACCATTCGGGAACGTGTAATTTTTTACGATGCATGCCTATCAACAGAGAGAGGAAACAATAGACAAATAGATATATCATCATCGAAAAGTTTGCATTACGCATGAACCTCCATTTTTTTACTTTGTTGCAACCATGAATCACAGCAACACTTTACATCACATGTAGAACATTTGTTTTACACTCTCCGAACCATGCATAACCTCCCTAGGGCACCTTTTTATTTGCGCATGATAACCTTGTATATAAGATGGACGTTGCACTCCCATGACCCGCAGTTGGCACCCTCGTGTAAACATTTGCAACATGTGCACACTATATCAAATGGTAAAGGTCTATAGAGAGGGGGAGTGATAGATAGCTAGAGACACTACACAGGAACTTCGAATTGGCATTGTCAGAACCATGCATATCCACACAAGGGGCACCCTTTTACATCGGAACATGAACCTTTTCATATATTGATAATGTTAGACCTTTTCGCACCATTCCACTTGTGCGGTTTTCTATGAATGGTGGTGTGTTGTATTGCTGTGGCGGTATTCAAATTGGTTTCATATAATAGGAAAATGACTTTGAATTTTCCTAGTATCCATTAAACGCACCGACCCCTGTCGGTGCTTGTGATTTTTTTTTGCGGTGTGTGTGTGTTATATCATATGGTAAAGGTCTATAAAGAGAGGGAGTGATAGATAGCTAGATACTGAGTCACTACAACAATTACATTACACAAGGAACCTCCAGTTTGCATTGTCGAAACCATGCATACCCACATAAGGGGAACCCTATTACATGTGAATGTGGACCTTTCATATAACGATGATGTTGGACCTATCACATGAAACCATCATACATTTGTCAGTTGTTAAAGGACTATAGAGAGGGAGCGATAGATAGTTAGACATAGCATCACCGCAAGGTTTAAATTAAACATAAACATCTATTTTACTCTGTCGGAACCATGCATACCTACACGAAGGCACCCTTCTTATGGACTAGAACTCTATCTATGAGGCAGAAGTTGCACCCATAAACACTCTATTTGGTACCATGTAGTTTTTTCACGATGCATGTCTGTCAAATAATGTGTTAAAGGACTAGAGAGAAAGAGGAAGTGACAGATAGATAGATACATCATCACCGGAATGCTTATATTTATACATGAACTTCTATTTTACTTTGTCAAAAGTATGGATCACAATGCTTGGATCACCACAACGTAGGGTTTTCCCTCTCATTAGACCATGTGAAGTGCCTTCCATGCATATATATCTCTCCGAGCTCATTATTGTCGACGAAGCTCCTAAACTTATTCATCATGTTCTCATTTACGTTTGCATTGTTTTTCTCCGAGGCCCTTAAGATCATGTTGAAATCCCCCAAAACTAGTCCAGGGCACCGCCTCCTACGGTTCGTTAAATCTTCAAGGAACTTCGTTTTAAGCTCATCTCCTTGTGGCCCGTAGACAACGGTGATCCACCAATCCTCACCCGATCTCGGGTGCACCAATCATGTGAGAAAGTGTTCGTCACATATGATTTTGTCCACCTGAAGTACCGTGGTATCCCACGCGAGAAGTATGCCACCTCTGGTCTCCTCCGCCGGTAAATAAGCAAAGCTATCCAAGGACGGACCCACACATTGCATTGCTTGGAATTCATCTACTACATCCAACTTAGTCTCTTGCAAACACACTACAATAGGTTTCACCGATTACAGAAACTCCTTCATCGCCTTCCGTTTGGTCGGATTGTTCAAACCGCGAAACTTCCAGCAAGTCAACGATGGGTTTAAATCCATGAAGCTATGGATCACCCACTCCACGCCTCCAAACACCTCACTGTGCATCGATCTTCATTGGCACCGCGCTCCTAGCTTCTGTAGGCGGGACTTTCTTGCCAAACAGGGCTGCAATTACACGCACGTGATGTTCGCGAAGAGGGGAATCGCACAGGTTTGTGAGCTCTTTGATCGTGTTGTCATCCGCCACCAGATCGTCCGGAACCATCCCCAAGGAACGAAGGAGCATGTTCTCCGCCGGCTTGGCCTTGGTTGTCCCTTGCGTCAAGGAGCGCTTTGTTTGAGGCGGAGCCACTGGTGGGCGAGCGGGGGCCAGGCCCACCATCGATCGAGCACCCTCAACAGAATCAAACGGGGACTAGCTAGTATTAACAACGTAGCATTAAGTTGTCACATGTAAACGGGCTATTAACACAAATAATAATACTACTCCTAAGTGGACAAGGACCTAATGGGCTGATTGCCCAATCCCAAGAAGTCAAGCCACGACATGCTACATCTAGCCAGAAGAAGATTCGGTGGATGGCTACGATCGATCAATCCACAAATATGTATTTCTGTATAACTCGTTCTTCTGGGCGAGCGGCGGCGGCCTAGGGCATAGACATTAGCCGCCGATGGGATACTTTGTCCAACCATTGGCAATGGCACCAGCCGTTGTTCGGAGACTTCATCTAGGGGCATCAAAACATCATGGTTGCAGCGCGTTGAGCACTATGTGCCTTTATCCATGGCCCCTCGGTCCTCAACTCCTCATAATCATACCTGGGACTTCCCATTGTGGCTCACGTGAATCGCACACATAGATCAAAGGTAATTACTAACAGTGGAAGATTTGTACAAACTACTGACTATTAATTTGTGTTACACTAATTACAGATTGCATTCTACTTAGTTATTTTGCAAGATATAGATCAAACTATTGTTAGAAACTTTTGGTCCCGCGGAAGACAAAATCTTAAAGACTAGTTAGATGTTTATTTATTATTTTGAAGTTTGTTATGCTTCAAGAAAAATAAAGAGAAAATAATTAAGTATCGCTCTAGTATCAAAATTTTAATCTAAATGAGGAGATGTTCTGCTCAATTGGAATGCAAACTCCCGCTTGAAATACTGCGGTGGGATAAAAAATTCCAAATAAGATAAAATTGAATACAAAAACCATATGGTATATTCATGTGATATCCTATATTTGTTCGTGACATGTGTTGTTATTGTCTTCCTCGCCACCCCCCCTATGCTCAAATCCTGGCTCCGCCCCTGCGCTTGGTCGCACGCATGGTCTGCCTTGGTGTGTAAGGTTCCGCCTCGGCTTGTAACGTGGACACCTGAACTTCCTCTTCAGCAGCGGAGGCGCCCGCTTCTTGACTATATTGGCACAGAAGGTTTTCATTCTCGTGTACGCGGCCATCTCCTGGGTTGTCTCCATCTCTAGCTATGTCCTCGCTTAACGGTGCAAGGGACGTGGTCATGTCCAGAGCCGCATGTAGCCGGTGGCCAACATCCATATGCCCTTCCATGGTGGACTCCGGCTCGTGCGATGTGGTCATTTCCATACATGCATGCGGATATGGGAAACTACCACCTATCCTGCCGTAGCTGGCTCACATTCTTTGGTGATGCCCTGCATGGGAGCAGTATTGTCTTCTAGTGTTGTGTCCTTATTCAGCCTGGCTTCCATCTCAGAGGGCCTAAAGCGGAGATGCCCCCTCTGCTATAGAGTACTACACTATATAACAATGATGGGCGGTAGAAAATACACCGGATTTGTTGGAACAAAAGTGAATGCTAATTGCTCACCCCGTGAAATGAACGGCCAGGCCCGTGGCTAATGGAATCCAGGGTTCAGAGATGTCCTGACATTTTTTGGTGGGATCCCCTTGGAAGTTATCGCGCAGACAAAGAGGGGCATCCCGTGTTCGCACTCACGCAGTGGGGCCAGCTAAGAGCCCAGCTAGTCCACTCCTCCGAAAGCAAAGCACTCTATTCGGTGCCTGATACCAAGAAACCAAAGGTTGAAGCGCAGCGCAAGATTGACGAAATGCATTCATTCACAGGGCGGCGCACACTGCAATCTAAGGTATATCCAACCCCAATCTAATGCCTGTTATAGATCAAGATTACGATTTGCACACTTCAATACGGTAGCATTCCTCTAGTGCCTTTATTCTCAATATCATTGCCCCTCAGTGTTTTTTCATGTCTACTGCGTGGATCCGATTTCTTGCACTCAACAATTGTTTTCCGGCATTTTTTATAGATTGTTCATGCAAAATCGTTTTCGCTTACATGGCCCGAAGAAAACTCAATCTTAAAAAAAACCCACTACACACCCAAGGAATTGATGCGAATGCATCATGATCCTATAATCACTACTGCAGGATGGTCCAAACGCGACACTACGATCAGAGACCCTTCGATGAAAATGTGTGTGATGCCATAATCGCAAATGGTGGTGTAAAAGAACCGTCAAAAAAGGTGCAAAACGTTCACGATGACGGATGCATCAAACACGGTTCAGATTTTAGTTGCGTGTGCGATGAAGGGCATACCGTTCAGTTCAATTAACTATTTGTGATGAGGAGGAACAGAAGAAATGGGCAGCCAGGTGAAGGTGTGTGCGATATACAACATATGGTTCGCTAGGATGAACTGTGTGTGATTAGGCAACACAATGGAAACGGTTCAACTGAACAAGATGTGTGTGATACTCGGCAAACAGGTCAGTAATCGAAATGTGTGCGAAGACCAATAATAACACAGACGATTGCTGCTAATAAGCCGTGTGATTTGCTCTGTATACAGAATAATAACATGTATATATAACTGAAATAAACATCCAATTACATAACTGACTATACAGATCATTCGAGCATGTGCATTAGAACAATTGCATGCATTCTAAAGTAGGAGAAACGATCGTCTAGTCATCTACTTCTTGTGACACTCCCGCCACTGCTCTGTGGGACCATCCCTCGTCTCGGGTAGGAAGAAGACACTTTCTCATGTGAACAATCCATCTGTACATCTCGTAGCTTGCGTGCGCGTCCTTGGCCGTGTACTAGACATGTTTTTCATCCAGTCTCTCATGCCAGACACTGTGCCAGGTGATATGTCTCCAACGTATCTATAATTTTTTATTGTTCCATGCTATTACATATTCTGTTTTGGATGTTTAATGGGCTTTATTATACACCTTTATATTAGTTTTGGGACTAACCTACTAACCCAAGGCCCAGTGCAGATTGCTGTTTTTTTGCCTATTTCAGTGTTTCGTAGAAAAGGAATATCAAACGGAGTCCAAACGGAATGAAACCTTCTGCAGAGTTATTTTTGGAACAATATCAATGCAGGAGACTTGGAGTACACGCCAGGAAGCGAAGGAGGTGGCCACGAGGGCAGGGGCGCGCCCCCACCCTCGTGGGCCACCTGTTGCTCCACTAGTGACCCTCTTCAGCCTATATATACTCTCATACCCTGAAAACATCAAGGCAACAGACGAAACCCTAATTCCACCGCCGGAACCTTCTATTCCCATGAGATCCCATCTTGAGGCCTGTTCTGGAGCTCCACCGGAGGGGGGTCGATCACGGAGGGCTTCTACATCAACACCACAGCCTCTCCGATGAGTTGTCAGTAGTTTACCATAGACCTTCGGGTCCATAGTTATTAGCTAGATGGCTTCTTCTCTTTCTTTGGATCTAAATACAAAGTTCTCCTTGATCTTCGAGGAGTCTTATTCGATTTAATCTTTTTGCGGTGTGTTTGTCGAGAACCGATGAATTCTGGGTTTATGATCAAGATTATCCTTGAACGATATTGGATTCTTTTCTGAATTCTTTTATGTATGATTACAATATCCTTGCAAGTCTCTTCGAATTATTGGTTTGGGTTGGCCTACTAGATCTATAGTTCTTGCAATGGGAGAAGTGCTTGGCTTTGGGTTCAATCTTGCGGTGTCCTTTCCCAGTGACAATAGGGGCAGCAAGGCACATATAGTATTGTTGCCATCGAGGATAAAAAGATGTGGTTTATATCATATTGCTTGAGTTTATCCCTCTACATCATGTCATCTTGCTTAAGGCGTTACTCTGTTCTTATGAACTTAATACTCTAGATGCATGCTGGATAGCGGTCTATGTGTGGAGTAATAGTAGTAGATGCAGAATCGTTTCGGTCTACTTGTCACGGACGTGATGCCTATATATAATTATCATGCCTAGATATTCTCATAACTATGCGCTTTTCTATCAATTGCTCGACAGTAATTTGTTCACCCACCGTAGAATTCTGCTATCATGAGAGAAGCCACTAGTGAAACATATGGCCCCCGGAACTATTCCCATCATATTAATCTTCCATCTACCTTACTTTGCATTATTTACTTTCTGTTTCTGTACCAAAAATATCAAAAATATTATCTTATCATATATATCAGATCTCACTCTCGTAAGTGACTGTGAAGGGATTGACAACCCCTTATCACGTTGGCTGCGAGGTTCTTATTTGTTTGTGCAGGTGCGAGGGACTCGCGCGTGGTCTCCTACTGGATTGATACCTTGGTTCTCAAAAACCAAGGGAAATACTTACGCTACTGTGTTGCATCACCCTTTCCTCTTCGAGGGAATACAACGCAAGCTCGAGAAGTAGCAAGAAGAATTTCTGGCACTGTTGCGGGGGAGATCTATGCAAAAGTCATATACCAAGTACCTATCACAAACCCTTATCCCTCGCACTACATTATTTGCCTCTCGTTTTTCTCTCCCCCACTTCACCCTTACCGTTTTATTCGCCCTTCTTTTCCATTTGTTTTATCGTTCGCTTGCCTCTTATTTGCTTGTGTGTTGGACTGCTTGCTCGTCACAATGGCTCCTCCTATTAGTGTTGATCCTCACCTTAAGAGGTTGGAGGAGATTGAAAACAATGTTAAAAGTTTTATGTTTATACAATTTGAGCATAATGATTTCTTCAGAAACCAGCTTAAAGAACAGAAAAGTTTTATGGAATACATGAATAAAGAGCTTGATGATATGTCTAAAGAGTTTTATGGTTTGAAATCTTAGTTTGCTCATCTTAAGAACTTAATAGCCCAAATATCGGATAAGCAAGGCACCTTAGTTAATAAGATGGCCGCTAAACTGGAAGAGTTAGAAAATAAAGATGAAGGTCTGAAAATGATTGATGTGTCTCATGTTAAATCCTTGGTTTCTAGTATGAATCTTGATAAACATGGGACTGGAGATGAGTCTACTTTAGTTAAAAGGCATCCCAATGATTCAGAGTTTTTAGATCTTGATGCTAAAATTGTTAAAAGTGGGATTGATGAGATCAAACATTACATAGCAATGAACCCACTATTTTGGATTTCAAGGGATTTAATTATGATAATTGCTCTTTAATAGATTGTATTTCCTTGTTGCAATCTGTGCTAAATTCTCCGCATGCTTATAGTCAAAATAAGGCTTTTATCAAACACATAGTTGATGCTTTAATGCAGTCTTATGAAGAAAAACTTGAATTAGAAGTTTCTATCCCTAGAAAGCTTTATGATAAGTGGGAACCTACTATTAAAATTAAGATTAAAGATCATGAATGCTTTGCTTTGTGTGACTTGGGTGCAAGTGTTTCCACAATTCCAAAAGCTTTGTGTGATATGTTAGGTTTCCATGAACTTGATGATTGTTCTTTAAATTTGCATCTTGTGGATTCTACCATTAAGAAACCTATGGGAAGGATTAATGATGTTCTTATTGTTGCCAATAGGAATTATGTGCCTGTAGATTTCATCATTCTTGATATAGATTGCAATTCTTCATGTCCTATTATTCTTGGTAGACCTTTCCTTAGAACGATTGGTGCAATTATTGATATGAAGGAAGGAAATATTAGATTCCAATTCTCGTTAAGGAAAGGCATGGAACACTTTCCTAGAAATAAAATCAAATTACCTTATGAATATATTATGAGAGCCACTTATGGATTGCCTACAAAAGATGGCAATACCTAGATCTATTATCGTGTCTAGCTAGGGGCGTTAAACAATATCGCTTGTTGGGAGGCAACCCAATTTTATTTTCTTTGTTTTTGCTTCTGCTTAGGAATAAATATTGCATATAGCTTCTTTTTATAGTGGTTTTGTGTTTTAATTAGTGTTTGTTCCAAGTAGAACCTTTGGGAAGACTTGTGTGAAGTTTATGCGATCATGCTGTTACAAAACAGAAACTTTAGCGCTCACGAGATTAGCTATAATTTTTTTACTGGAAAGTGCTTTTTAGTTGATTCTTTTTTCAGATAAATAATATACAAATTCTTCACGTCCACCAATTTATTTCATTTTTTAGAGTTACAGAAGTATTCGAAAGTTATAGATTACTACAGGCTGTTCTATTTTTTACAGATTCTGTTTTTCGTGTGTTGTTTGCATATTTTGATGAATCTATGAGTAGTATCGGGGGGTATGAATCATATTGAAGTTGGAATACAGTAGGTTTAACACCAATATAAAAAAGAATGAGTTCATTACAGTACCTTTGAGTGGTGGTTTGTTTTCTTATACTAACGGAGCTCACGAGATTTTTGGCTATGTTTTGTGTTGTGAAGTTTTCAAGTTTTGAGTATGGATTTGATGGACACTGGAACAAAGAGTGGAAAGAGCCTATGCTTGGGGATGCCCAAGGCACCCCAAGGTAAAATTCAAGGATAACCAAAAGCCTAAGCTTGGGGATGCCCCGGGAAGGCATCCCCTCTTTCGTCTTCGTCTATCAGTAACTTTACTTGAGACTATATTATTATTCACCACATGATATGTGTTTTGCTTGGAGCGTCATGTATGATTTGAGTCTTTGTTTTTTAGTTTTCCACACATTTTGAGAGAGATACAAATAAATTGGAATTTATTAGAATACTCTATGTGCTTCACTTATATCTTTTGAGCTAGATAGTTTTGCTCTAGTGCTTCACTTATATCTTTTAGAGCACGGTGGTGGTTTTATTTTGTAGAAATTTTTGATCTCCCATGCTTCACTTATATCTTTTTGAGAGTCTCCTAGAACAGCATGGTAATGTGCTTTGGTTATAAAACTAGTCCTAATATGATAGGCATCCAAGATGGGTATAGTAAAAACTTTCATATAAAGTGCATTGAATATTAAGAGAAGTTTGATGCTTGATGATTGGTTTGAGATATGAAGATGGTGATATTAGAGTCATGCTATTAGAGTAATTGTGAATTTGAGAAATACTTGTGTTGAGGTTTGCAAGTCCCGTAGCATGCATGTATGGTAACCGTCGTGTGACAAATTTGAAGCATGAGGTATTTCATTGAGTGTCATCCTTCGTGTGGAGGTCGGGATCGCGCGATGGTTAACTCCTACCAACCCTTCCCCTAGAAGCATGCATGTAGTACTTTGTTTTGATGACTTGTAGATTTTTGCAATAATTATGTGAGTTCTTTATGACTAATGTTGAGTCCATGGATAATACGCACTCTCACCCTTCCACCATTGCAAGCCTCTCTTGTACCGCGCAACTCTCGCCGGTATCATACACCCACCATATACCTTCCTCAAAACAGCCACCATACCTACCTATCATGGCATTTCCATAGCCGTTCCTAGATATATTTCCATGCAACTTTCCACCGTTCATATGACACGCTTCATCATTGTCATGTTGCCATGCATGATCATGTAGTTGACATTGTATTTGTGGCTAGGCCACCATGCATAGTTTTTCATACATGTCACTCTTGATTCATCGCACATCCCGGTACACCGCTGGAGGCATTCATATAGAGTAACACTTTGTTCTAGTATCGAGTTGTAATATCGAGTTGTAAATCAATAAAAGTGTGATGATCATCATTATTAGAGCGTTGTCCCCAAGAAAAAAAGGAAAATAATAAAAAAAGAAGAAGGAAAGGCCAAAGAAAAAAGAAAGGCCCAAAAAAGGGGAAAGAAAAAGAAAAGAAAAAATAAAAAAAAGGGACAATGCTACTATCTTTTTTCCACACTTGTGCTTCAAGGTAGCACCATGATCTTCATGATAGAGAGTCTCTTGTTTAGTCACTTTCATATACTAGTGGGAATTTTCATTATAGAACTTGGCTTGTATATTCCAACGATGGGCTTCCTCAAATGCCCTAGGTCTTCGTGAGCAAGCAAGTTGGATGCACACCCACTTAGTTTCTATTGTTGAGCTTTCATACATTTATAGCTCTAGTGCATCCGTTGCATGGCAATCCCTACTCACTCACATTGATATATATTGGTGGGCATCTCCATAGCCCATTGATACGCCTAGTTGATGTGAGACCATCTTCCTCTTTTGTCTTCTCCACAACCACCATTCTATTCCACCTATAGTGCTATATCCATGGCTCATGCTCATGTATTACGTGAAAGTTGAAAGAGTTTGAAAAAATAAAAGTATGAAACAATTGCTTGGCTAGAATCGGGGTCGTGCATGATTTGAGTATTTTGTGTGACGAAGATGGAGCATAGCCAAACTATATGATTTTGTAGGGATGAACTTTCTTTGGCCATGTTATTTTGAGAAGACATGATTGCTTTCTTAGTATGCTTAAAGTATTATTATTCTTATATCAATATGAACATTTGTCTTGAATCTTTTGGATATGAACATTCATGCCACAATAAAGAAAATTACATTGAGAATTATGTTAGTTAGCATTCCACATCAAAAATTCTGTTTTTATCATTTACATACTCGAGGACAAGCAGGAATTAAGCTTGGGGATGCTTGATACATCTCCAACGTATCTATAATTTTTGATTGTTCCATGCTATTATATATTCTGTTTTGGATGTTTAATGGGCTTTATTATATAATTTTATATTATTTTTGGGACTAACCTACTAACCCAAGGCCCAGTGCAGATTGTTGTTTTTTTGCCTATTTTAGTGTTTCGTAGAAAAGGAATATCAAACGGAGTCCAAACGGAATGAAACCTTTAGGAGAGTTATTTTTGGAACAATATCAACGCAGGACACTTGGAGTACACGCTAGGAATCGAAGGAGGTGGCCACGAGGGCAGGGGTCGCGCCCAGGGGGGTAGGAGCGCCCCGCACCCTCGTGGGCCACCTTTTTCTCCCCCGGTGCCCCTCTTTAGCCTATATATACTCTCATACCCTGAAAACATCGAGGCAACAGATGAAACCCTAATTCCACCGCTGTAACCTTCTGTTCCCATGAGATCCCATCTTGGGGCCTGTTCCAGAGCTCCCTTGGAGGGGGATCGATCACGGAGGACTTCTAGATCAACAACACAGCCTCTCCGATGAGTTGTGAGTAGTTTACCACAGACCTTCGGGTCCATAGTTATTAGCTAGATGTCTTCTTCTCTCTCTTTGGATCTCAATACAAATTTCTCCTCGATCTTCGATGTAATCTTTTTGCGGTGTGTTTGTCGAGACCCGATGAATTGTGGGTTTATGATCAAGATTATCTTCGAACAATATTGGATTCTTTTCTGAAATATTTTATGTATGATTATAATATCCTTTAAAGTCTCTTCGAGTTATTGGTTTGGTTTGGCCTACTAGATGTATAGTTCTTGCAATGGAAGAAGTGCTTGGCTTTGGGTTCAATCTTGCGGTGCCCTTTCCCAGTGACAGTTGGGGCAGCAAGGCACGTATAGTATTGTTGCCATCAAGGATAAAAAGACGGGGTTTATATCATATTGCTTGAGTTTATCCCTCTACATCATGTCATCTTGCTTAAGGCATTACTCTATTCTTATGAACTTAATACTCTACATGCATGTTGGATAGCGATCGATGTGTGGAGTAATAGTAGTAGATGCAGAATCATTTCGGTCTACTTGTCACGGACGTGATGCCTATATATAATGATCATGCCTAGATATTCTCATAACTATGCGCTTTTCTATCAATTGCTCAACAGTAATTTATTCACCCATCGTAGAATTCTGCTATCATGAGAGAAGCCACTAGTGAAACCTATGGCCCCCGGGTCTATTCCCATAATATTAATCTTCCATCTACTTTACTTTGCATTATTTACTTTCTATTTCTATACAAAAAATACCAAAAATATTATGTTATCATATCTATCAGATCTCAGTCTCGTAAGCGACCGTGAAGGGATTGACAACCCCTTATCACGTTGGCGGCAAGGTTCTTATTTGTTTGTGCAGGTGCGAGGGACTCGCGCGTGGTCTCCTACTGGAATTATACCTTGGTTCTCAAAAACTGAGGGAAATACTTACGCTACTGTGTTGCATCACCCTTTCCTCTTCGAGGGAATACAACGCAAGCTCGAGAAGTAGCACCAGGCGTTCTTGTCCTTGTTGCTCCCATTCTTCATCTTCATGTTGTAGGGGTCGATGATGGCAGAGGCGAGGTCAACCAGGGAGTTCAGTTTGTTTTTGTCGCTGCCCGAGACCTTGTAGTGCTGCTGGATGTTGACAAGATTCGAGCATTTCAAGCCTGAAACCTTGAGCGCTTTAAGATCGTTTGTGGTGTCCACCATAGCAAAACAGTAGTCGGAGCTGTTGATAAACCTGGAGAAATGCTCGCAAGGCCTTGTGGTAAGGTGGTAGTGGTAGACGAGGACGTCATGTCGCACACACAACTAGGCAGCGACAACCTTCTGATTGTGCTCGGCACGATCAATGGTGTACTCGAGGTCGAAGCCGACCACTTGGTACTTGTCCTCGGCAAGGAACTTCTCCATAGTTTGGATGGAGCTCTCCACAAAGACCGGATCGTTCGTGTACACCACCGACATGGCTTTCCCCCAACCATGGGTGTCCACTACGTGATGCGTGGCGAATTGCCCGCCGTTGTTGTCGTCGGCCGCTGGGAGCGCCATTAGAGCCATGGGGATCGCCATTGGAACCGCTGGATGTCCTCTCTGCATGTGCCGTCGTGGCTGTGCTTCTTGTGTCGTGTGATGCGAGAGATGAAGGTAAATGGCCGCAGGAATAAATGGGGCCGGGCGGCCTGGATTCTCTGCGCGTCCGAATGGCAGTTTTTGCAGCGGGTAACTGCATTGTCACGCCGCGCCCGGCGCAACCGCATGCACATGAACATGCGTGATCGTGCGCAGGTCCCAAGCACTAACAGCGCACGTGGAGGGACGAGGGCAGAGCACCTAGAGGGACGCGAGAGCAGAGCGCGCACGGTGGGACGTGAGAAGAGCGCGCCCCGGCCGCCTGAACCGCAAAAAACCACACGCATAGAGGAGTTGAACACATAGGAAATGGTCGCCTACAAGCCGGACGACAGTTGCGTCGCTGTGTATAGAGCGGTCGTGTGCTACTACCTCCGTCTAGTCTATAGTCCCCATTATATTATGTGCCATACTTTTCCCTCAAATTTAACCAACAAAATGTTAATGCATGTTATAAAAATTATATAATTGGAAACTATGTTCAAATACGAATCCAACTATATAATATTTGGCGACATGCATTCGTATTTTATTAGTTAAATTATACTTATAAACCAGGATGGGTGTATAGAAGGTAATTCAATCGCAAATGTTTTTTGTTAACCGTATGTGTACGTGGCCTTTCGTCCTCCTCTCGCACGTCTTGTCACCCCGCTGCCGCAGACGGCTTACAGCACAAGCTTGCGCAGCGTGCGGGGGCATTCTTTTGGACAAACGGTGGTGCCAATGAATCGTCGGTGAGCCCGTTCCCGCGTAACCTCGCAGGTTCCCGCGCAAGCTTCCCGCCCGACTCGATGAAATCCCCCAAAATCCCAATGCTAACCAGCCTGCTATATAAACATTCACGGCCGGCGAGTCCTGCGTCGCATTTCCCCCTCCCTCCCTGTAGCTTATCTCGTCTGCTTCTCCCACAATCGCCAATGGCACCGGTCCATCATTGTCGCTCAGCCACTCCGCCGTCATTAGAGGACAGCTCGAGCTGGGAGGTTACACTGCGGTGGCGGCGCAGTCCCCGGCATAGTGTAGTGCGCGTGCATCCCTGTTGGGTGTGCGCGGAACACCCACCACACGCTCCGCCACCGTTGCCGCCACACCACCGTCGAAAAGCCAGGGTCATCTTCCGCTCCGCTGCCGCGTCCCGAAGGCGGGAGGTGGCTGTCGTGGCCGCCACCCCACTGCCGGCCACCATGCCCAGCACCCACTCCGCCACCGCGGCCCGAAGGCGGGAGGTGGTGGTCGTGGCCACCACCCCATCGTCGGCCGCCGTGGCTGCCAGCCCATCGTCAACCGCCAGGGTCATCACCTGCTGCTCCGCCACCGCCGCCCGAAAGCAGGAGAAGGAGGTGGATTCCCGCACATGCGTGAGCGACCTTGGGCGCTACACCGAGTTCCTGTGGGAGGAGGAGGAGCGCCTCGTCGAGCACGCAAAGATCCTTACTACCGTCGTGGCCGCGGCACACACCACCTCAGAGGCGAGGAATCGGGAGATCTACGAGGAGAACCACCGCTTCGAGAGGGGCCGTCTAGAGCGGCAGAGGGTGTTCGAGGTGAGCATCGCTGAAGCTGCAGCAGCGGCAGGCACCGTATTGAAGTTGTCCAGCTCGTCGGTAGGCTCCTCCTCCTCTGCCTCTTACTGAGCATGCTCGGCAGAGGAAAGGCAGCCGGAAGTAGAACAAAGCCCCTCCGTAGTTGTACTAGTAGTATTTAGGGGCTATTTTGTTTAGTTCATCTGACTATAGATGTGGCGGAACTGTACACCGTACTTAAAATTAGCTAGTATATATAGTTGAACTAGCTATTTCAGTACGTGGTTGGCAACAATTGAGGAAAAGTTTGGTCGGTTCAGCTGTCGAGTTGAACTATTTGTATAAATTAAGAATGACTACTTAATATATGAATGAAATATATGCTTAATTGCTAAATTTTAGTTGCAAAAATTAGATATTGCTAGTGATTTTTAGCTTCATACTTTCACAAATCGCAGTGTTACAAGGTTGACAAATGGCAATGTTACTAGATCAACAAATGTTAATCTTTCCAGTTTGACAAATGGCAACATACCCTATATGACAGATGCAAATCTTACCAAATTATTTGTAAGTGGTTGCACATGGGTCATCCAAAAGAACCGTTTGTGTTAAAGAGATGCACAAATCCTGCTCTCACTTTGCATACGGTGTTCTATCTAAAACGGTTGCGATCAAGAGCCGCAAAAATCCTGCTCGGCACATTTGAGACGAGTTTTGGATTTACTAGAATTTAAAAATAAAGTACCTCAATGTTTTGCCAGCAATCAACGGTGCCCTGTTGTTTGAAATTCATTCCCATATCTTGCATGGGACCTAAGCATTCACCCAATGACACGGATTTGATTTTTCAACCAAGTTATATGCACTGGAGCATGTGCATGTAGTTCAAATTTGAATTATACACATAAATGCATTGAAAACTCAGTTAATGCATAAAACAAGTTACAGCACATGATCATGGTGATGTGCTCTACATTTTGTTCCATTGTGGCATGCTTGTTTGAGATCATCTAGATGTCCTAATCTTCGTGACAAGAGTGCTACTTGTTATAAACTGCTGTAACTTGTTATTTTCATGCCATGTGTGAGATGTGATAACTTGGTGCATGTTTATCCAAATGAAGCAAATGATATGTCAAAATGTTCATTGTGAAATGCTCTACATGATGGTTGTTGTAGCATGCATATTAGGTGTCATATTGCCATGTTAATCTTGGTTGCAAAAGTGTATGTGGCTGTTAAGTTATGAAACATGTTATGAGATGCTGATTTGAAGTGCTCGTTGCTATTGATGTGTTTGTCTCCATGACACATGTCAATATGTTTAAGAATCTTCATCATATGGTCTTTGCTGTGGTGCAAACCACTTTCCATGATATGCATTGAGGTGACTTAAACATGCTTGTAAACATGCCATGCCAACATAACTGTTTTATACTTAGTGAAATTTCTGCTAAGTCTGGAATCTGTCAGAACCTGATGCTATGTTTGCTTGATGCGCTAGTCAAATTCATGTATGTTATGGAGTGGTCAATGATAATTCCTTGTTGTCTATGTTATTGTCTATCCATCCATGCCCTCACTTGCACATATGGCTTGTTGTAGCTTATTTATTTCTTGCCCCCAAGTTGCAATAAATTATATCTGCCAGGTTTTTAACAACATGATCAAAATGGTGTAGCTTGTTGCTATTGATCCATGTCTCCTATGGAGTTGCTCAAATGGAGTTGTTTGCTATAGGATATTTATACTTAATGTCCAAGCTTATTGCCATCATGTTTGGGTGTTGTAGAGTATATATTTCTTGCTCGAAAGTTGCTATGTGGCTGTTAGTTTCAGCTTTGCTTTGAACCTTGTTTCATGTGTATGTGTTGAACCGTTGCTCCGTTTTGAGCGTGCCCTATATGAAACTTGTGTGATTTTGCATGTAGAATCATAATATCATGTTGTTAACATGTTTGGAGTGTGTTTGCTTGATGTTTGAGTGCATCTTGCACCGTTGCCATGCTTGTCTTGTTTTGCTCATATCTTCTAGACCGTAGCTCCGAATTAAACAAACTTTATATGAAACTTGACTAGAATTTCGTGTAGATCATCATGGTGCATGTTAAATTACTGTTTAACAACTTTAACTTAAGGTTTGTTCAGATCTGGACCATTTTCAACATATGCATATGAGGACTTACCAGTTTTGCTATATGTGGATTCCGGCCTCATTTAAACTTGTTGTCTTGTGTTGTTCTTGTGAGCTTCATCCCTTGACATGTATTGCATCATATATGCATCATTCTTGCATCATGTTGATTGTGCATTGCACCTTGTTTGATATCGTGCCACGTTGTGTTCTTGTGTTGAGTAGAGCCGGAAGCCGAGACCGAGAACGAGGTTACTACCGAGGTTGAGTACGAGGAGCCGTCTTACGATCCCATCGACGACTAGACAGGCAAGATGACCTGACCCAGATATCATTACTACCTTTGCCTATTGCTAGATGTCTCGCTCTTTAGCTTATTGCCTCGATGCCCATGTTTGTTTGTCAGCCTCCTATTGTAACCATGAATCTGTCTAACCACCCCACCTAGCAAACCTTTGTTTGGCTACGTAAGCTTCGCTCAGCCCCTCTTATAGCATTGCTAGTTGCAGGAGAATATTTGAAGATTCTTGCTTCATGTTGAAGTTATTGTTGGGATATCACACTATATAAACTCTTAAACTAAATCATCTATATACTTGGCAATGGGTAGAAGGCTAAGCCTCTTGCTTGGTGATTTCTTCCACTCATGCCACCCTAGGAACCGTATAAACCGGTGTTATGTTCCTTGATTATGCGTTCCTAACACGGTTGGGGTTATGGGACCGATGCGCCAGGTGTCAGCCAGTTATTCGTCGTCGTTGCCGTGTCTTTTGCCTGTGTGTTGCATCTTGCCATGTCATCTTGTGTGTTGCATCAGCATGTTTTCAAAACTTGCATCCGTCCGAGTTCCCCCATCCTCTCCGTTGTCCGTTCTGAGCCCAGACACACTTGCACGTGCCCGCGGCACCTCCGTTTGTTTATTTTATGAGTGGATGGAAAACGTTCTCGGAATGGGGTGAAACTTGGCGTGTGGTCTTATTGTAGCATAGGTAGACCGCCTGTCATGTTTCGTCGCGTTCGGAGTTCGTTTGATAGCCCAACGGTTAACTGTGTTAACCGCCGGAAGCCTTCTCTCTTTTGGGCCAGTACCACTTTCACACAGCCCACCTAGCCCATTCTAACCCCTCCATGCTCTTGGTCGTTCGATCACGATCGCGTGGCCGCGAACCGCTCCTCATTTGGACATTCCAAGCTCCCTCTACCTATAAATATGTGTGTCCCCC
>LR738709.1:214445246-214456148 GCA_902687465.1 Secale cereale
CCCCCCGAAATTTCTCGCAGATGAAACCCTAGCCTTCCTCCTCGCGCAGCCGGACATGTCCATCCTCGCCGGACATGTCCAGCCGCCGCGTGTTCCAGCCACTCACAGCCCGCCACGTCAGCGCCGCCGTCGCCCGGGCCAATCCCGAGCTGCCACGTCGCCTCCCCAGCCGCGCCCACATCCCCGCGGCCCGCCAGGCCCGCGCGGGGCCCGTCCAGCCCGTGCGCACGGCCGGTCGCGCATCCCGCTCGATCTAGGAGGGATCCGAGCACCTGCCTCCTTCCTGACCTCGACCCCCCCGCCGGAGCCTCGTCGCCAGCGAGGGGCTCCCGGTACTAGGGAGGTAGTTCGGGAGTATTACCATAGCTTTTATAGCAGATGCGTTTCGAAGGTCCGAGGTAAACGATTTCCGGAAATAACTAGTTATGTGTTGAAGGATGGATACAGCTGGATGTAGGATTAGAGTTGAATGCGCGGTGCTTCCCCTGTATCCCCAACACCCGATTGCATAACCGGAAAGTTTCGGAAATTAATAGGTGGGTTCTTCTAGTAGTTCGTAGGCATTTTTCCAACGAATGCATGATATGAAGCTCGGGGTTCTACATTGAGTGAAGTGGATTTATGGGCATTGTTCCGATCGGGAGTTGCATATTAAAGGGTCCTTGGCTATGCTGATCCGGGGATTGCAAAACCCTTTTGTAACACGTTCCATGAGCTTTCAGCACGAACATGTGGAACGAAACTTCTATCTTGTATTTGTTCTATCTGCTCCTTGTTGTTTTTGTTTACCTTCTGTTCTCCCAAGTGTCTTCTCGTCAAGTGTTGTACCATTAAGCTACGGAATTCATTCGTTCAATTCTTTGTTCGAATGATATTGCGAATATTAATGTTGCAACATGTTTATCCTTTGTTTTGTTTTGATTCTGGTATTCTAGTTGCTTTGACGTCAAGCGTGGATTCCATACCTTTTCTAATCGGTGTTCTCATATTTCTATGGGAGTGCTAATCCTTCTTGATCATCTAGATTGATATGTTTAATTCTTTTCAACCGGCGTGCTTCTCTTCAAGTTAACCTGATCCTTTTAATTTGTGCAAGACCAATTCTTGATTTTCTCAACAGTGTCTATTTCATTCATCCCAAATTGTCTTTGTTTACCGCGCCCTCCCTCCCTTCTTCTTCTCGTAGCCAGAAATTCTAAAATGAAGTATCCATTTTATTCATGTGATGTTTCTTCATTCTTTTCTTTCAATTTCATTACCCGGTGATTTCTCAGGAAGATGCTCCGAAAGCTGCAAGTTCATCATTCTTCGTTCTTGTTTCTTCTCCGGTGGATGTAATTCTAGATTCGGTCATGATCATATCTCTTCCTTTTTGTTTCACATGTTGAAATTTCTTATCCGAAGTCTCTCTTGCTTATTCAACTCTCTAATTCCTCTCCGGAGTGCTGAAGATATCTCAGAAGATTCGCGTTTCCATTCTTAATCCGTTCAAGCTATTTCGAGGTTGTTAGCTCGTTCAAGCCACAACCGGTGCAATATCTCTTATGCAATCTTTTTGAACGGTGATTTCTTTTGAGTGGGCCCATATCCCACAGGTATTTCCCAGGATCTTACCTGACTCTTCTAATTTCTTTTTCCAGAGTTATTCTGGAAATTCTTTTCAAAGTGTGACGTAAGTATGGATTCCATCAGTCATATGCCTTCTCTAAGATCGCTTTCACTCATTGTTGCTTCAACCTTTATATTTTCACTCTTCCGGAGTATCTAAAAATTCTTCAAGGTGGTTCTCGTTGTCATTCTCAGCATTTGAAGACCGAAGAAGAATTTCTCCTAAATCTTGGTCTTTTTCCTTCAAGATTCGTGGTTCTAGCTTCATGACATCCTCATAATTGTTTTGATCATGAGGAATATTTTCATATCATCCGAAGCATTTCATGAGTTCTTTCCATTGTTCCTCCGAAGGCCATCATTTCAGAAGATTTCCTTGTTCTCAGTTTTCAACTTCGTCCTCCAAATATTCTTCATCGATGCCTCTCCGTTCGTCTCCATATTCTTCCGGTGCATCAGTCAAGTATTCTTTACTCTGCTCCCGATCCATTCGTTCTTTTGTATCTAAGATTGCCTCATGTATCTTCGTTCATTTTTCTAATTCTTCATGGTGGTTTGTTCTCTATCATCACTCGGTTTCGATTTTTTTACGATGGTTCGTTCAACATTCATTTCCCTTTGTCATCATATCAATTAATTCGTTCTTTCTGAAATCATACCGGTGATTCGTTGAATACTTTCTCAAGTTTGTGCGAGACCTTTCTTTAATTCTTTGCAACAAGAATAAGTAGTATGCCAAATCCGTTGCTTGTCATCAATTTAATTGGTGAAGGATAAGCATGACATAACTCTTATTCTTATTCCTTCAAGGCGATTTAATTCCTTCGTCCGGAGTTCGTTCGTGATATCATATTCTTGGTTCGATGTGCTCCAACTTTCTTTTCCGTAGTTCCAACTAGATCAATTATCTTGTCATGAAGCTTCATCTAATCATTGCAAGGCTTCAATCATATTCTTTTCATCCTTCACTCATCTTCCTTTTGTTATCGGAGTTCTTCTTGGTGGTTCATCATGATTTAATTCATCCCCGAAGTCTTCATCAAGATTCTTGTTGGAGCTCAAGCATTCTTCTTCTTGCATTTCGAAGTGCAATTCTTTCTCCCTTTTCGTTTGAGATGGTGTTATGTCATTCTTGATGTTTTGTTTCATGTTTCATGATTCACAAGTTATCAAGAATGAGATATTTAAACCCATCTATCTCTTCGCTGGATTTTTCTTGGTATATTTTTCACCTAAAGCCTTTCATCAGGAATGTTGCTATTGTGGTGCTTATCAATGATCCAAGTTATCTCTTTATCATCTTGGTGAAAGAAAAAATTTCATCTCTTTGGTGCTCTCAATCAAATCAATTGTTTAAATTAGTGGCAGAATTTTCACCTCAAGTTTTGAGATGTTTTCTATAAGCCCACATCAAGCGTATTCTTTTCGTTGTTGAATTTCCAACAACTCTATTCAATCCATCTTGGTAAGGATGCTCTTTCAATTTGTTTGTGGGAGTAGTTGTCATTTTCTTCTCCGTGCTTTTCTTTCCAACGATCTAGCTTCTATTCTTTCATTCCGGAGGCTTTATGATATTGCTCTCTTCGTCCCATAATCTCGTTTTGTCAAGATCATGTTCTTTTCCTTTTTTATCTATTTATCCAGAGTGTTGTATTCTACATTCAAATTCACTCATCTTATTAAGTTTTGCCTCTCTTTTTAACCGGGGTGCTGTCTAAATCTTTCTTACCCTTGCTGTCAGGGATATTACTAGCAGGTGTAAACCGGTTAGGGTAAACCGGATTATGGTGATATAGTTATATAATTGTAAGCTCAGTAGAGATTATGGCCCATGAAGGCTTAGGGCCCATGTATAGAGTTACGGTTTGTAAACCGTCTTATCATGTAACTTGAGACACAAGGAAGAAATAGCAGAGACCGAGGCGGACACAACTATGAGCCGGCCTCGGGACTCTGTAAATCGGACCAGGCATCACCTCTATATAAAGGGACGACCCGGCGATGGTTCAAGGACAAGAAACAACCCGTCGAGACGCAGGCAAGCGATCCGCTCCCTGTTCATCGACGCCCAAGCAATACCAAACCAAACTAGAAGTAGGCTTTTACCTTCATCGAAGGGGCCGAACTAGTATAAACCCTCTGTGTCCTTTGTGTGCTTTTAACCCTTTCAAGATAACCCGTGCGATGGTTCCTCAACTAAGTCCGTTAAACCGGACATCTGCCGTGCTAATTCCACGACAGTTGGCGCCCACCGTGGGGCCTCCGCACGATGGTTTCGAGTTCTTGAAGGGCAGCTTTGAAGGACTCAAGGGCTACGCGGTCGGCCGGATGACCAAGAGTCGCCGCGGCCAGATCTACATCGACGACACTGGCTGGGGCCCGGAGCCCGATTCAATCGAATACGGGTACCGGGTTCCCTTCGGCGGCATCCACGTCTTCATCGGCAAGATTGGCGAACCGGGACCTGAGCCGGACATCTTCTCCGACATCATCGAGCCGGCTTAGCGTGCGAGATTGGCCTGGATTCAGCCCGCCGTGAAGCGCGTTTTCTTGGGGCAATACATGGAGTCCAAGCCGAGGACGGATCGGATTCTGGTGGCGAGACAGTTGTCTATTCCTACGATGAATCCTCATCCAGAGAGACTGAATCCTTGTATCTGTTGCGGGACGGCTGGTCCGAGGGTGTGTCCGACGGGAACAGTATTCCGGACCCCCTGAATCTGCCAAACCGGGTGGCTGTCTTTATGGCCGGATCACAATCTATGCCGTAGCCCATGGTGACTGGGGCGTTCACAGCCGGAGCAGGGGGGAGTGGCCAAGCTCCCTCAGCCGCTGACGCTCTATCAACCTTGGTAGAGGAGTTGACAGCACGGGCAATAGCAGTGGTGGCTCCCGCAGACAAGGCGCAGCACGATGCAGAAATCCTGCAACTGAAAGGCCGGATCGAGCAAGCCAGGCAGGATCTAAATGCAGAGAAAGCTATGATAGTAACAAGACAGGCAGAGCTGGATTCTCAGGCTTTTCAGTTAAGGATGGATCAGGCCTCCGTGCAGGGAGTAAGGGATAGAAGGCATCAGTCTCGTTTACCGCCGGTCTATGAGGCGATGAATCTCTTTGGGACGCTAGGAGCCGGAGCCAGCAATAATCCGGAGGCGAACCGAATGGGAGCCCCAGTGACTGGTGTACCGGTATGACAACCCACTGCGGAGCAAGATCGACGGGTTATACACACCCCAAACATCCCCACCCCTCCTGGCCACTACTCGAACCCTTTGGACAACATTGTCGCTGCCGCTTCACGCCTGGCCGCTTTACCCATTGAGGGGACATCCCCCGTGGCAATGGAAGCACGCAGGGTCAAGGATTTACTCAACACGGCATTGACACAGCAACAGGCGTACTCCTACAGCAGGGAGAGGCTTCATTCAACACCCCGCCACAGCCGGAGTTATACTAGGCATTGGGATGAACTGGAGGTGTCCAGTAGTGAACGGAGGCGACACCATCACAGACAGGACAATCCGGCAGGCGCAGAGGCACAAGCCCAGGAGGCGGCAAACCGGGCTAGGCCTACGGCCCGCGAGGAGATCCGCCAAACGACGCCGGTTCACACAACCACAGCAAAAACGGGAGTCATGGCGAGTTCTTTCGGAGTGCAGTGTCTTATTCCCGCTTTACGGAGCGTGAAGTTACCCAAGGATTTCAAGGGTCCACGTAAGGTGCCTAATTACACAGCAGATTTGGCTCCAGAGGCTTGGATTGAGAGCTACGAGATGGCTATGGAGATGCTGGACGTGGATGAAGCGGCTTGTGCTAAGTACTTTACCATGATGCTAGAGGGTACAACCCGGACCTGGTTGAAGGGCTTACCACCTAACTCCATCAGATCATGGGGTGAGTTACGCCGCCAGTTTATCAAAAATTTCAAGGACACGTGCAAACAGCCGATGTCAGTGGTGGACCTAACAGCGTGTATACAAGGAGAGCAGGAACCTACGAGTGCATGGGTCCGGCGAGTGTCAGAAATCCTACACTCTTCGAACGGTATCAGCCCCAGTACGACGATAGTAACACTGGAAAACAATTGCCGGTTTGAGTCTCTAAAGTTGAAGCTGGGACGGCTCAAACAGGATTGTAATGACATGGGAACTCTCATGAGCGCTTTGGTAAAGTATGGGGACTCCGACAACACTAAGTACCCAGAAGCGGATGGAGATAAATCTGGAAAGGCAAATAAATCCGGTAAATCGGCGCAGGCTAATCCGGTCGGAACAAGCTTCTTAGGCAAGCGAAAGGCAGAGGGTGGCTCTGATTTCGTGGCCAATACCCAAGTTCAAGGGAGTTTTCAGCACAACAAGGGTAAACCGCCTTCACAAAATGGCGGGGAGTTCGTTAATTGGGAGCGACAATTGAACGAACCTTGCCCGAGACATGGAACAAAGGAACGTCCAGCTAAACATACTTGGGGAGAGTGTCGGATCATGATGGAGGCCGTGAACCGGGCCTGATCGAACAACGGACCACCAGGCTGCGGATCAGGCCCCGGGTTTCACGGTCCGGGTCATCAGGGTAATGGCTCCGGATCAGGATATCATGGCAACAACAATGGCTACAATAACCAAAGCAACCATCAGTATGGTCAGGGCGGTTACAATAACCAAGGCAACCATCAGTATGGTCAAGGCTGTTACAATAGCCAAAACAACCAGCAGCAAGGCCAGGGCAATCACAACAATCAAGGCAATCAACAGCGCCAGCAGCAGTAGCAATCCGGATATCAGAGTAATCCGAAGGAGCTGAGCAGTGGACAGTATCATGTGTTCACTACGAGTTTGTGCAAACGGGATCAAAAAGTCTTAAAGCGGGCGGTCCACGCGGTTGAACCGGCAACCCCACAATTCCTGCGCTGGTCGGAGCAACCTATTGTGTGGAGCATAGAGGATCACCCGCCGCGAGTTGATAATCCAGGCCAATTAGCCTTAGTAGTAGCACCACAGGTGGGTGGCTACAAATTCACCAAGGTTCTCATGGACGGCGGCAGCGGCATCAATATCTTGTATTAGGAGACTTTCCGTCGCATGGGGCTGCCGGATAAGAAGCTAAGACAGTCAAACACGGTGTTTCATGGAGTAGTGCCAGGTAAGTCAGCTTACCCAGTTGGGAAAATTGACCTAGAAGTTACCTTTGGAGATGAACAGGATTCCAGGTCGGAGATGATAACCTTTGAAGTCGTCAAGATCCAAAGCCCATATCATGCCCAGTTTGGAGGACTAGTTTATGCCAAGTTTATGGCTAGGCCGTGCTATGCTTATCTACAACTCAAGATGCCGGGTCACAAAGGAACCATCACGGTTCATGGAAGTCGCAAGATTTCATTGGAGTGCGAAGAAGGAGACGCTGCTTATGCGGAGGCAGTGTGTGCTACGGAGGAGTTGAAATTTTACAAAGACAATGTTGATCCGGCAGATATGTCCCCGTTGAAGAAGCCAACTACAGAGAATGATCCGGCATTGAAATTCAAATCTGCAGAGGAAACCAAGCAAGTTGACTTTGTCCCAGGTGATTCATCCAAGCAGTTCACTATCAGCGCTAACCTTGATCCTAAATAGGAAAGCGCACTCATCGAGTTCATCCGTGAGAATCGGGATATCTTTGCATGGAAACATTCTGACATGCCAGGTATACCGAGGGAACTCACTGAGCACAGTCTTAACATTGATCCGAAGTTTAAACCGGTCAAGCAATATCTACGCCGCTTCAACGAAGAAAGGCGCAAGGCTATAGGGGAAGAAGTGGCCAGGCTGTTGGCCGCAGGGTTCATAGTTGAAGTGTTCCACCCGGAGTGGTTGGCTAATCCGGTGCTGGTACACAAGAAAAATGGAAAGTGGAGAATGTGTGTGGATTACACAGACCTAAACAAAGCTTGTCCAACCGATCCTTTTGCTCTCCCCCGTATTGATCAGATCATTGATGCTACGGCAGGATGTGAGTGGCTATGTTTTTTGGATGCATATTCAGGATATCATCAGATCAAGATGGCAGTTAAAGATCAGGAGAAGACAGTCTTCATAACTCCTTTTGGTGCTTTTTGCTATGTGTCTATGCCTTTTGGGCTCAAGAGCGCCCAAGCCACATACCAGCGTTGTGTACAGAATTTTCTTAAAGGGAAGATAGGGAGAAATGTTCATGCCTATGTGGATGATATTGTAGTAAAGTCAAGGAAAGAAGAGATGTTGATAGAGGATCTCAAGGAAACCTTCGATAATCTTCGGACCTATAAAATGATGCTTAATCCGGAGAAGTGTGCTTTCCATGTTCCGGCGGGCAAGCTCCTTGGATTCTTGGTGTCCAACAGAGGAATAGAAGCCAATCCGGAGAAGAACAAGGCAATCACGTCCCTGACTAAACCGGCTTGTATCAATGATGTTCAACGTATCGCTGGCCGGATTACAGCGTTGAGCCGGTTCATCAGCCGTCTGGGAGAGAAGGCAATTCTGCTTTATCAGATGCTAAAAAAGACAGACCGTTTATATGGAGTGATGAGCCAAACACTGTGTTTGAGGATTTTAAACGGCAACTGGCAGAGCCGCCGGTCCTTGCTGCCCCTGTTGATAATGAGCCATTGCTATTATACGTCGCCGCCAATGCAAGGGCAGTCAGCATGGCAATCGTGGTCGAGTGCAAGGAAGCAGGAAAGGAGTATCCGGTTCAACGTCCAGTTTATTATGTCAGTGAAGTTCTCATTGAATCCAAGCAAAGGTACCCGCATTGGCAGAAACTGGTATACGGCGTGTTCATGGCAAACCAGAAATTGAAGCATTATTTCCAAGGCCACCCAACAACTATTGTTAGTTCGGCTCCATTGGGGGATATAATCCAGAACAGGGAAGCCACTGGCAGAGTGGCGAAGTGGGCTATTGAGCTTAGCCCACACGGATTGAAATATGTGCCACGCACCGCAGTTAAGTCCCAGGCATTGGTAGATTTCATCAATGATTGGACTGAATTGCAAGCACCAGAGGAGAAGCCGGATCTTACATACTGGACTATTCACTTTGATGGTTCAAGGTAATTAGAAGGCTCGGGGGCTGGAGTTGTGTTAACTTCCTCACGAGGTGACAAGTTTTGTTATGTCCTCCGTCTAATGTTTCCTTGTACTAACAATGCAGCAGAATATGAGGCATTGCTTCATCGCCTGCGGATGGATAAGGAGATGAACTTGAGCCGGGTCAAGTGTTTTGGTGATTCAGATTTAGTGGCACAGCAAGTATCCGGCAAGTGGGATTCCAAGGACCCTCTCATGGCAGCTTACAGGCGAGAAGTTGAAGCAGTCGCGGGATATTTCAAGGGGTATCAGGTGGATCACATAGACCGGCGAAGGAATGAAGCGGCCGATGCTCTGAGCCGGCTGGGTTCTCAACGTAAACCGGTGCCACCGGATACCTTTTTGGATGAGCTGCACAGTCCATCAGTTCAGATACCATCAGAGGAAGATCTGGTCGTTCCTGATCCGAAAGCACAGCTAGTTGCAGCACTTCATGTTATTCCAGATTGGACGCTCCCGTACTTGGCATATCTAAGCCGTGGAGAGCTGCCCGAGGATGAGATTGAAGCAAGACAGATAATCCGTCGATCAAAATCCATGACAATTGTAAACGGAGAACTTCACCATCGCAGTGTTTCTGGAGCATTTCAGCGGTGTGTGTCATCCGAGGAAGGCTGTGACATCCTCCGAGAGATTCATGAAGGAGATTGTGGTCATCACGTCGGTTCAAAATCCTTGGTGGCTAAAGCATTTCGACATGGGTTCTATTGGCTTACAGTCCATGCTGATGCGGAGGATCTAGTCCGGAGGTGCGATGCTTGTCAGAAATTTTCATGGCGTGCTCTTGTTCCGGCGCAGGAACTGCGGATGATACCAATAACTTGGCCGTTTGTGACTTGGGGGCTTGATATGGTCGGACCTTTTAAAAGATCCCAAGATCAAAAAACTCATCTGCTGGTTGCTGTGGATAAGTTTACAAAGTGGATTGAGGCAGAGCCTGTGAGCAAGTGTGATGCGGCGACAGCGGTAAAATTCATCAAAAAGGTAATTTTCCGGTTTGTTTTTCCACACAGCATCATCACAGACAATGGTACCAATTTATCTAAAGGAGAGATGTAAGATTTTGTCAAAGGGAGCATATTCGTCTAGACGTTTCTTCTGTAGCTCACCCTCAATCCAATGGTCAAGCTGAAAGGGCCAATCAAGCGATTTTGCGAGGTATCAAGCCCCGGCTTATGACTCCCTTGCAAAGAACACCAGGGTGCTGGGTTGAGGAATTACCCTCTGTCATCTAGAGCATCAATACTACGCCGAACCGGTCCACAGGTTATACACCTTTCTTCATGGTGTACGGGGCTGAAGCAGTTCTTCCAAGTGATATCCGCCATGATTCACCATGGGTAACAGCTTATTTTGAAGCGGCCAATGAGCAGGCAAGACAGGACAGTTTGGACCGGCTATATGAAGAGCGTGACATAGCAGCAGCACAATCCACGATTCATCAACAGGACTTGCGCAGATATCACAGCCGCCGGGTCAAAACCAGAACGTTCCAGGAGGGGGATTCGGTACTCCGGCTCGTCCAAGACCAAACAGATATGCACAAGCTATCCCCGCCTTGGGAAGGGCCCTTTGTGGTCAGCAAGAATCTACACAACAGTTCATATTACCTGGTGGACGTTCGAGAGCACAAGGACTCACGGACATCAGAAGAAGAGAGAGGCCATGGAACATCGCTCTCCTGCGGCCCTACTATACCTGAGCCATGAACTCTGCTATATCCTATGTATATATTATGATTAATGAATAAACCGGCACCCTCGATAAACCGTAGGAACATCCCTTTTTTCCAATATAAGTATCTTATGGTGATATCCATTTAAAATTTATTTCTCTTGATATATATCATTTTCATTAAGAAAATAAGATGCTTTGATCAGTCTATCTGGCTATGCAGGACAATTCTATAAGGGACCAAAGAGGGTTTTTTCCGCAAAGCGCAACTCCCATATAGGTACCCTGCCTCTATGGTCATTTGGAGGCTTCCTGTTCAAACATAGGTCGTATTCAAACCAAAGAGAACATAGCCAAATTCATTTGGGGGCTTCCTGTTCAAACATAGGTCGTATTCGAACCAAAGAGAAGATAGCCAAATTCATTTGGGGGCTTCCTGTTCAAACATAGGTCGTATTCGAACCAAAGAGAAGATAGCCAAATTCATTTGGGGGCTTCCTGTTCAAACATAGGTC